>JAHLJS010000001.1:54636882-55159949 GCA_038502445.1 Eremochloa ophiuroides
GATACCCAAGTCATTTTTTCGGAGCCAGACTTGGCCCAGCCAGCAATGAGCTCGCGTCCTTCGCTCTCTGCTCCACCGGTTCTCCGCTCTCCCATCAACAAGGTCCTCGCCTCGCTTTGCAGCTCTGCCTCGATGGCAGCGATGAGCATGGCACCAGCCGCTGCAGTGAGGCAGAGCTTCTTCCCGGCAGACACGGCCCACGTCGGCGTCGGCGGCTTGTACACCGGCGAGGCTGACTGGGAGCATGCCGTTGAGCTAGTTGGTGGCGAGTTCGACGAAAGCAAGAGACGGCATGGCGAAGAAGTTGATGGCAGCAACCGGACCAGAGAGGGAGTTGTTTCGGAGGTCGGCTGCCGGCCCGGAACGGCCCACGACGAGCATGGCTGCCGCACGGAACAGGCGGAGGTCATCGGTCTCCTCGCCACCGGTGCCAACGCGACGCCACAGAGGCCTCCACCTTCGCCGCGGCTGCTCCCTGCGACCGGTGGCTCTTGCTCAGTCCACGGTTGCCTGCGGCAGCTGGAACATGCGCGGAGTCCGTGAGCGGAGCTCGCGGGCGTCATCCTCCTGCTCGACCACAACAAGCCTGGCCACGCCATCTCCATCCATGGCGAGCTCTCTGTCCGCGCCATATCCGTCTGTGAGTCCTCCTCCATCGAGCAGTGTGATTCGATGAGGATTCAAGCGGAGGAGAGGCAGGCCTTGCTGCTTTCTTGGCCGTCGTGGTCATCGTGCTCTGAAGTGCTCGCCGTGGTGTCCGTGCTTGTCGACGAAGAATCTAGCAACACGATTGGAGTTGTAGGCCCTGCTGCTTTCTTGGCCGCCGTAGTCGCCCTGCTCTGCCGTGCCCACTGTGGTGCTACCATGCTTGTCATGTCACTTGTGTGTTGTTGCTCGCGTAGCTACCCACCATGCTCGACGAAATCCCACAAGGGATGTAATCTTACCAATTTGGAGAAGAGGTGACTATATCAAAATAAACCAGGCAACCAAACATACTCTATGGCAAGCCAGGCTAGCATGTACATACAACCAAACAACCAGGGGATGGCTTGCAGGAGATAGTCTAAGGCTGCCCTAGCTAGAATTCTAACCAGGCTAGAAATTAGCCACAAAACCAAACACACCCGTTATGTGTGTCTATCCTTAAGTCAAGGCTACACAGGTTAATCCTTTCATGTTTTAAAGTTGCTTAACCATAAGATTTTAATTCAGTGCAAAACAGCGAGTGGCGTACGAGAAAATAGGAAGTTCAGGGTACGTACCTGACCGTTGGATGAAGCTCGTGGCGAGATGATGCTGGGGATGGTTGGGCGACCTAGGGCAGGGGTCGGCCGACCCCTCCTAGTGGCCGTTCATGTCTCGTCTCATCGTGTCTGATCTGTGCATTGGTTGCTTCTGTTTTGGTGTACTTTCGTCTTCGGTGTTCATTGTTCTATCACGTGCTCCTCCCCCACACTTGTTTCCTATTTTTCTTTATGCATAACAAAGTGGAGACAAGCACAAATATATCCAAGCAAGATAATATTGACTCAAACTAACTTTTATTAATAGGGCACTTTTATTACACAAGACTTTCAAAGTAAAACAAACTGAGCAAACTAAAATGAACTAATCGAGCTAAGAGAACTAAACGAACTAAGGGTGCCCTATAGATACATAACTCTAATACTTTCTAGAATTGGCCTGAGAGAAAAGCTCAAATTTAATCTCTAACTCCTTTTGCTTCCCGTCCTTTAGATCAATCCTAAGGTTGGTATCAGCTGTAGTTCTAGCAAGGAGCCTATCCTGGTTCTTCATGATCTCCTTCTCATGTCTCATCTGGGCCATCTGCTGCTGAAGCTCTGCCGTGGTGACCTTGGAACGCTTCCATGGAGGCTGCTCTCCACGTGGTGCTTCCTTGGGTGGCACGAACTTGACCTTGGATGGCTCGGCACGGACTCCATTGAAGGTTGGGCGAGAGGTGTACTTGGCACATGAGACATGGCCATCCTTGTCGAGCTTCACTCCCATCAGCGTCTCGTTCGGCTTCGGTGGCAGGAGCTTGACATCCGTCGGCAGCTTGACGATCGGTTCCTTCCGTGGTGCGTCCTTCAGGTAGAGGGTCTCCGGCGGTGATGGAAGGGTTGATGTTGTACAAGCACGAAAGGATTGCTCATGCTTGCGAGGCTGATTGGGCGGAGCAATGGCGAGAGGCCAGGGAGTTCTAGTAGGGATGATGGCTTGAGAGTCGTCGGCAGGAACCTTGCTTTGATCCATCGCGTAGGGGATGATCTTTTTGTCGGCCATGGGAGTCTTGGAGGAGAGCTCGTAGGCACGAGGAAGAGGATGGGTTGGATGAGATGAGATGGGAGGCTAGCAGGGGCAGGTTAAATAGTCATCCGGTGGGCACTAGGGCTTCAAAATTCTCCCTACGAGCTTACGGCGGCGGCGGATGGCTTAAAAAAAATGAAAGTTGGAAAATATGTGAGAAGAGACCCGAAGGATCACGTCACGAAAAGGCGGCGGTGAATGGAGTCCTAGGGGGATCGGCCGACCAATTGGTGGGGTCGGGCGATCGACCCCTATGTCCATTCGCCTCCGGTCTCTTCGTGCGGATTTCTCGCGATATTTAGTTTCCAAAATTCAGACTTTCTCGTGCGGGAAGGCAAAAGGAAGGCTTAAGCCCTAATACACTTGGTCAATTAATAAATTCAATAGTATCTATTTCCTCTGGGCCTTTAATTGGTTCTAGAAAGAGTTTGAGGTGGTGACCATTTACCTTGAATAACGTACTTTCATCGGTTTGAAGTGTGACCGCTCCATGGGACGAAGTGTTGATCACCTTGAATGGTCCTTCCCATTTGCTTCGTAGCTTTCCGTGACCGAATAACTTCACCCTGGAATTAAAAAATAATACCTGATATTCGGGTGCGAAGTCCTTCTTCTTCAACCTTTTGTCATGCCATCTCTTGGTTCTCTCTTTGTAGATCTTGGGGTTGTGATATGCTTTTTCACGCCATTCGTCTAGTTCAGAGAGTTGCATTTTCCTTTTTATTCCTGCAGCATCCAGATCCATATTCTATCTCTTGATTGCCTAGTGATCCTTGAACTCAAGCTCTACTGGCAAGTGACAGGTCTTTCCATAAACAAGCTGGTATGGTGACATTCCAATTGGTGTCTTGTAGGCTGTTCTGTAAGCCCACAGTGCTTCTAGTAGCATGTCCTTCCATGCTGTTCCCATTTCATTGACTGTCTTCTGCAGAATATTCTTGATCTGCTTGTTTGATGTCTCTGCTTGCCCACTTGTCTAAGGATGATATGGAGTGGCAATGTTGTGGTGGACCCCTTTTTTTGCTAAATATAGTTGGAATCTCTTGTCGATGAAGTGGGATCCTCCGTCACTAATTACCATCCTTGGAGTATCAAATCTTGGAAATATTATTTCTTCAAACATCCTCTTTGAGCTTCTGGAATCTGCAGCTTTGCATGGCCTAGCTTCTAACCATTTTGAGACGTAGTCTACTGCCATCAAAACATACTCACACAGCTTTGACTTTGGAAATGGTCCCAAGTAGTCTACTCCCCAGACATCGAAGAGCTCTACTTGGAGGTTGTTGACGAGGGGTATGGCATCTCTTGAATTGATGTTTCCATGTCATTGGCATGCCCCACATCTCCGGATAAAGCTTTTCGTGTCATCATACATAGTGGGCCAAAAGAATCCACTCTGCCAAATCTTTGCACGTGTGCGAAATGCACCATAATGTCCTCCATATGGTGATGAGTGGCATCTTTCAATGATCTTGATCCCCTCTTCCACTGGTACACATCTCGAGTAGTACATCAGAACATATCCTGAAGAGGTATGGCGGGTCCCACACGTGTTGTCGACTCTCGTAGATGAGCTTTCTTTTGTCCTCCCCTGGTGGTACATATCCTGCAACCATAAAATTCACAATATTTGCGTACCAGGGGTCGGATCAGTGATCCGATAGAGCATGTTGTCCCTCATCGAGTCGTTGATGGGCATTTCCTGCATATTCTCAAAATGCATTGTAGACAAGTGATCTGCTACAGAATTTTCTACTCCCTTTTTATCTTTTATTTCTATGTCAAATTCTTGGAGTAGCAAAATCCATCTTATCAATATAGGTTTAGCATCTTTCTTAGTAAGCAAGTATTTTAAAGCAGCATGATCAGTGTAAACAATCACCTTAGCTCCAACTAAGTAAGATCTAAACTTGTCTATAGCAAAAACATAAGCAAGGAGTTGTGCTCCTGTCAGAGTTTTGCTAGCATAAGCAATGGCATGATGCTTCTTATCTTTAGTTTGTCCCAAAACTGCCCCCACAACATAATCACTAGCATCACACGTAATTTCAAAAGGTAAAGACCAGTTAGGGGTTGAATCATTGTTGACGGTCCTTAACACCCTATTTTATACCTCAATAGTGCCTAATTTGGTCATAAAAATGATACAAACCATAGTCATAGGTTTTTATTTCTAACCATTTCCACAAGTTGCGATGGATATGTGAGTGTAGGTGCAAAGTAAGTGCAAAACGGCGATATATAAGGAGAAAAGGCTTCATCCATGCTTCTTGTGACTAGACCAAGACAAGGAGTTTGAAATGGACTTTTGGTTCACCCAAATCGGAGGTCGGACGATAAGGTTATGCTTTCCGGAGATTGGAGAACGGGCCGCAGGAGCAGTCCCGGGTAAAATGAGCACCCAGGATGCATCTGGACTCAGAATCAGGCAAATGACTAGGCATTGGAAAGCTAATTGAGACTCCTAGACTTAGTGTTGACACTTGTTGACATCAATTTTTATTATCAATTATCCCTACATTATACATGAATATTTAGTAGAATAAGGTTATTACTAATAATTTTCACGAGTTTTGGTGAATTGTATATTTTCCAAGAGATTATCTAGAAAAGCTTAAAAGAGGGATTAAAGTACTTAATTATCATGAAACTTGAACGCCAAGGCAACATACGTCATCAACAAACTAGAAGCCTCTGGAAGCCACCCGAAGCAACCGCGGCCCCACCTGGCAGGTGGTGGGGCTGGCCGGCCCCAAGGGGGGCCGGGCGGCGTCCCCCTAGGGTTTTGCACGCTGCCTTCTGGAGTCTTCTTCCACCGCCTTTGAGGAGTCATCTCGGCCCTTGGTTAAGTCGGTTTGATCCTACGGCAGGCATTCATCCCAACGGGCTATAAATAGAGGGCCAGACCCCCCTGGAGGAGGCTAGATCAAGAGCTGAAAAGCCTAAAGCATTAGATAGATATCCATTAGATCTAGGCTAACAATCAAGAAAGAGATTAGAGAGATAGAGTAGATGAGTAGAGATTCGGAGGAGTCCCGGCCTGTCGGAGCTTCTTCATAGCTGTATTCGTCTGGATTCAGCTCCCTCACCCAGAGTTGTGTTCTGAGGTACTTTTGTTTCCAACATTCTAATTCAAGTAAGCATTTGTTCTTATTCATTCTTAAGTTTGCAACTCATATTGAGTGCTTTGATCTTGGTAGCTCCTAGATTGAAGTAGTAGTTCGTAGTGTAGACGTGGTGTCTAGGCTATAATTACTTGTGAATGTCCCCTGATTGGCCAGATAGTGGTAGTTCGCGTAGGTGATAGTTACGTTGAGTCCTCTGTAGTCCACTTCCCGTTGATAGGATCGATAGGTGTATAAGTGCTTGGTAGGAGGGAACACTGATTTTTGCTCTTATTCATGTCACTGCCCAGTTAGAACGATATTACTCAAAGCTTACCGGTTGTTGGAACTAGATAGTCACTAGCTATTTCCTTATTCTTGATATTCTCCGGATTGATTGTGTTCTTGGGTTAAGAAATAATAGACTTAGTCAGTATCACCTACTGTTCCTTTGGGTTCGATATTAAAACTGGGATTATTTGGTGAAGTGCTACATCGGTATTATATCTGTGCGCTTACGGATACTTTGATAATAATAATATTTAATAGAGTGCAGTTAATTTATACCAACAAGTATTTCTGGCGCCGTTGCCGGGGAACGCTTTGCTGATTTTGACTATAGTTTATCTTAATATTGTATTATACTTTTATCTTTTATCTTTTACCTTTTTGAATATGAAACTCATATCCCAACTTTTATATCAATACGGAGCACCATCGGGATCGTATCTCCAACCAAAAGAATCATCTAAACCTATTACATCATCTGGCTATGAGCTATGCCCGGGATTAATTAAGTTAGTTCAGGAGCATATTTTTTCTGGTGGTTCTAGCGAAAACCCCTATTCCCATTTAGCTGATTTTGAGCAGACATGTGCATGTCTACATATTAAGGGCATGGCAGATGAAACTTTAAGATGGAAACTTTTTTGTTTTCATTAACGGGAAAAGCAAAGAGATGGTATAATCGCCATGTTGGAAGTAGTCAAGGAGATTGGGAAGTATTGCATGCTAATTTTTGTCTTAAATTTTTCCCTATCAAAAAAGTCGCTAAACTTTGTTTTGAAATTATAGGATTCAAACAATTAGATAACGAATCTTTAGGCAAGGCTTGGGAACGCTTTGATGGATTTATAAATTCTGGACCTAATCTTGCTTTTAGGCCTTAATGATAAAAGTAAAGAATACCTTAATTTGGCCGTGGGTGGAGCATTTATGCATATTACTGCTACACATGCTAAAACCATTCTTACTAATATTTTAATTGATCTCCCCGAAGAAAAAGAAGAGTTGTTAGAAGATGAATTTTTGTTACCTAATTCTAAGTTTTTGTCTGGTTCATCTCAACCTTTACCTGAACTATCTAATGATAAGGAGACAACTTCAATTTTTGATTTTATGCTTGAATTTGAGGATGAACTTTTTGATGATTATGAAAATACCTCGTATTATCATAAAATTATAAAACCCCAAGAATCTATGAATTTTAAAATTTTAATGTTTCATATCCTGCTGATTTAAAATTCCTTAGAGAAATAACAAGAGAATTGATTTTTGTCATGAGTAATGAGTGGTTGATAGAATCTGAACTTTCAAATGATATAATTCGTTTAAATTCTCCCGCTATTACTATTAAATGTCAAATTGATGCATATCCTTTTGATGCCTTTTATAACCCAATAGTAGGTGTCAATATCATGTCTCTTACATTTGCTGAAAAATTCTTGAAAGATATGCCATTAATTTCGACGAATAAATTTTTGAAAAGTCGTTCAGGACATATTATTCCTAGTTCAGGAGTTTTATGTTCTCTTCCTATTGTGATTAATGAATTCTGAATTTTGCTAAATTTTTATATCTTTGATGTTTGGGATTTTGATGTAATGATTGGATTACCAATAGAAAAACTTTTGCGGGAAGGTTGTACAGGCAATTGAGATATTAAACTTGGGAAAGGAGTTAAGCTCTCTGTGCCTATAACGCATGCATTAAAAGCTAAGGCAGAGCCACTTCTTGAGTTAGATCCAATAGAAGAGGTTAAGGCTGTGTCATTTAAAGAATTTATTGAACCTGATTTAGAAGATGATACCCAGTTCTTCATTAATGAAGAGTAGGAGGATCCTGTTGATCCTGAACCTCTGGATGAATCACTAGAGCTACCTAAGCCTTCTATTGAGCTTAAACAACTACCTCCTGGTCTTAAATATGTTTTTTTGAATAATGATCAAAGTTCTCCTGTGATTATAAGTGATAAACTTTCTTATGAGGAATCTTTTAGATTAATAACAGTTTTAGAAAAACATCGTGCTCCTTTTGGTTATTCACTCCAAGGCCTTAACGGGATTAGTGCTATTTTATGCACCCATCGCATTTCAACCAACCAGAAATTACACCTTCTAGAGAGCCCCAGCGTAGGCTTCAAAATGCGATGAGGGAAGTTAAGAAAGAGGTCTTAAAACTTTTGCATGCTGGGATTATTTATCCTATGTCGCATAGTGAGTGGGTAAGCCCTGTTCAAGTTGTACCTAAAAATGGTGGAATGGTCGTAGTTCAAAATGATAAAAATGAATTAATACCCCAGAGAACTGTCACTGGATGGCGAATGTGCATGGATTATAGAAAACTTAATAAAGCAACAAATAAAGATAATTTTCCGCTACCCTTCATTGATGAGATGTTAGAGCGTTTAGCGAATAATTCTTTCTTTTGTTTCCTTGATGGTTATTTTGGATATCACCAAATTCCTATCCACCCTGATGATCAAAGCAAAACCACTTTTACACGTCCTTATGGAACTTATGCTTATCGTAAAATTTCTTTTGGATTATGTAATGCACCTGCTTCTTTTCAAAGATGTATGATGTCTATATTTTTTGAAATGATAGAAGAAATCATAGAAGTTTTTGTGGATGATTTTTCTGTTTATGGAAAAACTTTTGATGATTGTGTAGAAAATCTAGATAAGATTTTGCAAAGATGTGAAGAAAAACACTTAGTCCTTAATTGGGAAAAATGTCATTTTATGGTTAGAGAAGGAATAGTTCTAGGACACCTAGTGTCTGAAAGAGGTATAGAGGTAGACGAGGCAAAAATTTAAGTAATTGAGCAACTGCCTCCACCTGTTAATATAAAAGGAATCCGAAGTTTTCTTGGTCATTGTGGTTTTTATCGTAGATTTATAAAAGATTTTTCACATATTGCTAGACCACTGACTAACTTATTAGCTAAGGATGTTCATTTTGAATTTGATGATGCGTGTTTAAAATCTTTTAATATTCTTAAGGAAGCACTTATATCTGCACCAATCATTCAACCCCCTGATTGGTCTTTACCTTTTGAAATTATGTGTGATGCTAGTGATTATGCTGTAGGGGTAGTATTAGGACAAACAAAGAATAAGAAGCATCATGCAATTGCTTATGCAAGTAAAACTATGACAGGAGCACAACTAAATTATGCAACAACTGAGAAAGAGTTCCTGGCTGTTGTTTTTGCTATTGATAAATTCAGATCTTACTTAGTAGGAGCAAAAGTAATTGTCTATTCTGATCATGCTGCCTTAAAATATTTGCTCACTAAGAAAGATGCTAAACCATGTTTGATAAGATGGATTCTATTACTTCAAGAATTTGACTTAGAAATTAAAGATAGAAAAGGAATAGAAAATCCAGTTGCTGATCACTTGTCTAGAATACACTTTGAGAAACCTTAGGAACTACATATTAATGACTCATTAAGAGATGACATGTTGTTTAAAGTGACCAAGTCAGACCCTTGGTACGCGAATATTGTCAACTTTATGGTTGCAGGTTATGTACCAGCAGTGGAAAATAAAAAGAAGCTCATTTATGAAAGTCGTCTCCATATATGGGATCCACCATACCTCTTCAGAATTTGCTCAGATGGGTTACTTAGAAGATGTATACCAGTAGAAGAAGGCATGCAGATCATTCAGAAATGCCATGCATCACCATATGGAGGTCATTATGGGGCATTTCGCACTCATACTAAGATCTGACAGAGTGGGTTCTTTTGGCCAACTATGTATGAAGACACTAAAGATTTTTTCCGGAGATATGGATCATGTCAGAGGCATGGAAATATCAATGCAAGAGATGCTACGCCACTCACCAACAATCTCCAGATCGAGCTCTTTGATGTCTGGGGAATTGATTACATGGGACCATTTGTGAAATCAAGAAACTATGAATACATTCTAGTGGCAGTTGATTATGTATCCAAGTGGGTAGAAGCTATGCCATGTATGAATGATGATTCTAAACATTCAAAGAAGATGTTCGAAGAAATTATATTTCCAAGGTTTGGGACACCGAGGATGGTCCTTAGTGACGGAGGAACACATTTCACTAATAAGAAGTTTCACCCATACTTACAAGCTCACGGAATCCGTCATAATGTTGCTACTCCATACCATCCTCAGACAAGTGGCCAGGCAAAAACATCAAACAAACAGATCAAGAATATTCTATAGAAAACAGTAAATGAGATGGGTACTGCATGGAAGGATCGATTACCCGAAGCACTTTGGGCATATCGGACTGCCTACAAAACACCCTTAGGCATGTCACCCTATCAGCTAGTATATGGTAAGACCTGTCATTTACCAGTGGAATTAGAGCATAAGGCTCACTGGGTCATTAAGAGATGGAATATCAACTTTGAAGCTGCTAGAGAAAAGAGAAAGATGCAATTATCAGAATTAGAAGAACGGAGAGAAAAGACTTATCACAATTCAAAGATCTACAAAGAAAGAACAAAAAGATGGCATGACAAGAGGATCAAGAAGGAGTTTGTACCAGGAGATAAGGTGTTACTTTTTAATTCCAGGTTTAAATTATTCGGGCTTGGAAAGCTACGAAGCAAATGGGAAGGACCATTTACGGTCATGAATGCATCGCCACATGGAGCGGTAACTCTACAATCACACGAAGGTACGTTATTTAAGGTAAATGGTCACCGACTTAAATTATTTTTAGAGCCATTTAATTCAGAAGTTGTTGACGGGCTGGACTTTGTCCAATTACCAACTTTTTAGTCCCGTCATCATCCGTTATGAAAAATTATTGCGCATCGCAACCAACAGGAAGTAATTAGAGTTTCGAGGCATCATGAGCATGGCCACCCCGAGAGGCCACCTTGTGGGGCCGGGCGGCACCTCCCTATCCCCTCTCGTTCCATTTCTCGTTTCCTTTTCTTTCTACATCCTTCCTGAACACTTTCACGTAGATTCCTGACGCGTGCGGATATTCTTTCGTACGAATCCTGTAGAACCCAGATTTGACCTTATCCTGTCTCCTGAAAACCCATATAAATACGCATCTATACCGCCCTCAATTGCATCCCATCAACAGTCGCCTCTCTCTCCTCCAAAGGAACTTTCTAGTTTAGATCTAGCAGCAATGGCCGACGAAGCGATCGTTGGCGCAGACTTCGGCAAGATCTCTAGCGAAGACTCGAAGGACATCTTCCTCACGCAGCCTAAGCCTCTCGCCACCGAAGCACCTCGTTATGGTGCCCCAGCAATACGAGCAAGTCTACTACATGCAAGCTCAGCCTGCTCTACCATCACCACCCGCAAGGCTGCTGCTAGAAGACGGTACCAAGGGAAAACAGTCGCTATTCCCCAGGCATCCAGCTTCTTCCACCTAGAGACAATGAATGACTCCTGTCGGTCAAGACCGACAAGAACGGGACATTAGTGTGTGCGAAATACACCACTGCTCGCCCTATCATCAATGGAGTTCGTGCACGTCCAGGCCAAGTCCGCTATACCGATTTCATACCACCTCCGCCCAAGAGACAGAGGGCTGCATCAATATTAGCGCTATAGAAAGGTCCTAAACAGCCTCAGCTCTCTCTACGAATCCTCAATGAGAAGATTGAAGCCCTCTCTAACTCCATTAAGGGAGTACAGAAGGCTGAGGAATTGAGAACTAAGATTATGGGCAACATGACTAAGCAGATAGAAATCAATGTCAAGTTAATCCGCAGTCTCAAGCGCGACAAAGATATGCTTGAAGAAGAGGTTGAGAGGCTTAAGAAAGAGATCAGAGATCTCACAAAGAAAGGGCAGCCTTAAGCTACCCTAGTTATCTACCCTAGTTATCTATGTAATAAGTCACTAGTGTGTTAGGTTCAATTATATTATTGAGTTTGCTTGGTTATATATTAGGATAAAGCCTAATGGGCTAGCGCAGTCGTTAGCTCAGTCAAGTTGTCAAAGTTATCTATTATTGCTAATGAATAAAGTGTCTTATTCTTATTAATGTTTTAGTATTTCTTTATCTACTCTACTCTCTATTTTTGGTACGCATGTTGTCTCCACATGTTGCGCAGAAAAGATATACAGAAAAACAAGTGTGGGGGAGGCACATCGCGACCATGGAAATCAATTCACTCAGGAAAATCACGTAATTTGGAAAACAATCGAACTAGGACCACGCGCATCGAAGTGGGCCCCGAGGGGGCCACAAGGCACGCCGCCCAGCGACCTACCTGGGCCGGCCGGCGCCTCCCTACCTCCTCTGCATCCATGCCTCGGCCACAATCAGGTTTGAGTCCAATACATGTATAATTTCATATATTTCGATTTTCGTTTCGATTCGAATTAAAATTCACATGTTAAATTATTTTTAAGAGAAAAAACTGTTTAATTCATGACTTTTAAGAATAGATTATATAATACTTTTCTAGGAGTCGTGTCACTGTTGGAAACTATTTATAGGGACCCCATGATTCCTTAAGTTGTTGTGGAACACGAGATAGCAGAATAATGAGAACTCAATCCCTGATGTTTTATCTTTGGAGATTTTATTTCAAAAATTTACAATAATTAGTTTTACCTCTCATTTGTGGTAAAGATAATGTCCTACCAGAGCCATATATAGGATAGAAACCTTCTACATTTAATACTTGTCTTTGTGTTGAGTTCGGTCAAGCTTTGTAACCCATTGAAGAAATTTGTCATATTTTCGAATCAAGTGCCACTTCCACATAAGCATTACTCTAATCCGGAGTAATAGAAATTATTCTACTGAAAATGTTTCTCTCCTACATTAGGAGGAAACACCAAAAATAATCATATAAGATAGCCACCAAATAATTGCTCTATGTTTCGTTAAGATCTCTCGGCTACTAAATTCAAAAGAGGTATGAACTATGCAAAAGAAAAAAGGAGTATAATAAAATGGACAAGTGTTCGAAGAAATTAAAACAATGGGTACTTAGATGCTCGCCTCCTTTGAAAAAAAGAGAAAGAAGATAGCTCATACTCTTTGGATAAATTCAATTGTTTAAAGAGAGATTTATTTTCTCAAGGAGCAAGGTAGAATTAGGTTCCACCATATTCCACCAAATAAAGCTTGATTCGATTATATGCCTGATTTCTCTGTGGATTCACTGTTTGACTTTACAATAAATGTAATACAAGTATGCTTTCACATTTGTGCCTACCTGAGATCCACATAAGCTTTTTAGAAGTAGGATAAAGAAGGTAATATCATTAATGCCTCAGTAAGGATACAAAGAATACCAGCTATATCAGCGATTCGAGAGTACTACAAAAGGAGAAGGTAAAGCTAAGTTTTATTTGCAAAATTAACTTACCCTTCAATTGACTCAACTAAAGGAAGAGAGTAATCTGTTTCAAGCTGTTCTGTTCTCCAACTGCTCAAAGATTCATGGTAGACACTTTTAATTCCGCCGTACATGTATGACTAGACTAGTTTTATGTAATTATTCTCAAGTTATGTTTTAAATGTCCCACTCTCTCTCTAAACTTTTATATCTTAAAACCAACCTTTTTCTCAGGACGAGTAAAAGCCTAAGTGTGGGGGTAATTGTTGACACTTGTTAACGTCTAATTTTTATTATCAATTATCCCTACATTATACATGAATATCTAGTAGAATAAGGTTATTACTAATAATTTCCATGAGTTTTGGTGAATTGTATATTTTTCAGGGGATTATCCAAAAAAGCTTAAAAGAGGGATTCAAGTGCTTAATTAGCACGAAACTTAAACGCCAAGGCAACATACGCCATCGACAAACTAGAAGCCTTTGGAAGCCACCTGAAGCAACCGGGGCCCCACCCAGGTGGTGGGGCCGGCCGACCGCAAGGGGGCTGGGCGGCGCCCCCTAGGGTTTCGCGCGCCGCCTTCTGGAGTCTTCTTCCACCGCCTTCGAGGAGCCATCTCGGCCCTTGGTTAAGTCAGTTTGATCCTACCGCACGCATTCATCCCACCGGTCTATAAATAGAGGGCCAGACCCCCCTAGGGGAGGCCAGATCAAGAGCTGAAGAGCCTGAAGCATTAGATAGATATCCATTAGATCTAGGATAGCATTCAAGAAATAGATTAGAGAGATAGAGTAGATGAGTAGAGATTCGGAGGAGTCCCGGCCTGTCGGAGCTTCTTCGTAGCTATATTCGTCTGGATTCAGCTCCCTCGCCCGGAGTTGCATTCTGTGGTACTTTTGTATTCAACATTCTGATTCAAGTAAGCATTTGTTCTTATTCATTCTTAAGTTTGCAACTCATATTGAGTGTTCTGATCTTGGTAGCTCCTAGATTGAAGTAGTAGTTCGTAGTGTAGACGTGGTGTCTAGGCTATAATTACTTGTGAATGTCCCCTAATTGGCCAGATAGTGGTAGTTCGCGTAAGTGACAGCTACATTGAGTGCTCTGTAGTCCACTTCCTGTTGATAGGGTCGATAGGTGTATAAGTGCTTGGTAGGAGAGAACTCTGATTTCTGCTCTTATTCAGGTCACTGCCCAGTTAGAACGATATTACTCAAAGCTTACTGGTTGTTGGAATTAGAGAGTCACTGGCTATTTCCTTATTCTTGATATTGTCTGTATTGATTATGTTCTTGTGTTAAGAATCAATAGACTTAGTCAGTATCACCTACTGTTCCTTTGGGTTCAATATTAAAACCAGGATTGTCTGGTGAAGTGCTACATCAGTAGTATATCTGTGCGCTTGCGGACACTTTGATAAAAATAATATTTAATAGAGTGCAGTTAATTTATACCTACACTTAGTATTGCCTTAGGTAAAGAAACCACACTGTTCCTCTCTATCCTGTTTATCACCTATATTTGGATACACTTAGTTCTTGACTAGTCTACTTCACGTTCCCTGTGGAAATTCGATACCTAGGAATACTCCTTGGTGAAAACTACCTTGATATCCGTGTGTTTGCGGATTTTCCTGGGTGCTATATCTAGTGTCAACAAGTTTTCTGGCGCCGTTGCCGGGGATTTCTCCAGCCTTGGTGATTGCGTTAGGTATTGTCAACAATGATTGGTGCAGAGATGAGTGCTTGCTTAAGGGTATTGAAAGATTTCATACAAGCATCATCAAAATCAAAGGGAGCATCCTTGGCTAGCAAGACTGTAAGAGGTCTAGCAATATGTGAAAAGTTTTGAATAAAGCGTCTATAAAAGCCAGCATGACCAAGGAAACTTCTAATCCCTTTAACAATAATAGGTGGAGGTAGTTGTTCAATTACTTCAATTTTAGCTCTGTCTACCTCTATCCCTCTTTCAGACACTAGGTGTCCTAGTGCTATTCCTTCTCTAACCATAAAATGACATTTTTCCCAATTAAGGACTAAATGCTTTTCTTCACATCTTTGCAAAACCTTGTCTAATTTTCAAGACAATCATCAAAAGTTTTTCCGTAAACAGAAAAGTCATCCATGAAAACTTCCATGATTTCTTCAATCATATCAGAAAAGATAGACATCATGCATCTTTGAAAAGAAGCTGGTGCATTACACAATCCAAAGGGCATCCTACGGTAGACATAGGTTCCATAGGGACAAGTAAAGGTGGTTTTGCTCTGATGATCAGGGTGGATAGGAATTTGATGATATCCAGAATATCCATCAAGGAAGAAAAAGAAAGAGTGGTTTGCCAATCGCTCTAACATCTCATCGATGAAGGGCAAAGGGAAGTGATCTTTCCTTGTTGTCTTGTTGAGTTTTCTGTAATCTATGCACATCCGCCATCCAGTTATGGTTCTCAGGGGGATTAATTCATTCTTGTTATTCTTGACAACCGTCATGCCTCCCTTTTTAGGCACAACTTGGACTGGGCTTACCCACTCACTATGCGGCACAGGATAAATAATCCCGGCGTGCAATAGCTTCAAGACCTCTTTCTTTACAACCTCTCTCATCGCATTGTTGAGCCTACGCTGGGGCTCTCTTGATGGTATGATGTTAGGATCAGTTGGAATGCGATGGGTGCAAAGAACAGGACTAATTCCTTTCAGATCATGGAGTGAATAGCCAAAAGTTGATCGATGCTTTTCCAAGACAGTGATCAAGCGAATGGCCTCTACTTGGGAGAGTTTATCACTTATGATCACTAGGGAGAGTCTATTGGATAATTCCGCAAGCGCACAGAATATACCACTGTAGCACTTCACCCGGGAGTATTCCAAGATATTGTTATTTATTTTATCCCAAGGGAAAGCGGTGCTAGGAATGTTAATAAAAGAGAGATCTTTAGGTCTATAGCAAAGTAACAACCAACTAGTGATATGGGGTAAATCGATATAAAGAGAAGATAATGACACAGAGACAAGACAAGGGTTAGGATAACTAAGGATAACTAGTAGAGTATAGCTAGGTGGGAGGACAATGAGTGAGTATAGGACTCCTATGTTTCTTACTTTACTCTTGTGATCATCCTATCAAGTGGACGAGGTACACTAAGATTGATACCTTACTCTTTGTGTATAGGGGATAGTCCGAGACAGTAGAGGATATAACCTCTACCCGAAGTGGCTATGCTCTTATGGGAGCCTACCTTTAAAGAACTTGCTTAAACACGTGGAGGGATGTTAAGACTAGACAGGGCTGTCACCACCTGCTAGTACCCACTAACAATCCGTGCAGCAAGCGGCATTCAAAGGCAAGACTTAGCTTAAGCACCATGCTTACACTAATTCTCACTACTCCAGCTAGGTACCAAACAACTAGATCACCTTATGACAGGCGATGAACTATACATGCGGGTTGGTTACAGGATCACAATCTAGTATAAACCGACCAAGTAATAGAATAACTCACAACACTACTATTAGAATAGTAATGCACTAAGTAAAGACTCAGTAAAGTAAAGAAAGAATATTATATTGATAAAAAGAAAGTTTTACAGAAGGAAAGATACAAGAGCTATACCATATTCTCCAGAAGACGACTCCGGAGACCCTGAGCGTAGCTCAACTCAACTCTAACTCCCACACTAGACTAATAATACTACTACTACTAAGGAGTGGAACTTGACTCTTCCTTGCTTCTCGTGTCTCTTGTGTGTCTGAATAGGGTGGAGGCAGCCTCTATTTATAGGGGGAAGTGGAGAGGTGCCATGTCAGCGATCCGTGTACTCCTTGCCTCTCCATCCTTGGATGAATCGACCTGAACCATCATAAGATGGACGTCCAGGATGCATTGCCATGCATGGGGGCATGCACCAAGTCGGTGGGAAAGAGCCTGGCCAAATTGGGCACCAGGGGGGTCGGCCGACCCCCCTATGACTCCCTGGGCCTACCAGCTCTCTTCCACTAGTGTCCCCACACGTCATAGAGTGTTTGCATCGTTTGTTCACGTGTTGGTCACGTCGGTTCCTTCATTGATCAATGTGCTTTAATCTTCCACCATTGATTGAAAACACAACTCCGATCCGAAGGTGAAAATGAGTTGAGTGGAGTGTCACGAGGATCGTGCCACGTCACCAGAGCCCTGTGGGCCCATACATGGGTCGGCCGACCCATGCATGGGCCCACCTTGAGCTCCACTCTCTTCTATGTGGTGTTGTGCACTGTTTCTTGAATTCTCATGGCCAGGTGTCACCATCTGTGGGTCGGGCGACCCACACTTGTGGCCTCTAGCTGCTCATTTTTGACCTATTTGATCTTCTCTGCATTCACAAGCTAAGAGTACAAGTGAAACTAGTTATTGGATAAAATATGTTCATGTCATGCTTATTCTTCCTTGAAACCGAGGCATGTTGACTGTGTTTGAGTGTGGATTTTTATGGTATATCCACTGTCAACATAGAGCAGTCACCGACAGGCCGGCAACTCTTCCAACTATCTCTAGCTCTAATACCACACCACTTCTGGAACAAGAATAGTCCTAATCTAGAGAGACTACAAGGCTAATCTTCTACTTGATGCTTGGCTCTAGATCCTATCTTGGGTTTCTATTCTATTAGAGATATGTCGGTGGAATTCTGAAACCCTGGATTGATTTCTCTCCGGATCATATGAAACCCTGGGGGGTCTGGGGGTCCTTATATAGGCCGGTGGGAGTAACAGAACCACCTAAATCACATGGCTCATAGGCACCTGTCATTGTCACTAATGACCTCTGACAGCCGGGCCCGTGTTCCAAATGATCTAGACAGCCCTGCCGGGTTACGTCAGCACCCGTTTCTCCTACAGGATCCCATTGCGAAGCCATTACAGGATGATAACATTTCATAATAAAACACATCAGAGTAAAAGTGCAGAAGATTAAATAGTACTTAGATTACAAACCGGTTGTTCAAATAGAATCCAAATACAGTTATTACGGACCACAGTTTAAATAGTAGTAGCAGTAATAGAACAACGACATAACATAACAAGATAGATAACACACGGACCCTGCCCACAGGTCCTCTTCACTCTTCTTCACTATCCTGAATGATGGTTACGCAGCAAGGGGCGAGACAAACCTCCTGCCGCTGACTACCTGCAATGGGGTTAACAAACCCTGAGTACTGGGGTACTCTGCAAGACTTACCCGACTATGAAAAAGGAATGAGACTCAGGAATGCAGGCTAGGGTAGTCAAGGTAAGGCTTTAGCAAGAGTCAAGATATTTTGCGGAAAGAGCATTACTAATCCTGTCCTCAATATTTTAATAATCCTTGTTAATAGTCAACAGTAATAATTCACAATTCTTTGCTAATATGTCCATCAACCAATTTACCTATTCATTCTCAAAAACATCCTACTTCCGAACCACTTTTCGATGTAGGTGTGAGGATCAAGTTTCCATAACCGAGAAGCAACGACGATTCGAATCGACTAGTACCCAGCTGGGGATCCCTATCCATACTGCATATGTAGCACTTAAGCTTGCATATACCAACCCCGTCTACCACGGCTTTTCTATCCCTGAATCGGTCCTGCGCCACCCGAGAGCACAGTACTCCTCTCGTCTCCAGGCACGATGGCTACGAGGGTACACGCTACTCTCGCCATCTCTCCACTCCCAGTGCGTGGTTGTCGGTTCAAGCAATAGAGCTACCGGAGGTAGGGCTTCCCGTAGTATGTGGCTAGTTGCAAAGTCTCGATCACAGCAGGCCAACAACGAACGGTCCCTAATACTTTCCGTTGGATACCATGCATTAAGACTCTAACCCAAATACCCTGGTAACCACCCGGTTTTCACATCCCTTTTCCGTTGGCGACGATAAGTTGGAAGTCCAACCCAAACATATGACCACCACCCGAAAAACCCAGCCACATTGATGACAATGGACTGGCCAAGTACACTGCCAATAATGAGGACCATACCCTTCCCTTTCAATGATTCATTCTTTGCATATTATCATATTTCAAAATAGCATTTTATGCAAATCTAAATCAATTCAGCAGGGCTAAGCATTTTCAATATTCAATCAAATCAGGTTCTCAGGGATAATTAGTGGTCAAGGAAAGGTGATGCATCAATAGGTGATCACTCAACTCCTATTAACCTAATGCAATAGATTAACTCAAGTGATAAAATATTTTAAATACAAGGAGGGGCAAATGCACCAGGGCTTGCCTTGAAGCGCGAAGAGGGAGGGATCCGGATCAGTGCCACAGATGTTCAAGCCCTGGACTAACTCCAGAGCAGTTTCCTCAGTAGTACCCTCAACCTCGACCTCTTCGTTCACGGACACTACACGTATGCAACGATGCATGTTTAATATGACGCAACAAGAAATAACAGACGGAATTCGATAATAGTCATACACTTAAGGTCATAACCCTACCTCAAGCTAACCATGAATATTCTAATGCACCTTGCCCTACGTCATAAGGGTGATTGACCTAAAACCACAATCAATCCAAAAATCACACAATCTTATTTACCTCTATTTCCTATTTATTTAATTAATCAATTAATCAAACATGTAGTTAATAAGCTACTAAACTATCTCCAATTGGGACCAAACTTCACCAACAGATAGCATTCAGTCTACAGAAGTACCTAAATAAATTTTAGGATTTTTAGAGTTATTGAGAATTAATTAAAATTCACCAAAGTTGCTTTTATGAATTAAAATACTAATTTTTAGCTACTGTAGAAAATGTCCAAAACACATATTTAATATTTTTATTAAATACTACAGGTTGTAGGGAGCATCTACAAGAATTTAGGTGATTTTAGGAGCAGTAAAAATGTTCCTACAAAAAGATTAAGACTCAGCACTATTCATCTAAAACATTAATAGAAAAACATTTGGATATTCACGGGGAAAATAGAAAACGAAAACCAGCCTGAGCCGGCCCAAAGCCACCAGGCCGGCCCAACTGGCCGCGCCCTCCTGCTCCTCACTCCCTGAGTCGCTGGCAGCCGAGCCCGGCCTGCCAGTCTCTCCCTCTCTCCCTCTCTGCTCTACGTGAGCACGGCGGCTCGCCCCGTGACTGCTCACCGCCGGCAGCTTCTTCGGTGAGGTCGCGGGGACCAGGCACTCTCCTATCTCTCTCCTGCAACCCCCTAGGCCACCTTCGATGCTACAAAAGACCTAGCCCGGACCAAGCCGAGAGCACGGCGGACGCCAGTGACCAGACCTCCGGCGCGTGCGCGATCTGGCGACTAGGAGAACCCAACGGCTATTACTTCGGGACCAGGGAGCTCACCTAGGTGCATTGCGCACACAAATTGATCACGAGAAGGGCTCGGGGTTAACTGTCGACGGCGGCGGCGAATGTGGCGACCCGCACCGGCGACGCGACCTTCGTTTCCGCGAACCTAGGGCGGTAGAGATAAGACAACCAAGTGCATGAGAATGAGTAGACCCAGGCGGACTCAGAACACCCAAAAAGATGGTACAGGACCCACCGCAATGCCTCAGTGACTTGGCGAGGGGGCACGGCGGCGAACTCCACCGGAGCCGGGGAAGAGAATGAGCGGTGACGACGACTCCGACCACTAACTCCCATGCAAACGGGCTCAATCGGTGCGCTAGAAAGTGGTGAAGGTTTAGGCGAGATGGAGGGGATGGTGGTAGAGCAGGGACAGCGAATTTTGCCGCGAACCGAGAGCTCGCCGGCGACGGTGAGTAAGGTTAATTGAATCAAATCCGACGAGGGGGTGCCTTATAGTGGTTAAGGAGGATGGCAACAGGTAGAGGGGGTCCCCACGGGTCGATTCTCCTCGATGTGGGCACAGGGTGGCCTCCGGACGGTCGGCGTCGTGGCCAATGCGTGCCGGCGTCGTGGCCGGACGACCGGGTACAGGGCCATGCCCTAGGTACAGTACCCTGTACCACCACCCATTGACTAAATTGTGCAAATTAAATCCAAATTCATATAACAACTCCAAATTCCACCAATACAAAAGTTGTAGTACTATTTGTGCTGGTCAGTTTTGCTTTTTGAACCATTTTCAAATTCTGCCAAATTTTGAAATTATGAGAAAGGGGGTAAAAGTGGTTTTTAAATTTGATTCGCAATTCACAGAAATTCTCAAAAATTTTCTACATAAGTTGAAAATCTGTAAACATAAAAGTTGTTCAACTTACTGAGCCCTACAACTTCTATTAAGGGTGTGTTACCAGATTATTGATAATTTTTAAATTGAGGTTTCAAATTTGAATTTCATGCCCTTGTTTTGAGTTTAATTCAAATTTCCATTGCATAACTTCAAAATCTCCAAAAATAAAAGTTGTTCCATTTTAAAGGATCTACAACTTTCATTAAGATACTTTCATTTGATTCCTAGTAGTTTTTTATTAGGGTTTTGGGATCAAATTAGGGTTAATATCAATTTACTTTTTGAATTTAACTTTGGATTTTATTTTATGGTCTAATTCCACATTCAAATCACTCTAGGAGCCCTAAGCACAAACACATGCAGATGGTTAATTTAAACATGATGACATGGCATTTTAATTACCCAGTAATACCAGAGGTATTACAGCCTTCCCCCCTAAAAGAAATCTCGTCCCGAGATTTGATAATAAACTAAGACTTGAAACAAAGTAATGGAAAAGAAAATGTAATAATTAACCCAACTCAACCTAGATCACTAGATGAGTAGAAGAGTTTATACATAACGTGACTTGAAACCTTACATCTACAGAGCGGTGAAAAAGTCGGGAAAATTTTCCGCGAGATAATCTTCCGATTCCCAAGTGGCTTCATCCTCGGAATGCTGGCTCCACTGGATCTTGTACCACCTGGTTGTAGTTCTTTGGGTAACTCGATCCTTTCGATCCAAGACTCGAATTGGATACTCGGAACATGTTAGATCCGGTTCGAGTTCCACTCCCTCAACATCAACAACTTGGTCGGGCACTCGAAGCACTTCTTCAATTGCGATACGTGGGACACATTGTGTACTTCAGAGAGGTGCTCCGGCAATTGCAACTTATAAGCCACTTTTCCCACTCGTTCAACAATCAGAAATGGCCCAATATATCTCGGAGCTAACTTGCCCTTGACCCCAAATCGGTTGACCCTTTCATTGGTGACACCTTCAGGTAGACATAGTCTCCCGCTTTGAATGCTAACGGTCGACGCCTTTGGTTAGCATAACTTTTCTGACGTGACTGTGCCACTTTCAAATTCTCCTGGATCAGTTGGACTTTCTCTTTGGCTTCATTAACCATGTCGACTCCGAAGAACCATCTTTCACCTGGTTCGGACCAATTCAACAGAGTACGGCACCTACGACCGTAGACTGCTTCAAATGGAGCCATCTTGATACTTTCTTGATAGCTGTTGTTGTAAGAGAACTCTGCCAAAGATAGACACTCATCCCACATGTTGGTGTAATTGAGTGCACAAGCCCTCAACATGTCCTCGAGTACTTGATTGACTCTTTCAGTCTGCCCGTCAGTCTACGGGTGATATGCTGTGTTATGCAAAAGCTTTGTCCCTAACGACTTATGAAATGCCTTCCAAAAATTGGAGACAAATTGGGTACCTCGGTCAGAGACGATGGTCTTCGGTACTCCATGCAACTTCATCAGATGTTCGATATACAGCTTTGCATAAGTCGGTGCCCGATAATCTTTCTTGACGGGTATGAAATGGGCTTGCTTCGTGAGACGGTCCACAATAACCCAGATTGAATCAAAACCTCTAGTTGTCCTGGGTAACCCCACGATAAAATCCATGCTGAGATCCTCCCACTTCCATGCAGGGATAGGCAATGGTTGTAGCTCTCCCCCGGACTTCATATGCACAGCCTTTACCTTTTGACAGGTATCACACCTGGCTACATACCGAGCAATTTCTATCTTCATCTTAGTCCACCAGAATTTCTGCCTCAAGTCTTGATACATCTTGTTGCTTCCTGGATGAATGGAAAACCTTGTTAAATGTGCTTCATCGAGGATCTTCTGACGCAACTCAGGTATGCTTGGGACTACTAGACGATCCTTGAACCACACAACACCTTCATCATCAATCCTGAAACAATCTGCCTTGCCGGCTTGAACTTTCTCCTTGATGTGCTTGATTCCTTTGCTTCCTTTCTGAGTATCAATAATCTCATCTCAGATAGGTGTTTCAATGCTGATGTTGGCTAGACTGCCTTGTGGAATTATTTCAATATCCAATTTTTCCAGCTCATAGCATAAGGAAAGATCTCGAGGTTTCACTGTCAAACAATTGCAGTGAACCTTGCGACTAAGTGCATCGGCGACGACATTCGCCTTACCTGGATGATAATGCACCTCAATATCATAATCCTTGATCAACTCGAGCCATCTTCTTTGCCTCATGTTCAACTCTTCTTGAGTAAAGATGTACTTCAAACTCTTGTGGTCAGTATAAACATTGCAAGTACTGCCTAGCAGATAATGACTCCAGATCTTCAAGGCATGTACTACAGCTGCCAACTCCAAATCATGGGTGGGTAGTTTTCCTCATGACGATTGAGTTGCCGTGAAGCATAAGCAATAACTCGGCCTTCTTGCATCAAGACACAACCCAGTCCGGTACCAGAAGCATTACAGTATACGTCAAATGGCTTTTCAATGTCAGGTTGAGCCAGGACTGGTGCAGTGGTCAATAACTTCTTTAAAGTCTGAAATGCTGCCTCACACTCTGGTGACCAGACAAACTTGACTTGATTCTTCAACAAGTTGGTGATGGGTTTGGCTATTTTAGAAAAATCCAGAATAAAGCGACGGTAGTATCCCGCCATCCCCATGAAACTACGGACTTGATGGACTATGGCCGGTGGCTTCCAATTCAAAATTTCCTCTACCTTGCTCGGATCAACAGACACACCTTCAGCTGACAGAATATGTCCGAGAAACGGAACTCTGTCCAACCAAAACTCACACTTGCTGAACTTAGCATAGAGTTGGTGCTCCCTCAGACGAGTTGGGACGACACGAAGATGATGGGTGTGCTCTTCGGGAGTTTTGGAATAGACAAGGATGTCGTCAATGAACACGACCACAGATCTGTCAAGCTCAGGTATGAAAACGGAGTTCATGAGGTACATGAAGTAGGCAGGAGCATTGGTTAGGCCAAAGGACATTACTAGGTACTCATACAGGCCGTATCTGGTGGTGAAGGTAATTTTTGGAATGTCTTCGGGACGGATCTTTATTTGGTGGTAACCTGATCTAAGGTCAATTTTGGAAAAGACTTTAGCTCCAGCTAATTGGTCAAAGAGTATGTCAATGCGGGGTAAAGGATACTTTATTTTTGATGGTGACCTCATTGAGTGGACGGTAATCAACACAGAGTCGAAGAGACTTGTCTTTCTTTTTCACAAAAATGGCGGGGCAACCCCAAGGTGAGGAACTAGGTCGAATGAAACCCTTGTCCAAAAGATCTTGTAACTGTACCTTAAGCTCTGCCAATTCTTTGGGAGGCATCCTATAGGCTCTACTGGGATATGGGTGCAGTCCCAAGCTTTAACTCAATAGCAAACTCAACCTCACGGTCAGGCGGCAAACCGGGTAGATCGTCAGGGAATACGTCTGGAAATTCACAAACCACTGGAATATCTTGCACTTCACTGACTGATGTGGCACAAAACCTATGAGCAGATCCTTTGGCTTTTCTCAAAGGAAGTGGAAGTTGGATAAGAAGTTGCGAGTTGCTGTCAGGTATGTTTACTCTTATAGTTCTATTCAGCACATCTATAAGAGCCTTGTGCTACATCCAATTCATGCTTAGGATCACGTCTATGTCCTGATCTTTCAGTACTATCATGGTGGTAGGGAATATATGCCCTCCCAAAGTTATAGGTACCTGCCGAGCTACTTCCTTAGTACATATGCGCCCCCCGGGCGACTGTATAAGGAAATCTTCCTTTATTTCCCCGATTGGAATCTCATGCTTGATGACAAATGTACGATTGATGAATGAATGTGATGCACCAGAATCAAAAAGCAGAATTGCTGGATGGCTAGCGACTGGGAACCTACCTAGCATGATGGGTTCGCCTTCAGGAATCTGATCGACCTACACCTGGCCTGCTTTCTTCACTACCTTGCCCTTCTGGGCATGCTGCTGCTGTCCACGGTACTACACATGCTGCTGCTGCTGCTGTTGCTGACCACCATGGCCCTTCTGTGCATTTCGATTGTATTTCTTTGGATCTGGACAGTCACGAGCCTAGTGTCCCATGTTGCCACAGTTGTAGCAAGGGTGGTTGTAGTTGGTCTGAGGGGTAGTGATATGAATGCCCAGGGCATTCGGCTGAGTAGTGTTCTGTTGGTTTGAGGTATGGGAGGTAGCCGCGGTATGTACCACGACTTGCTGCTGGGGGTAAGATGGACGGTGGTGGTGAGTAGGATGATAGATGATCTTCTGGCGTTTTTGACCGCCAGAAAAGCCTGACTTTTTCTTTTTCTTTTCATCCTGATGCTTACGATCACTTTCTTCGTAAGCAATGGCACTGTTGACAGTTTCGTGATATGAGCAATTAAGGTTGTTGGATAAGCTGCGCTGGATCTTGAAATTTAGGCCCCTGACAAAGCAATCTTTCTTTTTTTGGTCAGTGTTGGTATGTTCCGGAGCATACTGGGCAAGATGATTGAACTGGTTCACATATTGCATAACAGAAGAATCCTTCTACTGCAGAGCTAGGAACTGATCCAGCTTTATTTTCATTACACCTGCAGGGATGTAATGTGCTCGAAAAGCTTCACGAAACTCTGCCCAAGTGAGCTGACGTCCCTCGGGCTGTGCAGCCAACAGATTGGCATACCAGGCATTGGCTGGTCCACGCAGCTGCTGAGCTGCGAATGGCTTTTGGATATCTGTGCAACGGATCAAACTGAACTTTTCCTCCATGGTTCGGAGCCAATCATCAGCATCCAAAGGCTCATCGGCCTTTGTGAACACTGGGGGACGTGTTTCAGTGAAATCCACATAGGTAGTTTCCTCATCTTTGCGGCGGCCTTGACGCCCACCACGGTTCTCCCAGTTTTGGGCCATAGCATTGGCTGCATTAGCCAGGGCTGCGATGGCATCGGCTAAGGTTGGTGGAATGGGTGGCGGGTAGGGAGCAGCTCCTTCATCGGAAGTACCGGCACCAGTCGAGCAGGTGTTGATCATCTGTTTTTAGGACAACCAACTTAGGACTTGCTTTGCATAATTAAAACATGGTAGCATTACAACTTAAACATTAAACATAACAAAGTTCAACACATTCGTACATAACAAGTTCCACCCCAGACTAAGGTTCATGACACAACAACACTACAACATAGAGATAACAATAGGCCGACACTCCTGGTGTTGTGACTCATCTATTCATCATCAATGACGATGACCTCCTCCTCGTCGTCCTTCTCAACGATCATGTCCTCCATCGGGTCAACGGCCTCGAAGAAACCATCCTCAGTAGCCTCACTATCATACTCCTCCTCCTCTGGTCCCACAACCACACCGTCCTCAGGATCCTCCTGACGGGGAACGAGGATAGGGTTAAGCTCATTGTTGAGCCTATGGACCTCCTCATGCAGAGCATCATTGTATCCCTCTAGTTGCTCCGCATAGTTCTCATACCACTGGAGCCTTTCACGGGCCGCATCCTCGCGCTCCAGGGCCTCATCCCTTTCCTGAGCCAGTTGCTCGACCTCCTGGCGTAACTCGTTGTTCAACCGCACATCCTTGTAGTGGTTGATATGAGCTACCATGAAGTCCTCCTGCATGGGCTTCGCCTCTCGCTTGAGCGCCTTGATCTCAGCCTTCAGCTCCTTCATACTGCGATGGGGTGGGCGGCTACCAGATGCCTCCCCCTCTCCTGTACGTGGCGCCAACTGGTGGCGCGGAACTCCCCGAGGTCTAGTCATCTTGCGAGCAGTCAACTTGCAGTGGGCCAGCTGGAGAAGGTAAGTGTGGATTAGTAAAGATATAACAGGCCAGCAAGAATAGGTTTGGTAAATCCTAACCCATATACCCAACTTTTAAGGAGGAAGTATTATCATAGCGAGTTAAACATGATGCATGTATCGTACTTACGAATTTAAATCAATGCAAGGCAATTAAATACTTAAATAACTTTAACGTAGGGCTACTACTTAAGTTTTTCCACATACTACCATAACTATTTTACGGAATAAGATAAGAACAAGCAATTTGGACCAAAAATAGCAATTTAGATTTTTATGATCCAAAATATTTTGAAGTTTTGCAAAGTAATACGGTAATGATTTAGCAATGGAATGCTCTGATACCAGCTGTAACAGAACCACCTAAATCACATAGCTCACAGGCACCTATCATTGTCACTAATGACCTCTGACAGCCGGGCCCGTGTTCCAAATGATCTAGATAGCCCTACCGGGTTACGTCAGCACCCGTTTCTCCGACAGGATCCCATTGCGAAGCCATTACAGGATGATAACATTTCATAATAAAATACATCAGAGTAAAAGTGCGGAAGATTAAATAGTACTTAGATTACAAACCGGTTGTTCAAATAGAATCCAAATACAGTTATTACAGACCACAGTTTAAATAGTAGTAGCAGTAATAGAACAACGACATAACATAACAAGATAGATAAAACACGGACCCTGCCCACAGGTCCTCTTCACTCTTCTTCACTATCCTGAATGATGGTTACGCAGCAAGGGGCGAGACAAACCTCCTGCTGTTGACTACCTGCAATGGGGTTAACAAACCCTGAGTACTGGGGTACTCTGCAAGACTTACCCGACTATGAAAAAGGAATGAGACTCAGGAATGCAGGCTAGGGTAGTCAAGGTAAGGCTTTAGCAAGAGTCAAGATATTTTGCGGAAAGAGCATTACTAATCCTGTTCTCAATATTTTAATAATCCTTATTAATAGTCAACAGTAATAATTCACAATTCTTTGCTAATATGTCCATCAACCAATTTACCTATTCATTCTCAAAAACATCCTACTTCCGAACCACTTTTCGATGTAGGTGTGAGGATCAAGTCTACATAACCGAGGAGCAACGACGATTCGAATCGACTAGTACCCAGCTGGGGATCCCTATCCACACTGCATATGTAGCACTTAAGCTTGCATATACCAACCCCGTCTACCACGGCTTTTCTATCCCTGAATCGGTCCTGCGCCACCCGAGAGCACAGTACTCCTCTCGTCTCCAGGCACGACGGCCACGAGGGTACACGCTACTCTCGCCATCTCTCCACTCCCAGTGCATGGTTGTCGGTTCAAGCAATAGAGCTACCGTAGATAGGGCTTCCCATAGTATGTGGCCAGTTACAAACTCTCTATCACAGCAGGCCGACAACGAACGGTCCCTAATACTTTCTGTTGGATACCTTGCATTGGGACTCTAACCTAAATACACTGGTAACCAGCCGGTTTTCACATCCCTTTTCCGTTGGCGACGATAAGTTGGGACTCTAACCCAAACATATGACCACCACCCAGAAAACCCATCCCCATTGATGACAATGGACTGGCCAAGTACACTGCCAATAATGAGGACCATACCTTTCCCTATAAATGATTCATTCTTTGCATATTACCATATTTCAAAATAGCATTTTATGCAAATCTAAATCAATTCAGCAAGGCTAAGCATTTTCAATATTCAATCAAATCAGGTTCTCGAATTAGTGGTCAAGGAAAGGTGATGCATCAATAGGTGATCACTCAACTCCTATTAACCTAATGCAATAGATTAACTCAAGTGATAAAATATTTTAAATACAAGGAGGGGTAAATGCACCGGGGCTTGCCTTGAAGCGCGAAGAGGGTGGGATCCGGATCAGTGCCACAGATGTCGAAGCCCTGGACCAACTCCAGAGCAGTTTCCTCAGTAGTACCCTCAACCTCGACCTCTTCGTTCGCGGACACTACACGTATGCAACGATGCATATTTAATATGATGAAACAAGAAATAACAGATGGAATTCGATAATAGTAATACACTTAAGGTCATAACCCTACCTCAAGCTAACCATGAATATTCTAATGCACCTTGCCCTAGGTCATAAGGGTGATTGACCTAGAACCACAATCAATCCAAAAATCACACAATCTTATTTACCTCTATTTCCTATTTATTTAATTAATCAATTAATCAAACATTTAGTTAATAAGCTACTAAACTATCTCCAATTGGGACCAAACTTCACCAACAGATAGCATTCAGTCTACAACAGTACCCAAATAAATTTTAGGATTTTTGGAGTTACTGAGAATTAATTAAAATTCACCAAAGTTGCTTTTATGAATTAAAATACTAATTTTTAGCTACTGTAGAAAATGTCCAAAACACATATTTAATATTTTTATTAAATACTACAGGTTATAGAGAGCATCTACAAGAATTGAGGTGATTTTAGGAGCAGTAAAAATATTCCTACAAAAAGATTAAGACTCAGCACTATTCATCTAAAACATTAATAGAAAAACATTTGGATATTCACGGGGAAAATAAGAAACGAAAACCAGCCCGAGCCGGCCCAAAGCCACTAGGCCGGCCCAACTGGCCGTGCCCTCTTGCTCCTCACTCCCTGAGTCGCTGGCAGCCGGGCCCCGCCTGCTAGTCTCTTCCTCTCTCCCTCTCTGCTCTACGTGAGCACGGCGGCTCGCCCGTGACTGCTCGCCGCCGGCAACTTCTCCGGTGAGGTCATGGGGACCAGGCACTCTCCCATCTCTCTCCTGGTACCCCCTGGGCCACCTGCGATGCTACAAAAGACCTAGCCCGAACCATGGCGAGAGCACGGCGGACGCCGGCAACCAGACCTCCGCCGCGTGCGCAATCTGGCGAGACAAGGACAAGGAGATCCCAACGGCTATTACTTCGGGACTAGGGAGCTCACCTAGGTGTGTTGCGCACACAAATTGATCATGAGAAGGGCTCGGGGTTAACTGTCGACGGCGGCGGCGAACGTGGCGACCCGCACCGGCGACGCAACCTTCGTTTCGGTGAACCTAGGGTGGTAGAGACAAGACAACCAAGTGCATGAGAATGAGTAGACCCAGGCAGACTCAGAACACCCAGAAAGATGGTACAGGACCCACCGCAATGCCTCAACGACTTGGCGAGGGGGCACGGCGGCGAACTCCACCGGAGCCGGGGAAGAGAACGAGCGGTGACGACGACTCCGGCCACTAACTCCCACGCAAACGGGCTCAATCAGTGTGCTAGAAAGTGGTGAAGGTTTAGGCGAGATGGAGGGGATGGTGGTGGAGCAGGGACAGCGAATTTTGCTGCGAACCGAGAGCTCGCCGGCGGTGGTGAGTGAGGTAAATTGAATCAAATCCGACGAGGGGGTGCCTTATAGTGGTTAAGTGTCACACCCAATTTTAAGGATAAAATTGAATGAACCAACTTATGTGCGCCCAGAGATCAATCACACACATAAGTGACAAATTACATTGTACCATCACAAGGTTTAATACATAATGAATAATATCACAGAGTCTTTATATTAATAACAGCGGAATAATATAGATAACTTTCTCGCGGAATCTCCAATCCACAGGGAATAGTTGACTGGTGAACACAATCCTAATAATCCTCAGAAGAATCCTCATAGTCATCTGTTACCCATCCGGGATTTTTATCCAAATATGAAAAATAAAGCAAGCGTAAGTACATGTCGTACTCAACAAGAATAGCATGGGTTCATGAGGCTCAAATAAGGCAAGACACAGGTTTGACAGCAGTGGCTTTTAGTTGATCATATTTTACCAATTTGAGTAGCAGCAATAGAATATACCAAGGAACATGGTTGCATGATCACATAAACATGATAATTAATATGGAATAAACATCAACAGAAACTTCAAATTAATAAATCAATATTCAATTATTATTATTTTGTAAGACGTCCAAGGCCGCTCGTGACCGTGAGCACGGCTGATATATCAGTTTTACACTCTGCAGAGGTTGCACACTTTCACCATAAGTCGTGATTCCCATATGCCAAGGGTCATGACTCTCATGTCACCTCACCAAGGAAGTGCGGCAGGGTACACTATGAAGTTTTTCAAAAGTCTTCCTAACATGCCACTAATCAATTCGGGCGCAATGGCAAGGGGTTGTAGAGCCCTCCTTCTAGTGGCACACACACGCAGCAGTACACACAAAGACAGGAGCCGCAAAACAACCAGCTCAGGAAGGAACCTTTCAAGATTAACAACATGATAGAAAGTAACCTCATACTTGACTAAAGCCAGAGCCATATGACCCTCATGGTTGCGCTGTAAGTCCCGGTGTCATACTTACAGTTAAGTCCTTAGTCCATGTTGCTAAAAAGCATCTTTTAATCTTTATCTCATAATTAATTATTCAAGTTCATAAGATCATGGCATCATCAAGCACTAGCATCACTACTCAAATGCAATCTCATAGGTAACAAGGATCAAGTCATCAAAACTTAGGAATAAATACTAGGGTTACCAAAGTAGACACATGCATCATGAATTTAATGATTAAGGTGAATAGGCAACAAGGATGGTCCATGCTATACTTGCCTTGATCAGAGTATTCTTGAGAACTTGGGTCCTCAACGTACTCTTGATCACCAAGTATTGCTCACCGTCTGAACTCGAGCATAAAATCACCACACAATCATCGTAGCAATCATACACGAAGCAAACAAGATTTAGATAAGAAACAGTACATCAACAGTAGAAAAATAGATTGAAAATTTTATAAAAATAATCTACGCGTCGCTACAATTTCAACGATATAAAGTTCACAAAAATCGGAGTTCAAACAGAGGAGTTACGGACTAAACAAGTTTTACCTTAATAAAATAATTGATTAAATCTAATCTCGAATTTTAAAAGTTAAAAACATGTACAACAGTAGCATCATTAGCTAGATTACGAAATTACGAATCTAACAAAATTTGAACGGATCAAATCGGATCTAAAACAAAGAAGTTATGGGCAAAAGAAATCCAGGGGCAATTCTGTAATTTACTAGAAAACGAATTTTTGAATCTAACAGAGAAACTACGTTTCCTAAAACTGAAAGCGTATTTAGTTGAGTGCGCCAAGGGACGGCGGGTTTAGCTTCAAAGTTTGGGGGGGCGCTTTTGCAAAATTCACAGGCGAAGGGGTATGGAACGTTATTAGCCGTCAGATCTAAAACGGATGGCTTGGATTATAAGCTGGGAGAGGGGAGGGAGTCGCCCCGGTGGTGAACAGGCGCGGCGCGGCGGTGGGTCGCCGGAAGTTGGCCGGAAAACCGATTCGGGAGCTAGGGGGCTTGGTTTGGTAATGGAAAAGGTTCTGGAGAACGAGAACCTCGAGGCGAACTCGTCTAGGGCTTCAATTCGGGCGGTGGAGGTTCGGGTAGGGTGCAGTGCGAGCAATGGCGGCTGGTCCTCGACGGCAAGCTTCGCGGGTGCCTCGGGAGGGCGAAAGCTCGAATAACGAGTGGCGGCGAGGGTTCTATACCTCTATTCAAAGCTTCGGGAAGGCCCAATTTCTCCGGTGAAGCCTTCTTGATGCGAGAACGACGGCGGCAGCGGAGCTCTGCGCGGCGGCGATGCGGCGGCACGAATTTGGGCGGCTCAAGCTCGATTGGAGGCAGCGGCTGCGGCTGGAACTTGTGGGGAGAGCGGCAGGGCTCGGGCAGTTTTATAGGGGCGCGAGGAGGTGGGCCTGGGGCGGAAACCGAGGAAGTCGGAGTCGGCGGTTGGGGCGCCATCGTGTTCGGTCTGGACACCAACCAGAGGAAAGGGACGACACTGTGGGGCGGGCCCCACCTGTCGGCGGCAACAGAGAAGGGAGCAGGGCGCTGCGTGCCTTGGGCCGGTGCTTGCGACTGGGCTCGGCCCAAGAGGGAGCAGAGGAGAGGAGTGTGGCCTCGGACCCAAGAATAAATGAGGCAGGAGGGGGGCGCCCTGGGCTGAGGCCCAACCGGTAAGGGAAAAGGGAGTGGAGAGCAGCAGGCCCTTGGGCCAGAGAGAGGAGGGGTGAGGGTTTTGCTGTTTTCTTTTTTTCCTTAAATTCATTTTCCAAACTCAAATTCCAAAGGATTTTCAAATAGAGCTTGCAATCCAAAAAAAAGATGCAATAACACAAAATAAATATTACTCTATATATTAAATGCTCAATCAGTTGCATAAATAAATCAAATTAATTCCTATTTTAAAGATGCAAATTTTTAGGGTGTTACATTAAGGAGAATGGCAACGGGTAGAAGGGGTCCCCACGGGTCGATTCTCCTCAACGTGGGCACAGGATAGGCTCCGGATGGTCGGCGTCATGGCCGACGCGCGCCGGCGTCGTGGCCGGACGACCGGGTACAGGGCTATGCCCTAGGTACAGTTCCATGTACCACCACCCATTGACTAAATTGTGCAAATTAAATCCAAATTCGTATAACAACTTCAAATTCCACCAATACAAAAGTTGTAGTACTATTTGTGCTGGTCAGTTTTGCTTTTTGAACCATTTTCAAATTCTGCCAAATTTTGAAATTATGAGAAAGGGGGTAAAAGTGGTTTTTAAATTTGATTTGCAATTCATAGAAATTCTCCAAAATTTTCTACATAAGTTGATAATATGTAAACATGAAAGTTGTTCAACTTACTGAGCCCTACAACTTCTATTAAGGGTGTTTTACTAGATTCTTGATAATTTTTAAATTGAGGTTTCAAATTTGAATTTCATGCCCTTGTTTTGAGTTTAATTCAAATTTCCAGTGCATAACTTCAAAATCTCCAAAAATAAAAGTTATTCCATTTTAAAAGATCGACAACTTTCATTAAGATACTTTCATCCGATTCCTAGTAGTTTTTGAATTAGGGTTTTGGGATCAAATTAGGTTTAATATCAATTTACTTTTTGAATTTAACTTTGGATTTTATTTTAGGGTCTAATTCCACAATCAAATCACTTTAGGAGCCCTAAGCACAAACACATACAGATGGTTAATTTAAACATGATGAAATGACATTTTAATTACCCAGTAATACCAGAGGTATTACAGAACCGTAGCCCTTGGATCTAACCGACTTCGGCGGACGGTGTAGATTGCGTGAAATTTCGGGATGTGGGTCCATGTCAAAGCGGAGGCGGAATGGCCTCTCTGATAGGTCGGCCGACCTAGTCAGAGGGTTGGCCAACCCTTCCTCTCTGACTTGCGGGCCCCGCTTCGGCAGGCGTGTCTCTGGTGTTCTCTAGAATATTTTTGATCTCTTGCCACGGCGTAATTCGGTATTTTTCTCTGCGGTGTGGGTCCTCTTTGGTTCTTTTCCTGTATAGTCCCTAGAAAACACAGATTCACCAAAACTCGTGGAATTCTGTCAGTTTAAACCCTATTCTAGGTGTTGGCTCTCATTTGTATCCCTTTTCATGATTGGTTGACGGGTAAAATCATACAATAACTAGCGTCAACACAAGTGAATACAAGTATAAATGCTCACAAAACAAGAAATCAACCAAAGGCGTGAAATTAGCTAGATAACCTCTAAAATCAAGCATAAATGAGCATGAAATGAGATATGCAAATAATGAAGGTGTGAGAATGAAGTTAGTAACCTCTAAAACCAAAGAATCGATGTAGAAGAGGAAGAAATCGTGTGGTGGCCGAAGAACACAGGAAGAACACAGAAGCAAGAGCAAGAACAGAGTGTGCTTAGGCTGGAGGTGGAAGAAGGAAAATTTGAGCATATAGGTGGGGACTTTTACTCCCGGTTGGTATTACCAACCGGGAATAAAGGCCTATTTTTAGAACCAGCTAGTGGCCCCAACCGGGATTAGATCTTTACTCCCGGTTGGGGCCACGAACCGGGAGTAAAGGCCGACCTTTACTCCCGGTTCATGGCCCCAACCGGGAGTAAAGATCCCCTGACACACCTGCCCGCGCCACTAGCCATTGGGCATGGACCTTTAGTCCCGGTTGGTGTCTGGAACCGGGACTAAAGGTCCCTTTACTCCCGAACACAAAATATGCCGAGACTAAAGCCTATTCCTGGCTTCGGATCAAAGGTCCGTTCTCTACTAGTGCCTGTCGTCAAGGTGACTACTATTCGAGTGGTTCTCATGTTGGCCCTATCTTGGTCCTTGCCAAATTCATCAGTTTGATATGAAGAATGCCTTCCTACATGGCACCCTGACGAAGACAGATTGCTGTTGTTCAGTCCACTAGGTTTGTTGACTCTTCCGGACCCAACTATGTGTGTCACCTGAACAAGTCTCTCTATGGTCTGAAGCAAGCTCTTCACGCATGACATAGTCGCTTTGCCTCCCACATCACTTCTCTGGGGTACATGGAGGCTAAGTCTAACACATCACTATTCATCTACTAATGTGGTTTTCTGTTGATGGTAGTTATTGTCTATTTTAAACCATCAACTTAACTTGAAAAAGGGCATAAAACCAATCACAAACTTAGAATAGGGTTTAAACTGACAGAATTCCACGAGTTTTGGTGAATCTGTGTTTTACAGGGATTAAACCACAAAAAGAGTCAAACGAGACCCACATGTCATACAAATATACCGAATTTCACATGGGCTCTGGGTCAAGAACTTTCTAGAGAACACTAGAGACTCACCTGCAAAAGAGGGACCCACCTGGAGGTCAGGAGGTTCGATCGAACTGGGGCCTAACTCGGCTGAACTAGGCCCCACTCGTCAGCCCATGTCGTTTTTCGTGGATCATCCACCGCCTTTAAGGATGCATCAGGTCTGTTGCTCAAGGTCAGTTTGGTCCGAGGGCTGAGATTCACTCCTCTGGCCTAAATATATAGCCCTAGACCCCCCAGGGTTTCAGAACGGTATGAGATGATGAAGAGAAGATAGAAGCTGAAATCTCTTCCACCAGAGATTATAGTTAGCTACTCATAGTTATAGTTCAGACATAGCTAGCTAGATTCAAGTAGAGTTAGGCCCTGGCTCTGGATTCTAGAGCCATTGCCATCTCGTGGCCGGTAATGTTGTCTTTCCTCTTGTTATGACTTTATTCTATTTCACTATTCTATTTCTGTTTAGTATGTTCCTAGTTTATTCTAGTAGTATATTTTATATATTAATGATTGATAATGAGTTTATGCATAAGATCGTAAAGTCCTTAATTCGATGCTTGAGCGAGTTAAGTGGTCAACATTATGTAGGCATGATGCTTAGAAATTGTTTGACTGCAAATGCACTTTATATGCTGGGTCATGTGGTAGATCGCGGGTGTGATATTCCTATTGAGTCGCCTGTAGTCCACTTCCCGTATGTAGAGATAGTAGAACCTAATAATTATGATGGTAGACTTGTTCTGTTCTTGTTCTTCCTGAGTAATGTTCCTTATGCATAGATAAAGAGTCATTATGTTATATATGATTGTAGATTTGCTAGAGTAGATGAATAACTTAGTAAATTAGAAATAACATAAGAATCCAATCTCGTAATTAATCTCCTATTTTGGTTGACTTTAACTTGAGTAGTCTATACCTATCTCTGTAGCCATCTTTAGCCTTTGGTTATCATATTTATCTATATTTAATTATTGGCTTACCCCTATTTAAGTATGTGTCATTTGATTGGTTTTGTCATAAGTAGTGTATTTGCATATATCCACTCCCGTCTACTCCATTCCTCCTCCTTGTGGTAAAAATATAAATGGACAATGTTGGTATAAATTAACTACACTCTACTTAAATAAGATTGTATTCAGATTATCCGCAAGCGCACAGATATAATACCGCTGTCACATTTCACCCGGAGGTTTTAAATATCGAATCCACAAGGAACAGTAGGTGATAATGACTAATCCGATGACTTAACCCTACAATTAGGCTAGATAATATTAAGAAAGAGGAATAGCTATTGACTATCTAGTTCAAACTACTGGTAAACTTTGAATAATATTGTTCTAACTGGGCAGTGACACGAATAAGAGGCGAAATCAGAGTTCCCTCCTACCAGACACTTATACACCTATCGATCCTATCAACGGGAAGTGGACTACAGAGGACTCAACGCAGCAGTCACCAACGCGATCTACGACTATCCGGCCAATCAGGGGACATTTACAAGTAAACCTAGCCTAGGCACCCCGCCTACACTACGAAATACTACTTCAATCTATAGGGTCCTAAAGATCAAAGAACTCAATATGAGTTGCAAACTTAAGAACGAATAAGAATAAATGCTTCCTTGAATTAGACGTTGAATACAAAAGTATCTCAGAACGCAGCTCTGGGCGAGGAAGCTGAATCCAGAAGAATACAGCCACGAAGAAGCACCGACAGGCCGGAACTCCTCCAGAATCTCTGCTCTCCTACTCTATCTCTCTAATCTCTAAACAAGACTAGATCTAGATGAACTAGTCTCTCCTAATTGCTACAACTAGATGAACTAGAACTAGATGAACTAGAACTAGATCAACTAGAGGGACCCTAACCCTAATTTATGTAGAGAATATGAAGCACCGGGGTGTAGAATGCCTTCTGGAGGGGGCATCCTTATATAGGTCGAGGTGGAGTAGGGGGCAAGGAACCGCCACGTCATCGATCCGCGTCTCATGTTACGTGCATCGTCGGATCAAGCCGACTTTAGATCGGCAGATGGATGCTTTATTTGGCTGCCAAGGAAGCGTGGGAGGAACATTCCAGAAGGTGGGGCCTAGACCCAGCAGGGGGGCGCCGGCCTGCCCCACCCGAGGGCTGGCCAGCCCCACTTTGTGGGATCCGGGGCTCCGCTTGCTCGGGTGTCTTCTAGATCCTTCCAGGGTCTTCGTGATGATGTTTCCTTGGCAGTTAAGTTTCGTGTCTTTTATGCTCTTTAACCCCTCTTTTACGCTTTTCTAGAATAGCCCCTGGAAAATACAGAACATGCAAAACTCGTCGAAATTGTCAGTTAAACCCTAGACTAGTGTGTATTAATGTGTCCGTTCATGTCTAAAGTTCTAATAAAAGTTGACGTTATCCACCGTCAACAATACCCCCAAGCTTACCTGTTTGCCAGTCCCTTGGCAAATAAACTAAGCCTAATTGCAAATAAACTTGGATCAGGAGTTGCTACAATGCTTTATGCCTTCCAAGTACACATGCTTTCAAACAGAAATTCTTCTCCGGATTAGACAAAACTGCTCTAACTTTCAAACTTACCCATTATACCTTTAACTATGGAGCTTCTCAGCTTTTGCATAAGTCTTGAGCAATTGAAAGATAGAACAATCAAGTCAAGCACTATGTCTCAAATTCTTCACAGTACCAATATTCTGGAGTTTTGTAAGTTTTCGAAATAAAACTCAGAGCTTAATGACACCCTCAAGTCTCTTAATATATGTGGTATTTATGGATCTCACTGAGGCATTAATGATGTTATGCCTTCCTACAACTAAAGATTATAGTGGAGCTTATAGGAGTGGCAATAACAAAGATGAGCATACTTGCAATTCATATATTGTAAAGTCAAACAATAGATCCACAAAGAGTCAAGTCATACAATCAAACCAAGATGTGCATGTGTATGGAATATGGTGGATAGGTGTATATAAGGTGGCTAATCCTAATTCTACTTTTGCTCTTTTAAAAATAGATCTCTCTCTTAGAACTTAGAATATTCGCGGAAAAACATGGGCTATCTTTATGTTCTTTTTTCTTCTTTTCTTTCTCTCTTCTCTTTTTTCATAGGGAGGCGGGCATCTAAGTACCCATTGTTTTAATTGTTGGGACACTTGTCCATCTTTTACTCTCTTTTTTTTCAATACTTTTGCATAGCCACATGCATCCTTTGAATATAAATAATTGGAGAGATAATGATAAGAACTTAAAGTAATTAAATAGGGGCTGTCCTATAGGGTATATTTTTGGGTGTTGTACACCCAGTGTAGGAGAAAAATATTTTTAAGGTGGATCTGGTTGGAAGTGGAAAATGTTTGCGCTTACTCCGAGAGTAGGAGTAATGCATATGTGGGTGGAGTGTGTAAGTGATCTTGATTTTAAAAGCATGACAAGACTCTCATAAGGTATACAACAAAGGTTGACTAAACTCAATGCAAAGCAAGCAGCATAAATGTGCAAAGGTTTTTCTATCTCTAAATGTATCATATATGGCTTTGGTAGGAATTCACATTGTCATACAAGAGCTCATCATGTAAGATTTTAAATTTAAAATAAATCTCTAGAACTTAGTAATGCTAGGAATAAGATAAATAGCAGCTCAACCTTCATGTACCATATCAATCAATCACCTAGACTTAGCTCAAGCATATGCCTCCACAAGTTTTAGGTTCAGAGTAAATTCTTAAGCCAAAACAGTAGTATCCAAAACTCGGGAGAATTTAAGGTTGAAAACTAGACACTTGAAAGGAATTACGGCAGAGCAACTATTCATCATCTCCAAGATAAAATTTTAAGGTTCTCTAGTTTTTATTTGACTCTAAACTAGACTGACTATAGACACACTCTAAGACCACTCTAATATATAGCTAAGTTTTTATTTGGTTTTCAAATTTTATCTTACTAGCTAACTCACGCGAAAAGCGATATGGTAATAATAATAAGGTGGGAAACTTATACTTAGCTGGATTTTAAATGGAGGGTGCCCTCCCCCAAGCTGGATGTTTGACAAGATTTTTGATGTTGCAAATTGAGTGATCCTTCTGAGAGCAGGTGTATCAGCAGCGTAAGGGTGTCGGGTTGACTAGCTCTTTGATCTTGTATTTTCCTGTGAAACTCAATTGCCAACAAAAATACCAAATCTCATGGAGAGGGGTTAGGTTTAGTACCACTCCATGGTAAGTGATTCATTTTATATTCCTAGCAGAAGTTTAAGCTTCTTTACCCAATTAGGAAACTTCTCTAAGAGTGTGGACCTTCATGTGCCCACATATTTTTGGTATTTCATAACTTTATAAAACATACTCGATAATCGCATAGGTATAGCTACCTGATAACTAGGGGATGCTCCTTCCCCAAGCTAGATGTTTGCAATACTTGGTGTTGATGGTCTTTAGAGCAAGCTTGTCAGCAGTAGTCCTAGTTGGCTCCACTGATGAACTCACTCCTCACACATAGTGTTATCTTGCATAATTATACTCCAACAAGAAAACCAAAACTCAAGGCTCGAATGTGATAAGGGGTTAGCGGTCAGCCAATAAGTAATTGATTACTCTTTTGAGTTGATTTTAAATTGATAGGTTCTAGCAGGATTCTTTTTAGGATTTTCTGATTTTCTTATACAGCAATCAAACATGTATGCACGATGTATATTTTATTTTTATGCCACCACTGAGAATATTTATTCTCGTGGGGCTTAAGACTTTCATAATGTGAGAAAGTAAATACATATGCTATTATCATTTTTTTTGTGCCACCACAGCAAATACTCCTACAGGGTTACTGTTGGCGGTCCTTAGCAACTTACATACAACATCATTTTAATACTAAAACAAATAGAAGGTAGGGCTTTTATCTAATCTTTCCACGAGTTTTGTTGTGTATCTGACATGCAGGTCTGACACATGGAAATGCATAAAATTCACAAGAAAGCACACTTCCAGGAAGCGTACTCAGAAAACGCACAAACCAAGGAAAACAAGAAAGCCCACCTCAACACTGATCTGGATCCATCCGTAACCATGGGGGAGGTCCAGGCCCAGGGAGCAACCGACCACCCGAAGGCGGTGGCCAGATGGGCCCACCAGGGGACCGACTGCCCCCGGGACCGGCCGCCCTCCTGGTAGGGCCTCTCGGGCCTAGTTTTCTTCTGGCGGTTGTAGGGCGGTTCCCCAAGGACGGTCCCACCTACGATCAACACAGATGGAAAGTGAAGACCGCCCTTTGGAGGTCGGTTTGGGTCCTTCCATGTGGGGATGAACCTTTTGCATAGAACCCCCTCCTCTCAAGCTATAAAAGGAGGCCTCCTCTCTACACCTATCAATTGATTCACCAACACAAGAGGTCACAATGTAGAGAGGAAGAGCAAGCTCCATTCCATTAGCTTATAGTTAATTTAGTATAGGGAGTGAGAGAGGGACAAGAGCTGGAGAAAGTGCGGAGTCGAAGCAGTTCTACCTCCGGGTGGACAAAGTGCCGGGCTTGTCGGCTCTCAATCCAACTTGTACCTCTACGATCGTCTTACTACTTGAAGTAAGAAGTTCGTGTTCAACTTTGGTTTGATTCATTAAGCATGTTACTTCCATAAAGCTACTTGTTTTTGGGATCGTCGTTCGTCCTTTGGATGGATGCTCTAGTAAGAGGACTCCTGATAGAGATGGATGTTCCTGTACACCGCTAGAGTAGTAGTCGCCTTCGTAGATGTGGTGTCTAGGTCGGAGTCTACCTTCATATGTTGCGCGCGCCCACGGGCAGAGGGGTAGGTGGCAGGTGGTGATAGCCCTGTCCACTCGTACCAGCATCCCCCCACGTTCGGACGCGGAATAGCGCTGATACTGGTATCGCCTGGCAGACCAGGTGCGTCAGTGGGCCTGAAGCAAGCAAGTAGTGGGGAAGTTTCCATCGCTTATATGCGTTTGCCCCTAGAAGAACCTCTCTACCCAAGCTATCCCTTCCGTCTCTTCTGAGTAAACTAGTTTAAGAGACTAAGTACAAAGACCGTTCCTCTGGGAAATTATGATACCCTGAATACTTCCGGGTGAAGGCTACAACGGTACTTTCGTGCGCTTGCGGACTTTTCTGCTGACGCTAAGAAGCGCCAACAAGCTTTCTGGTGTCGTTGCCGGGGAACGGTTGTCGTATTTATCTCCGAACCTAGTTCACCCGTGTATTCTTGTGTTTTATCAAAAAAAATCTTTTATCTTTTCTTTTTATAAGAACAAAATATTCCTTTTTATCCGATCCCTTCACCATGAAGCTAGCTCCAAATTTAAAATTCTTCTGCTTCAAAGGGGGAGTTCTTTGAACCACATTCTTTTTTAAAACCAAAATTTCCATCCAGTTGTGAACTCCACCCGAGATTCAAAGCTATGGTTTGGACAAACCCATCTTTGGTCACGGCAATGAAAATTCTTTTGACCATTTGCAAAAATTTGAGGAATTGTGTTCATGCCTAAGCATTCCTAACATGACACAAGAAATTCTTAAGTGGAAGTTGTTTCTGTTCTCCCTCAACGGGAGGCAAAACAATGGTACGCTGATGCCATAGAAAGTATGAATGGAGAATGGGATGAACTTAAAATCAAGTTTTATCTTGCATTCTTACCCATGTCTCGTATCGCCGCTCTACCAAGGGCAAACCTCGATTTTGAGCAAAAAGAGAAGAAGTCCATAGGTGCAGCCTAGGCTAGGTTTACAATGTTTATACATGCTGACCTAGACTTCTCTTTATCCGATAATGTGCTTTTCCATATCCTTTGTTCGGATCTAGACATAGATGCTACCCTATGCTTTGACATAACCGTTGGAGGGCCATTTTCATAAAAACCATGACGGAATAGAGGAAAATCCTTGTTTGCATCCTAGAGAAGCACGCTTCTCCCGTCATCGTACCCAAACCCCTCCATACAAGGGCATGTCAAGTTCTGAAGAGCCCTCAGCAGCCGAATCCTTTCCCTTGCACCCTTCGATTCGTCTGTTGAGCCCTCACCCGAACCATGAACACTGAAGGAAGGAATGTTTTATCCTTCGGAGTTCGCTATCAAAATTTGAGGATTATGGTAAAACTTCGAAACATTTCTTGGCATAAAATTCTGACATTTCTTAGGAAGTCTCCCCTAATGCTGAGTCATCGAAAGTACGGTTGTTGCTTGTTGGAAGTAAAACATTCTTCTGAAGAAATTCCTATTCTTTTACCTCCCATAGCCATGTCTTGCTCATTAAGGGGGACTTCTGTGAAAGCCCTACACAACCTCACAGTTGGGACTACTTTCATTCCAGCGAAAACCCTTTTAGGGCGATATGCCGCTAGTCCCGACCGACAAACTTTTCAGAAGTCCATCCGGACTCATCTTTGAGTTTTGTGGGATTGTTAGGGTAGTGCCATTGGAAATTAATGAAACCGAAGTTGCTTATACTTCCTCATCTATACCATCCTCGATTTTGATCTTCTCATAGGGCACCCTCTTGAAAATCTCATTTATATATAAAAAAAGAAGGGAGCCCCGATGAGAAGTTTGAAAGTTTTGCTTCTACCAGCCGAAAACCTAAAGGCGAAGCAAAGCTACTTGTTCGAGCATGCGAATCCTTCTCCTGCGCCCATGCTCAAACAAGATGCATGTCCCTCTGGCCATCAAGAACATTGTTCTCGATAATGGTCAAGGTTAAGTGATCATCCTCCATGATATATCTTTTGAGAATGAAAACTTCCGTGCCACGGACATGCCCGAAGCAACAACTCTGGAGCCAAGAAGGGGCCCGCTAACAAGTACGGCTTTGAGGTCCCTCATGTTTCATGCTCAAGGTTTCTAGAGTTTGTTTCACTTCGGACCACCTGCTTCTACGAGGATCTCGCAACCATCTCTTGATTCTAGTTGTTCAACTTTTTGAGAGAATGGTTGTGAATGCTTATGTTTGTCATGAACATTGCAAATCCCGTAGTAGTACGATGGTGCGTACCTTGCAGCTTGAATATTAATGCTTATGTGTTGACACTTCTTAGCGCAACCACCAGAGACAGGGTGTTAGGCTATCTCTGATAACGGCGCTAGAAGTGCCTGGGGTATTTCTTATGTCTATTGGATAATTCCGCAAGCGCACAGAATATACCCATGTAGCACTTCACCCGGGAGTATTCCAAGGTATCGTTATTTATTTTTATCCCAAGGGAAAGCGGTTGCTAGGAATAATTAATAAAAAGAGAGAGATCCTTAAGTCTATAGCAACTTAGTATCAACTAGTGATAGGGGGTAAATCGATATATAGAGGAAAGGGTAATGACACCAAGACACGACAAGGTTTTGAGATAACTAAGATAACTAGTAGAGTATAGCTAGGTGGGAGGACAACGAGTGACTATAAGACTCCTATGACACTTACTTTACTCTTGTGAATTATCCTATCAAATAGATGAAGTATATCAAGACAGCTACCTTACTCCGGTGTCTAGGGGATAGGCGAGACAGTAGGGGATATAACCTCTACCTGAAGCGGCTATTCTCTTATGGGAGCCTACCTTTTAAGAACATGCCTAAAACACGTGGAGGGATACTAAGACTAGACAGGGCTGTCACCACCTGCTAGCACCCATAAACAATCTGTGCGACAAGCGGCATTCAAAGGCAAGATCTAGTCTAAGCACCACGCTTACACTAAACCTTACTACTCTAGTTACGTACCAACAACTAAAGTACCCTATGACAGGCGATGAACTACACAAATGAGCTGGTTACAGGATCACTATCCAATATAACTCAACTATAAATTAAGACAAAACACAACAATACTATAAAGAATAGTAATGCACTAAGTAGAGACATAGTAAAGTAAAGATAATATATTGATAAAGATAAAGTCTTACAGAAGGAAAGGTACAAGAGCTATACCAGACTCTCCAGCAGACGACTCCGGAGACTTCGAGCGTAGCTCGACTCGACTCTAACTCCAATACTAGACTAATACTACTACTAAGGAGTAAAACTCTTGTGACTTGTGACTCTTGGGTGTCTTGTGTGTCTTGAAGAGGAGTGGGCAGCCTCTATTTATAGTGGAGAGTGGGGGGATGCCACGTCAGCGATCCGTGTGCTCCTCAACTCTCCACCCTTGGATCCACCGCCTTGTAACCGCCTCAAAATGGACGGTCTTGGCAATTTGAGCACATGGGAAGCATGCTTGGAGTCGGTGGGGAACGTCGGTGGCTGGGGCCCACACCAACTGGTTTGGCCGACCCCTATGATGGGTGGGGCCAGGCTAGGTGTGGTCCTCACCAGTCATAGGGTCTCCCCTGGTACTTGTCTTGATTGCTTCGTTTCATGCCTCAATCCTTGTGCCTTTGATCTCCACCGTTGAATGAAAGCACAAGTTGATCCGGTGGATGAAATGACTTGGTTGGAGTGTCACATGGATCCTGCCACGTCACCAGAGCTAGGTGGGCCCCATGGCCAATTCGGCCGACCCATGGGTGGGCCCACCCTTGGCTTGGATCTTTTCCATTTGATGTTGTATGCACCATGTTGAAAGCTGGTGGTCTGGGGCAACTTGACATGGTTCGGCCGAACCATGTAGTTAGCCCTTAGCTGCTCACTTTTGCACTGTTTTGGTGTTCCCTGCAATTAAGCTAAGAGTACAAGTGGAACTCGTTATTGATAAAATATGCTCATGTTGTGTTTATTCTCCTTTGAATCCGAGGCCTGTTGACGGTGTTTGAATGTAGAATTTTAGGGTATATCCACCGTCAACACTATGATTGGTGGTAAAGCTGGGAACTACATCACCATTGATTGCTGCAAGAAGAAGTTCCCACGGTCAAGCTTAAGACCATAACTTAAGCACTGCCGGGAGATACCCCGGATTATCCTTAAAAAGATATATATTTTATTATTATTATTACTATTGTTATTTTCAAAAATATATATATCTTCTTTAAATGGTGAAGGCATGTTGTCAAGTTAGTATGCACCTTCGGGTATGTCGCTAACCATTTCAGGAAAGATTAAGAAGAACTCGAGTCATATGATGCTTGACGACATGGAACGACATCAGCTACAAAAGCTTGATGCACTCCTAGGTAATGGAACACACTCGTAAGAAGGCCCTAATTCTGCACTTGACTTTTATGCAAAAGTCCTAGTGTGGGGGAGGACGGTGAGAAACCCAAGTTCCATGCACACCAAAGGGTCATTCAAAAAATGATGATGAAAATGTCAGCCTCGCCTTGCAAAAAAAAAGAAGAGAGTTAAAATATATATATATTGAAAAAAAAAAGAGAGAGATGATATAAAAAAAGAGAAGAAAAAAATGAATGAAAGAAAAAAAAGAAGAGAGATGAGGGAGACTAAAAAAAGAAAAAAAAGAAAGAGAACTAGAAAAAAAGATTGGGAGTCACCCTCTTCTAAACCTTTGCTAGTATCATCAAGGCCCATGGCCCATACTCATTGATGTGTGTGTGGCCTGGCTTCAGAGATCACCTAAGCAGAACCATCATGCTAGCTACAACAACAACTTCAATGCCTCATACATATATGTTGCTGGTACATATACTCAGGTATGCGAAGGTAAATAAATGTTCACCAACTTCTTATAATTGTCTTCATTTGATCATACAAATTCATGCTTCCTTTGCTTATGTTATAAACTCTGGTTTGGGTGTAGTCTTATAAGGTACATCCATATGTCTTTTTTTTAAATTAAGCATGGTGCTTAGGTTAAAATGGCCTTCTTTGATCAAAATTTGACATGGTGTTGAAATTTGATCAATGAACTTTGAGTTGTTGACGTTATCAATGAAAGTAATCTGATATGGAGATAAACCAAGGCATATCTTTCTCTGCATCTTTATCTTGGCCATGTTTATAAAAAGTTGAGTGAACAAGTTTTCAATAAAAAAATAAATAATAATAATATCTTTCTTGCTCTCTGGTCATATAGCTAATAAAGTCCTTGCTTGTTATTGTTGCTCTTGTTTTGTTTTCTTTTTATTAAAATAAAGCAGGTACAAGAATAAGTGTGGGGGAGATCTCTCAATCATACCTAACACACCTTCAAGATCTCCCCTGCACGTTGCACAACACCGAGTGACTCATCACGCAACAAGGACTTCCATAAACCTCCTTCATCTTCAACGGTGGTTTGTGCACCTCTACCCTCACATCTCCCTAAGTTCTGAAGTTTTAAATCTGATAATCTAAAAATGCAAAACTTCTGACACGCTATCTCCATGCTATCCTTTGATAAAATTTGCATACTCCTTATTCCTCGCCAACATTCCTATAACTTGTGAACAACTATCATAGGGACCCCATGTTGTCTAAGTAATTAGAGTATGTGATATAGCTGGATGATTTGAACCTTGCTCTTTTTATGATGGACTTGGGATTTATTTTACAAAATCAAAATGGGATGGCATGCTCCTCAATGATAATGAATTTCCCACCAAGGCCATATGACATGTTTAACTTCTGCAAACCTTTAGTCATATGCTGCTTGTCGGATCATTGAGTTCTGTCAAATTGTTGTGACCTATGTGAGATTATGGTCATGCACCCACGATTGAGATTCACACGCACCCACCAATAAAATGCCGACTCTTACACTAAGAGTTGCGCACAACATGCACCCTGTCATCCACCAAAAATGCCAACTCTTACCCTAAGAGTTGTACACTCTTCCACCAAATAAAAATGCCGACTCTTACCCTGAGAGGCGCGCATTTGTTATCCACCAAATAAAAATGCCGACTCTTACCCTAAGAGTCGCGCATTCATCCTCCACCATATAATTACTCCTCGCATTCCATTATGACATCTCTCCATTCAAAGTTTGCATTAAGAAGAGATATGGGCTATGTTTAAAAAAAAAGATTAGCAATAAACAAACTGGAAAGTCCAAAGCCCCGTTCAAGAATATATATATATATATATATATATATATATATATATATATATGAATATTTCCTTTTATAGCCCATACTTTTCAAAGAATCATCCATCTATCCAATAAAGAGAGTCATGATGCATGGAGTACCAAAAACAGTTAGAATTAGGAATCATCTTCCATGCCACACACTTGCACATCTCAATCTAGTGTATGACTTGTATCTCCGTGTGGCTCGGTTTTTGACTTAACAATATATGTGATGCAAGTATGCTCACTTTCATACCTACCCAAAACTCCACTCAAAAGCTTTAGAGATGGGTTATGAAAGAAGGCAATTCCAAAATGCCTTGGTGAGGAACTAGACACATATATGAGCGATTTGAGAGTATCATTTGAGGAGCAAGGCTATCTTTTCTTTTTCAAAAATCTTATAAGAACCCAAGTTTCTGAGCTAACTGATGCAAGGGGATTCGAATCCATGTTGTTCCATTATTCAATTACCCAAGAAAATGTGGTAGACAATTTGAAGTTCACAAGTCCAGGTGAAGCTTGGAATAATCTGTTTGCATATCTTTTTAAGGAAGATGAACCCATTTGGTCCTTAGCACTTTACTCGAGGACGAGCAAAGGACCAAGTGTGGGGGAGTTGTTGGCGGTCCTTAGCAACTAAAATACAACATCATTTTAATACTAAAACAAATAGAAGGTAGGGTTTTTATCTAATCTTTCCACTAGTTTTGTTGTGTATCTGACATGCAGGTCTGACACATGGAAATGCATAAAATTCACAAGAAAGCGCACTTTCAAGAAGCGTATTTAGAAAAGGCACAAACGAAGGAAAACAAGAAAGCCCACCTCAATGCTAAACTAGATCCATCCGTAACCACGGGGGAGGTCCAGGCCCAGGGAGCAACCGACCACCTGAAGGCGGTGGCCAGATGGGCCCACCAGGGGACCGACCGCCCCCAGGACCGGCCGCCCCCTGGTGGGGCCTCTCGGGCCTAGTTTTCTTCTGGCGGTTGTAGGGTGGTTCCCCAAGGACGGTCCCACCTACGATCAACACAGATGGAAAGTGGAGACCGCCCTTTGGAGGTCGGTTTGAGTCGTTCCATGTGGGGATGAACCTTTTGCATAGAACCCCCTCCTCTCAAGCTATAAAAGGAGGCCTCCTCTCTACACCTATCAATTGATTCACCAACACAAGAGGTCACAATGTAGAGAGGAAGAGCAAGCTCCATTCCATTAGCTTATAGCTAATTTAGTATAGGGAGTGACAGAGGGACAAGAGCTAGAGAAAGAGCAGAGTCGAAGCAGTTCTACCTCTGGGTGGACGAAGTGCCGAGCTTGTCGGCTCTCGATCCAACTTGTACCTCTACGATCGTCTTGCTACTTGAAGTAAGAAGTTCATGTTCAATTTTGATTTGATTCATTAAGCATGTTACTTCCATAAAGCTACTTGTTTGTGGGATCGTCGTTCGTCCTTTGGATGGATGCTCTAGTAAGAGGACTCCTGATAGAGACGGATGTTTCTGTACGCCGCTAGAGTAGTAGTCGCCTTCGTAGACATGGTGTCGAGGTCAGAGTCTACCTTCGTATGTTGCGTGCGCCCACGGGCAGAGGGGTAGGTGGCAGGTGGTGACAGCCCTGTCCACTCGTACCAGCATCCCCCCACGTTCGGACACGGAATAGCACTGATACTGGTATCGCCTAGCAGACCAGGTGCGTCAGTGGGCCTGAAGCAAGCAAGTAGTGGGGAAGTTTCCATCGCTTATATGCGTTTGACCTTAGAAGAACCTCTCTACCCAAGCTATCCCTTCTGTCTCTTCTGAGTAAACTAGTTTAAGAGACTAAGTACAAATACCATTCATCTGGGAAATTACGATACCCTGAATACTTCCGGGTGAAGGCTACAACGGTACTTCCGTGCGTTTGCAGACTTTTCTGCTGACGCTAAGAAGCGCCAACAGTTACCATAAGTTTATTTACGTGGGGCTTTAATATTTTGTGATGCAGTAAATAAGACAATAAAGATTTTTTATTTTTCTTTTGATATGCATAAAGATGAGTATGCTAAGGTAAAATTACTAATGTAAATTATGAATACTAATTAATTAGATAACTACCATACTACCTTATGGCAAAGGTGCGGGATTTAAAGTCTACCGATAGGACTTTTTCTTCCACTCTTGTATATCTCACCATCTTAAAGATGGAGGTCTTGATGGTTGCACCCCTTGTGATGATGATGTCACTTTTGCTTTTTGCTTGGCCAGCAGGTTGAGGTAGAGCATTAATAATTGGCTCTGGCAGCATCTTGCTCAGTGTGCATGTTCACAGAACTTTCACTATAGATTTTTAGGAATCAATAAACTTTGCTCGAAGTGTTGTCCTGTTTGGAAAACCAAGGTAGAGATCAAGTGCATGGGCTCTGTTGGTGAAAAAACACCAACGGAACCAAATCTATTTCTTTATTTTCTCTATCCTTAGGCACATTGAATAAGACAAAATTGGTGTTGCATAATTTGTTTACTTATGACACGAGTGGTAAGAACAGAGGATTAAGCATTAAATGTTGCATTTAAGTTCACATGGCAGAAAAGATTTAAATTGCTTAACCAATGAAAGGGTTGTCCATCTCTACATAATATATAAGTTTTCACATGAGTATGACTATCATCTTCCAAAGATAGAATACAATGTTTAGCACATTTGGTTAAGACTGAGATCAAAAGAATGATGCCATGAACAATCTTAAAGGACAAAGCATGTTGAGTTAATTAGGTTAATCCATTAAAGCTGTAACTCTAGCATGTTTGCATCTTCATTTATGTGCATACCAAGATCAAGAGGAAAATAGTAACCACTTAGTTTAAGATATTACCTTCATTATAAGAGCGTGATGGCACTAAGTAATGAAGGGTAGATGACTGGTGGTCCTTTCCTTCTCTTGCATCTTGAGTTGTTCATGAGCATCTTGTCTCCATTGTTACTTATCCTCTTTGCCATCTTTTGCTTCTTTGATCTTATGACACCTTGTCACTCCATTCATTATTATGCCTGCAATAGATTAGTGGACAACACATACCCGAAGGAATGTATAACTTTGGAACATAGGTTGTTTGTCCATAATTTTATCATGTTCCATCTATGCTACTAAGAAGATAGGGTTGATATTATGTTAGTATAGATCATGTTCTATACAGGCATGGCTTGAGTTCAAGTAACTTGCAGTAGAAGATAAAGTGAATGAATCATTAATACTCACAGTTCTTCCATCCATGATGAATGAGCTATGGCTTCCTCTACAAAGTTATTGAAGTTCAGCATGCGCCCTGTCTTATCTCTGATTTGAATTTATCTCATGACTTACCCAGATTAATTGTGAAAGTTTCCTGCAGGGGTTAGTCCAACAAAATATCCAATGTCTACTACAGTAATTTCTAGTTCAATAACCAAACCAAACTCCATGTTTAATTTTAGTTAAGGAAGGCTAGTTAACCTAAGCACCACGCTCAATTTAAAAGCCTTTGAAAATACCTATACCGTCGTACGTAGTACTTCCAAACCAAAACTTACTATGGTAGACAAAGGTGAAATGAAAGCACTTATAGAGATTTATTCATTTAGAGATGAAAAGACGAACAATTGAACATGGATTAGAAAGGTAGAGACAACCAATATTAGCAACATAAGATTTTCTAAGTAAGCCCATTCCCCCAAGCTGGACTTTTGCAAAGCAAAGTTAAGCTTGGATGGATATAATTCAATATTGCATGATGATTGGTTGGACATACCTTGCGTTGTCATTCTTTTACTTCAAACCTGAAATGGTTAGTGACAAAAATACCCAAGGGAATATTTTCATAATTATAATTCTATGCTCAATTCACAAAGGCATTATAGTAAAATTAAAGGTGCAAGCTCAATTCATTTTTTTTCAAGAGTGGTTATTTTAGGACACAAAGTTGTTCTTAGGAAACCTACTAATTATTAAGTTCATGGGATGGTTTCCTCTAGAACACTAGCCTTTGTGCTCCTATATCAAGATACCACGAGATCTACAATATTTATGATAAACATATGCATCTACAACCACCCTTTTAATAAATTTATGAACAGGTAGAATGAGGGGATTGAAGATCTCGTGTGTGATAATGTTAGAGAGACCAATTGATCCAGGAGATTTCTCATATGAGCATGGATTCGATGAGGTGTTAATGAAGTAACTCCCATGCTCATCAATATGATCTCCCTTTTCAAACTCCAAGGGTGTTTCTTCATGGATGTCTATAGGCAACAAGTTTGTCTCTAATATTTCATGCCTATGATATTCATTGGATGTTTTATTTTCTAGGATTTCCCAAGGATTGGTGTCTCTAAGTTTGGTCTCGTCTAAGGCTTTCTCTAAACTTGGATGAGTTATGTTTACTACAGAAATTGATTTAAGCTCACCATTTGAATCTAGATCAAGTTTAGATGCTAGTACTAAGGCTTCGTTCTCTTGCATCCATTCTTTGACAATAGCGTATGTATTTCTAGTATGTTGTATGCATTCCTGCCATTGTTGTTGCTCTTCTTGGTCATTCCAAAAATCTTTATGACTCCTATTCTTGGGATGTCTTAATGGGATCCTAGGGTCATTATGAGACTTAGGAGAGAGAGCATAAGAAGGATCATCAGGGGCAAGGATGGGTTTAGAGATGGGTTCAGATGAGGCATTTAATTTCGGCATAGAAGCGGAGAAGATAGAATTGATTCCTATGTGGCTTGGCTCTCCTTCTATGGCTTCACTAGACATGCCATCCTTGTATTCTTCCCAATGTCTTTTAGGGGGGAAAGGAAGTTGACGACACTTTTTCCAAGATGCTCTTCTAAGAAGATCTGATGTACATTGATTGATAAGCATCTTAGCTAATTGGAAGTCTAAATCATCAAAGTGGGGTTTCGATGGTTTAGAATTGACAACTAAATCTTGGGATTGGAGTGGTTGTGTTTTAGCTACCAAAGCTTCCTCTGCTTGTTCGGGGTATGATTCCTTCTCTTCCTCGGGGGGCTCGGAATTAGCTTGAGCAACCTTGTCAATCATGGCTCTTCCTTTACTTATAGACAAATAAGAAAAGGCTCCTCCAGAGGATAAATCAAGGGATTCCCTAAAGTTCTTGGTAAGACCCAAATAAAAATGATGAATAAGCACAGGGTCTGAAAAACCGAGGTCAGGGCCAGATGTAACAAGTTCATTGAAACGATCCCATGATGTACTAAGAGATTCTTGTTCTAGTTTCCTAGAAGTTAGAACCTCTTTTCGAAGGTTAACTACTCTATGGATGGGAAAGAAATATAAACAAAATTCAGAGCATAAAGTTTCCCAATCCCCTTGCATACTTCCTACGGCTCGATTATACCAATGTTTAGCTCTTCTGGTCAAATAGAACGGAAAAAGCTTCCATCTTAAAGTTTTATTAGACATGCCAGCAATGTGCAAGCATGCACAGGTCTGCTCGAACTCTCGTAGGTGTAGGTATGGATTTTCATTACCTTCTCCCGAGAAGGGTTTATCTCGAATCATATTAATTAGACATGGGCGCAGTTCATAGCCAAGTGTTATGATAGGCTCTACAGATTTTGGTGGCTCGAAGCTTTTGCGCATGCCAAATAGATAGATAGGCGTGGAATTTAAAGCATCCATAAGGATGAACATAAAATGATGAAAAGATAGAGATAAAATAGAAAAGATAAAAGTATAATACAAGATTAAGCTAAACTTAGTCAAAATCAGCAAACCGTTCCCCTGGCAATGGCGCCAGAAATGCTTGTTGGTATAAATTAACAGCCCTTTATTTAAATAAGATTGTATTCAAATTATCCGCAAGCGCACAGATATAATACCGCTGTCACATTTCACCTAGAGGTTTTAAATATCGAATCCACAAGGAACAATATGTGATAATAACTAAGCCGATGACTTAACCCTACAATTAGGCTAGATAATATTAAGAAAGAGGAATAGCTATTGACTATCTAGTTCCAACTACCGGTAAACTTTGAATAATATTGTTCTAACTGGGCAGTGACATGAATAAGAGGCGAAATCAGAGTTCCCTCCTACTAGACACTTATACACCTATCGATCCTATCAATGGGAAGTGGACTACAGAGGACTCAACGCAGCTGTCACCTACGCGATCTACTACTATCCGGCCAATCAGGGGACATTCACAAGTAAACCTAGCCTAGGCACCACGCCTACACTACGAAATACTACTTCAATCTATAGGGTCCTAAAGATCAAAGCACTCAATATGAGTTGCAAACTTAAGAACGAATAAGAACAAATGTTTACTTGAATCAGACGTTGAATACAAAAGTACCTCAGAACGTAGCTCCGGGCGAGGAAGCTGAATCCAGAAGAATACAGCCACGAAGAAGCACCGACAGGCCGGAACTCCTCTAGAATCTCTACTCTCCTACTCTATGTCTCTAATCTCTAAACAAGACTAGATCTAGATGAACTAGTCTCTCCTAATTGCTACAACTAGATGAACTAGAACTAGATCAACTAGAGGGACCCTAACCCTAATTTATGTAGAGAATATGAAGCACCAGGGTGTAGAATGCCTTCTGGAGGGGGCCTGGGGCGTCCTTATATAGGCCGAGGTGGAGTAGGGGGCAAGGAACCGCCACGTCATCGATTCGCGTCTTATGTTACGTGCATCGTTGGATCAAACTGAGTTTATATCGACGGAGGGATGCTTTACTTGGGTGCCAAGGAAGCGTGGGAGGAACATTCTAGAAGGTGGGGCCCAGACCCAGCAGGAGGGCGCCGGCCGGCCCCACCCTAGGGCCAGCCGGCCCCACTTTGTGGGATCCGGGGCCCAGCTTGCTCGGGTGTCTTCTAGTTCCTTCCAGGGTCTTCGTGATGATGTTTCCTTGGCAGTTAAGTTTCGTGTCTTTTATGCTCTTTAACCCCTCTTTTATGCTTTTCTGGAATAGCCCCTGGAAAATACAAAACATGCAAAACTCATGGAAATTGGTAGTTAAACCCTAGACTAGTGTGTATTCATGTATCCTTTCATGTCTAAAGTTCTAATAAAAGTTGACGTTATCCACCGTCAATGGACAACCCTAAAATACTCGGGTAAAATGCTACATGTTATATATTAATCTATGATTCATGATTAGTTATATTTTATTCTCTCTAGTTACTTGCATTGTAATAACTGCTTGGTATTATTCTAGATAGTTTCCAAACATGTCTCTTATATTCATGCTAGAGATGACAACTTAGTTATTGTAAGAGATATAGGTTTAAGAGAGGCGGCTAAGTAATTAACCAAGTGATACTTAATTAATACCAACACATTCCTACTCCTATATGTTGATGATATTGTTCTCATAGCATCATCTACAAGTTTCCTTCAATGCATTATTGCAGTACTTCATCGGGAATTCTCTATGAAAGACATGGGACCTCTTCATCATTTTTTGGGTGTCACTGTTAATCGCAGAGCTAATAGCCTATTCCTCTCTCAATGACAGACATGGTGGATATTCTAGAGCATGCTGGAATGCATGACTGCAAGCCTTGCAGCATACCTGTGGATACTCATTCTAAGCTTCCTGCCGATGGGGCCATGGTGAAAGGTCCTAAATGGCTACAGGGGTGGTGAATAGCCTATAAAAATAATACAAACAACACTTAAGACAAGGTGCTTAGACAAATAAACAGCAAAGTGAATTTTGCGCTAGTCTACTAAAAATGCAGGCCACCTAACCGTTCTAGGCTATTGTCTCTAGAATTCACACACAAGAAGCTAAGCCACTACTTTACTCTACTCCTAGGTGAGCAACTACAAAAGAAGGCTACACAAAAGTAATCCAAAGAAGTAAAGGGTAGACAGGTGAAACAACCTCGATTTCCGCGAAGGGAAATCCACAGGCTCGAATTGTAATTCAACAGATTGCTTGGGACAATCCATGAAATTACCCATATCTCAGTTGACACCAGGATCCATACAACGGTAATTAAGTCTTACATAAACACTTATTACATCGCCACACTGGCGGAATCAACAATCAGAGAAGCTTTAGAAGATGCGGAAACGATTCATCCTTCACGGCCAACTTGAGTGTAGCACGTGACCCTATTCCTCGTCATCATCTCCCTCGAAGTCGTACTCATTCTCGTCACCTGACAGCAAATTTATCAGTACGATTTGTACTGGCCACGGAGCCCACCTATGCAGCATTTGCTTTGTGGAAAGTGGATGCAAGGCTATACAAGCAGACCTATAGGCTGAGGTTTTCCTATGCAGCTGTAATCAATGTTTAATTAGTCAAGTTTTATCACCAGTTAACACCATCATCCCTTTTCCCATCACCACACCTCACATACCCACACCTCACTCTCATTCGACAGGCCCAACTCCCTCTCGGGCCTATCTCAGCGGCACACTACCACAACGGGTACATTGCCGGAAAAATGTCATCCAGGGGGAGAAGAGAACACTCACTACACTAGTAGAAGCTTCATAGGAAAGGTCCATAGCCAACAGGTTGGCATATGTATCGATCGATCAACCGTACACTTTGCAGAGGTTTCACTACCCACAAGATTAGCCATCATAAGTGTTGCGCAAACACCTAGGCAGAATTCCGGGTGCTTCCTTGCCTAGGTCGATGCCACCCTACCACTCAGCCCTGGGATATTACGGATCCTACACCGTTATGCTGAGACTGGGAGACACAGTACCGGGCCCATCCAGTGGTACTGTGCATCTAGAACGGAACGGGAACCCATCGACCGTCTCCGCCCACCCTTATCACCTTTCAACCTAGCAGTAGTGGCACCGTCCTACCAAGTAGTCCAGCCGTCTCCCGCCCATCAGAAGCGAGTGAGTAGAAAAGGATTCCCATGAACCTGAAACTAGTCCATCCTAGGTTTGACCAAGCAGGCATCTCCACTTAGGGGATACTCTCCCCGTGCTATCACAGCACCTCCGTCCACGGGCTTCAAACCACCAAGGCTATCCCACCCGGAACCTCCTCAACAACTTTACCCGCCACAGGTATCTCGCTTGGGGATGCCCAGGTTGCACCCCCGGCACGACTTGCCCCATGGGCTCGTCTCACATCCCACTTGGTCGACATCAACCCTTACCACGCACCCAAGACGCACGCAGCACTCTCTCCCAGTGGTTATAATCAGTTATACACCGTCCCAATGCACCACATAGCATATAGCAAGTAGTAAGTAGTGGAAGAGTAACAGTAAATTAAGCAGCAGCTAACCTAGCAGCGGACAGCAAGGTAAAGTCTTATCAAGGCAGGGAATTCAAATATACTACCATGCAACCAATCCATACATAATCATAAAGCAATAGCAACAATGTCATTTGCAATGCGTAAATAGGATCTAAGGATTTGGTGGGACGTGGCACCTTCGTAGTTGTCTCCTAGCTCCTGAAAGTACTCGTGGTCGTCTTCCTTAGTCAGATCCTCCTCCGGCTCTGAAATCGAACACGAAATAGTCGCGTCAGCGACTCCTATAGAGTATTTCAGAAAAATCCAATAAAATAAAGAGCCAAATGCACACAATCACAGTCTTAGATTGTAGATCTCATTTTTCTGAGAATTTTGATATATGGATGCGCAATTTTTGGACTTCGTATGAATAAGTTATGAATTTCCGAAGATTATCCTATTTTCTGAAAATGGGAAAACTGGTCGGTTAATCAGGGGCAGCTCGGGATTGGTCCACGTGGCGCGCGGGTCCAGTAGTGCGGCAAGTGGCGCCTCATCAGAACACAAACCCGATGGTCGCCCACCAGGTGTTCGATGCTGGTTCCCAGAGAGTTGCCGGCGTTGGCGTAGCTCGGCGTGGCTCGGCGGTAGCTCGGCGGTGGTCGGGGGTAGCTTGGCGGAGCTCGGCGGTGGTCGGGGGTAGTTCGGCGGAGCTCGGCATAGTTCGGCGGGGCTTGGCTTAGCTCGGCGGGGCTCGGGCGAATCGGAGATTCGGGGCGCCGAGGGTGCCGTTCTCCCGAGGTCTCCCGCGGAGGTTCGGGCGAATCGGACATTTGGGCGCCCGAGGGTGCCGCTCTCCCGAGGTCTCACGCGGAGGCTCGGGCGAATCGGAAATTTGGGCGCCGAAGGGGCTGCTCTCCCGAGCTCTCCCGGTGAGGCTCGGGCGAATCGGAAATTTGGGCGCCCGAGGGTGCCGCTCTCCCGAGGTCTCCCGCGGAGGTTCGGGCGAATCGGACATTTGGGCGCCCGAGGGTGCCGCTCTCCCGAGCTCTCCCGGTGAGGCTCGGGCGAATCGGAAATTTGGGCTCCCGAGGGTGCCGTTCTCCCGAGGTCTCCCGCGGAGGCTCGGGCGAATCGGAAATTTGGGCGCCCGAGGGTGCCGTTCTCCCGAGCTCTCCCGGTGAGGCTCGGGCGAATCAGAAATTTGGGCGCCCGAGGGTGCCGTTCTCCCGAGGTCTCCCGCGGAGGCTCGGGCGAATCGGAAATTTGGGCGCCCGAGGGTGCCGTTCTCCCGAGGTTTACCGGGGAGGCTCGGGCGAATCGGAGATTCGGTGCTAGCAGGGTTCCAGCCTTCCAGGGCGTCTGTTCAAGGCGGCGGTGTCTCTCCGGTGCGGCGGACGATGACAGGGCTGCGATGACCATATTTCGGCAAGACAGGGCTCGGCTTTCCCCTATTGGCGTGCTCAGGCAGTCGTCCGACCAGATGGTGGCGGGTTAGAGTCGTGGTATGGCCTCCTTCTCTCCCTCGGCATACGGCGGTTCTCCGGCGAGGTGGAGGCGCACGTAGCCAAGGCGACAGTCGTGATTCGGGGCTCGGCTATCTAGCGGCGGTGCCGAGGCAGACTTGGCGAACCTCGGCGGCCTTTCTCCGCAGCGCGAGGCGACCGGGGATACTCGGAACGGATTTAGGCGAGGCGGAACGTGTCGGCGGCGATGTCGTCGCGACTGTGAGGTTCCAGCGGGGCTAAGGAGGTCTTCTAGGAGATGTATACGCGTCCAGGGTCTATGGCGATGGTATACCAACTACCAATTTTGGCTACCGAGCTTTCCAAGGTGCTCGGTTGTGGCGGCGGCGTGTCGCCGACGACGGCGGAAGGCGACATCGCGGCTACGACCAAGTATTGGTTCAATCGAACGCGGTCTTATCAAATTGGTGAGGCCAGAGAAGCATACAACACTCTGGTGGCGAACTTTAGCCATGGCATGACCTTCTTTTGGCGACGGCTCGCGGCGGCGCTCCGGTAAGGTCGCGGCGCACGCGGACAAGGCGATTCAGGCTTCCTCTAGCGCTTAGATCCGCGTAGCTAGCTCGAGGGGGGTCGTGGCGGTGCTCCACGATGCTCTAACCTATACGGGTGCTAGTCGGATTGCTCGGAACAGGTGATTCGGCGTCGGAACGCGTCGGTGGTGAGCGCGCTCCGCCGAGAACGCGTCGTGCTGCGTTCTCGGTCTGGCAAGCTTGTAGTCTGGGGGTTTCGGCCGGTCGAATGAGTGCATGGTGCAGGTGATCTTCCTGAGCCGGTAAAGGCTTGTGCCTGCGCGTCCCGAGGGTGGAACGCCATGGCAAAAGCAGGGCAAGGTTCGGACATGGCGTGCGATGGCTCACCGTGGTGTCGGTGAAGCTAGGATGGCGGTGCAGTGGCGAGTCGGAGCCGTGCAGAGCGATCGCAGTGCCGTGCCGCTCCTCGTCCGCAGCTCGGGCTTCTCCTCCGTGTCCGGCTCCGGCGTGCTCCGCGGCGGCGGCACTCCGGCAGCTTCTCCTCCTCTGCTCCGCCCTTCTCCTACGCTCTCTCTCTCGGTTTGGTGCAGTGTGCCGGTCTGTGCTGCGGTGGCGGCGAGGGGAAATGAGGGTAGGGCTTCGGGGTGCTCCAATTTATAGGCAAGCTTGGCAGGTTCCCATGGCGGACGGCCGCGATTGATCTCGGTAGATCAGAGGGCTTCGGCCGCTCGACGCTAGGGCTTCAGGGTGCACGCGGGCTCGCTTGGCGGCCAAGAAAGGAGGGGACAGGAGGGGGACAGCGGGGTCAGGGCTCTGCCATGCTGTCGGCTGTGGGACCGGGGTCACGCCATTCGTGCGACACCCCCGGCAGGCGCGTCGCCTTCGTGAGGAAGAAGAACAGTGGGGGGCGAGAGCGGCTGACAGGCGGGGCCGGGTTGGCAGCGAGCGCGAGCGTGTGTGTGCCGGTCGCGCGCGCGCAACGTGGGCCGCGCGCGGGTGAGATGAGGAGAGGAAGGTCGGGCTGGCTTGGGCTGGCTTAGCGATCCGGCTGGCCGAATGGCTGGCCTAACTCTCTTTCTCCTTTTCTATTTTCAATTTAGTGTATATATACATATATTGTCCATTTTAAATATTGAGTAAATACAAACATAAATTGCAATAAATCCCAAATGTGATGCATAGGCTATTATTCTATGTAAATGGAATTAAAATGCAAACTACACTCCTTTATTTACCAAATTCATAATAAAACCTATATGCTTGCACAAGAAAAATGGGTTTTCACAATAAATAAATGAAAAATTTTAATTGGTTGGGATTTTTAGACTGTGTGGATTTTTAGGGTTGTTACAATCCTCCCCCCTCATTAGGATCTTGACCTCGAGATTCAGGGATAACGTACCCATCGAAGAGGTAAGGAAATATAATCCGCAAGTCCGATTCTTTCTCCCACGTAGCTTCCCTTTCAGTGTGATTGCTCCACTGTACCTTGCACATCGGAATGGTTTTGTTTCGAGTCTCTTTGGTATCCCGTGCCAAGATCTTGATCGGATGTTCCTTGTATTCAAGTGTGTCTTGCAGGTCTAATGCATGCGTAGGAACTTGCTCCTCGGGAAGCTTCAAACACTTCCTTAATTGCGAGACATGGAACACGGGGTGTACTCCAGATAATTCCTCCGGTAGTTCTAGCTTGTAAGCAAGCTTTCCAACCCTTTTACAGATCTTGTATGGCCCAACATATCTTGGTGCCAATTTCCCTTTCACGTGGAATCTGACAGTGCCACGAAGTGGAGATACTTTGAGGTAGACATAATCCCCAACCTTAAACTCAAGCTCTCTACGTCTTCTATCTGCATAACTCTTTTGCCTACTCTGTGCAATCCTCAAATTCTCTCTTACTTGGGCAACACCTTCCTCTGCTTCCACAATCTTAGCAGGACCGAAGAATGTCCTTTCACCCGGTTCTGACCACATTAACGGGGTTCTGCACGGTCTTCCATACAACGCTTCAAATGGAGACATCCTAATGCTTGTCTGATAACCGTTGTTGTATGAGAACTCGGCGTGGGGTAGACAGCTCTCCCATCCTTCCTTGTACCTCAATACGCAAGCACGTAACATGTCCTCGAGAATCTGGTTCACTCTTTCTGTTTGCCCATCCGTTTGCGGGTGGTATGCGGTGCTATAGTCGAGCTTGGTCCCGATGGACTTGTGCAAGGATTTCCAGAACTGTGATACAAACTGTGATCCTCGGTCAGATATAATACTCAGAGGTGCCCCATGTAACTTCAAAATGTTTGATACGTACAGATCTGCCAGCTTTTCAGCTCTATACTTCCTTTTGACCGGTATAAAATGTGCAACTTTGGTTAGACGGTCCACTATTACCCATATAGAATCATATCCATGCTCGGATCGGGGCAGTCCTATTATGAAGTCCATGGATATGCACTCCCACTTCCATTCTGGTATCTCAACTGGTTGTAGCAACCCTGCTGGTCTCTGATGTTCGGCCTTGATTCTATTGCATGTATCACATCGGGCTACATGCCCTGCAATGTCTGTCTTCATATTCTCCCACCAGAAGTGCTTCCTTAGATCATGGTACATCTTGGCTGACCCTGGGTGAATGCAATATTTGGAGTCATGCCCTTCTGACAGAATCTCTTCTCGTATCGCTGAATCCGTCGATACACAGATTCTATCTTTGTACCATACAATTCCCTGCTCATCTTCTCGGTATTCGGGGCCTCTTCCCAGCTTCATCAACCCACGGATATAGTCTATCTCAGGACAGTTCTTTTGCGCTTCACGGATTCGTGAGGTGAGATTGTACTCGACGCGAAGCTCATTTAGCATGCCATAGGAGACTGCCTCGAGCTGGAACGCGTCTAACTCTCTCCTGAGCTCAGGCGGCATAGAGTTGGTGATGAGGGTATGGCAGTAGCTTTTGCGGCTAAGTGCATCAGCGACAACATTAGCCTTTCCTGGGTGGTAATGGATCTCAAGATTATAGTCCTTGATGAGTTCTAGCCATCTGCGCTGCCTCATATTCAGATCTTCTTGTGTGAAGAAGTACTTCAGGCTCTTGTGGTCAGTGTAGATGTCACATTTGTTGCTCATCAGATAGTGTCTCCAAATCTTGAGTGCATGTACCACGGCTGCAAGTTCTAGGTCATGAGTCGGGTATCGCTACTCATGTTCCTTCAACTGTCTTGAGGCATAAGCTATCACCCTTCCTTCTTGCATTAGTACACAGCCCAAACCTTGCCGAGAGGCGTCACAATATACAACAAAATCTTTGTGAATATCGGGCAGGGCTAGTACAGGTGTAGTAGTGAGCTTCTCCTTCAAGGTCTAGAAACTCTTCTCACATTCAGGGGTCCATATAAACTTGTTCTCTTTCTTCAGCAAGTTGGTCATGGGTCTTGCAATCTTGGAGAAGTTCTCAATAAATCTGCGATAGTATCCTGCAAGTCCCAAAAAGCTTCTGATTTCTGACACATTACAGGGTTGTTCCCACTCTTTCACAGCTTCAATCTTGGCTGGGTCTACTGCGACTCCTTCTCCTGACAGTATGTGTCCAAGGAAAGCAACTTCCTCAAGCCAGAATTCGCACTTGGAGAATTTGGCGTATAGCTGGTTGCGAGACAACCTCTCCAATACGGTCCTCAGATGATGTTCATGTTCCTCTTTTGTGGCTGAATAAACCAATATATCATCAATGAATACCACTACAAACTTGTCTAGCTCATTCATGAAGATCTTGTTCATCATGTTCATGAAGTATGCTGGAGCATTAGTGAGTCCAAATGAGACTACTGTGCACTCATACTGTCCATATCTAGTGACAAATGCAGTCTTCGGGATATCCTCTTCCCTGATCTTCATCTGATGGTACCCTGATCGGAGATCGATCTTCGAGAAGTACTTGGCCTTACTCAATTGATCTAACAAATCATCGATGCGGGGCAATGGGTACTTATTCTTGACTGTAACCGCATTCAGATTCCGGTAGTCAATGCACATCCTCATCGTGCCATCCTTCTTCTTGACAAACAAAACGGGAGATCCCCAGGGCGAAGCACTAGGCCTAATGAAGCCCTTCTCCAGTAATTCTCCCAGCTGCTTCTTGAGTTCCTTCAACTCATCAGCCGACATTATGTAGGGTCTTTTGGCAATCGGTGCAGTCCCTGGCATCAGCTCTATAACAAACTCCACATCTCTATCTGGTGGCATTCCTGGCAACTCCTCTGGAAATACGTCATTGAACTCACAGACTACTGGCACATCTCTGAATGTCAGCTCTGTCTTATCTGCTTTAGTCTCCAGGGCACATAGGAGGGCTTGGACTCTCTCGGTTTGGGGTACACATCGGACAGCTGTTCCCCAAGGGTGGGTTACCTGAACATATCTAGGTGAACAAGATATCACTCCCCGGTGTTTGGTTAGCCAGTCCATGCCTAAGATGACATCTAAGCTATTGGAGGGTAGTAGGGTTAGGTCAGCTCGAAAGTCAAGTCCCTCGATTGTGATTATCACTCCCCTACATATGTGAATGCTTCTGAAGGTTCCTAAGGGCGAGCTAGTTAGGATGGGGTTTGCTCTCGGGGTTACAGGTATGTTATGCTTTCGTGCATATGCAGATGAAATGTATGAACATGTAGCTCCCGAATCGAACAGAACTGTAGCCATGTTACCCTGAACTAGGAACGTACCGTACACAGCATCAGGTGCAGCTTCAGCTTCCTCAGCGGTCATGTGGTTCAGTCTTCCTCGGGTAGCAGATCCCCGGTTCGGTGTGCCCTGTGCAGCTGCTGGTGCGCGGTTGAGGTCGGGGCACACAGCCACACGGTGTCCAGGCTTTCCGCATCCGAAGCAAGTGAAGGGCGCACTGCCTGCTGTAGCTGTCGCAGGAGCCTTCCAATTGCTTGTCCTTGGCGTGTTGGTAGCGGGGGCGGGTGTGTTCTGCACAGCTCGAGTCGGCGCAGGGTAGGTCTGAGCGGGGCGGTGATAGTTGCCGCTGTTGGTACCACCACGGCTCGTTCCCGAAGAAGGTCCCTGGCGAGTTCGGAAAGGCGGGGGTGCACCCGTTCGCTGTCTCTGGGGTGGAGCAGTGCGAGCGGGTCCCTCAGAGCGGCGCTTCTTTCCCTTGTTCTGGGCCTCGAACTCTAGACGTGCTTCTATGCGATCCTTCTCGATCTCAATACAGCGGTCAATCAGCTCACGCAGAGTGTAGCTCTTGTTCCCTGACAGAGCCAACCTGATCTTGGTCTGAAGTCCCTTCCTGTAGTAGTACATCTTTTCCTTCTCGGAACTCACGCAAGACACAGGTGCGTAGCGGAGCAAGCAGTTGAAGCGGGTGGTGTACTCGTGGATCCGGTCAGCTCCCTGGGAGATGTTGCGGAACTCGTTCTCCTTGGCCTCCATGACTCCCTCAGGAATGTGGTGGTCACGGAAAGCCTCGGTGAACTCATCCCAGTCAATGCGGGCTGGGTCCTCGTGAGCGCTGGTGTAGTTGTCCCACCATGCTCGTGCAGCACCGGTCAGCTGGTGGCTAGCAATCCCAACACACTCCTCGTCGGAGCAAGTGGTCAGGTCCAGCTTCTTCTCCATCTCCTTAAGCCAATCATCGGCAGCGAGGGGATCGCTGTCGGTCCCGTCGAAGGTAGGTGGCCTCAGCTTCAGGAAACCCTCCAGTTTCCTTTGGAAGTCATTCTGGGGTGGCCCGTGGTGCCTGTTCATCCCAGTAGCTATGGCATTCAGCAGCTGGGTCTGCTGAGCCATCACTTCGGCCAACGTTGGTGGCGGCGGCGACGGCGGTGGCGGAGGCACATTCTCGCCCTGTGGTGGCGGATTGATCACCGGCGGTGCATCCTCTGCCCGGCGCAGCTCTTCTTCCAGGTTAACTCCAGCACGTCTGCCAGCTGGGCGTCCACGGTTGCGACCACGCCCACGTCCTGGCGCAGGCGCGGGGGAGGGCTGGCGGTTCTCCAAACGCACAGAACGTCTCATCGACATCTGAAATTATTAGGTACGTGCTCAGTGCAGTAATAATCTTGTAGTGGTTTAAGTAGGAGTTAGATGTTTTCAACGATTTAAATGAATTAAAATATTTTTCATGCTATCCTACACTCAACCAAAGAAGCATAAAGAACCATAAGAAGCATAAGATCCAAATGTCACTCATCACATGGTTATTATTACATAAAGGATGTTCCTAGCTACTAAGAAGATCGTGCTATGCGCAGATAGCCAATGACAGGACAACTCATGGTATCACTAGTCTAAGGGCCACGCAGGGTCCCATATGCTACTGGTGCATAAGGTCGAGTACGGCGTCGGGTATGCGGCTGTCCTCTGCCTCGACAAGCTTCCCTCGGCTGAAGTACTGGATCTGGTCTGACGGTGCTCCCAGCTCCTCCAGCACCTGGCGTAGCACCATGGCAAATCCGCCGTGGTTCCTCCCATTGATCGGGATCTCAATAGTGCCGTCGTGCAGTGGACGAAGTGGTGGTCCAAGGCTGGTCATCTGCAAATTTTTCAAGAAACGGATTAGCAGGTCCTTGTATTAGATAAGCCATTGCATAAAAAGTGAATGCAAGGTCGGTAATATAACCGAAAAAGAGTCTGGTCTCCTATTCTAACGTCCATTTTCTATGGGTCTCGTCCTACAGTCAAGTATGGCTCTGATACCAACTGAAACGACCTCGATTTCCGCGAAGGGAAATTCACAGGCTCGAATTGTAATTCAACAGATTGCTTGGGACAATCCATGAAATTACCCATATCTCAGTTGACACCAGGATCCATACAACGGTAATTAAGTCTTACATAAACACTTATTACATCGCCACACTGGCGGAATCAACAATCAGAGAAGCTTTAGAAGATGCGGAAACGATTCATCCTTCACGGCCAACTTGAGTGTAGCACGTGACCCTATCCTCGTCATCATCTCCCTCGAAGTCATACTCATTCTCGTCACCTGACAGCAAATTTATCAGTATGATTTGTACTGGCCACGGAGCCCACCTATGCAGCATTTGCTTTGTGGAAAGTGGATGCAAGGCTATACAAGTAGACCTATAGGCTGAGGTTTTCCTATGCAGCTGTAATCAATGTTTAATTAGTCAAGTTTTATCACCAGTTAACACCATCATCCCTTTTCCCATCACCACACCTCACATACCCACACCTCACTCTCATTCGACAGGCCCAACTCCCTCTCGGGCCTATCTCAGCGGCACACTACCACAACGGGTACACTGCCGGAAAAATGTCATCCAGGGGGAGAAGAGAACACTCACTACACTAGTAGAAGCTTCATAGGAAAGGTCCATAGCCAACAGGTTGGCATATGTATCGATCGATCAACCGTACACTCTGCAGAGGTTTCACTACCCACAAGATTAGCCATCATAGGTGTTGCGCAAACACCTAGGCAGAATTCCGGGTGCTTGCTTGCCTAGGTCGATGCCACCCTACCACTCAGCCCTGGGATATTCCGGATCCTACACCGTTATGCTGAGACTGGGAGACACAGTACCGGGCCCATCCAGTGGTACTGTGCATCTAGAACGGAACGGGAACCCATCGACCGTCTCCGCCCACCCTTATCACCTTTCAACCTAGCAGTAGTGGCACCGTCCTACCAAGTAGTCCAGCCGTCTCCCGCCCATCAGAAGCGAGTGAGTAGAAAAGGATTCCCATGAACCTGAAACTAATCCATCCTAGGTTTGACCAAGCAGGCATCTCCACTTATGGGATACTCTCCCCGTGCTATCACAGCACCTCCGTCCACGGGCTTCAAACCACCAAGGCTATCCCACCCGGAACCTCCTCAACAACTTTACCCGCCACAGGTATCTCGCTTGGGGATGCCCAGGTTGCACCCCCGGCACGACTTGCCCCATGGGCTCGTCTCACATCCAACTTGGTCGACATCAACCCTTACCACGCACCCAAGACGCACGCAGCACTCTCTCCCAGTGGTTATAATCAGTTATACACCGTCCCAATGCACCACATAGCATATAGCAAGTAGTAAGTAGTGGAAGAGTAACAGTAAATTAAGCAGCAGCTAACCTAGCAGCGGACAGCAGGGTAAAGTCTTATCAAGGCAGGGAATTCAAATATACTACCATGCAACCAATCCATACATAATCATAAAGCAATAGCAACAATGTCATTTGCAATGCGTAAATAGGATCTAAGGATTTGGTGGGACGTGGCACCTTCGTAGTCGTCTCCTAGCTCCTGAAAGTACTCGTGGTCGTCTTCCTTAGTCAGATCCTCCTCCGGCTCTGAAATCGAACACGAAATAGTCGCGTCAGCGACTCCTATAGAGTATTTCAGAAAAATCCAATAAAATAAAGAGCCAAATGCACACAATCACAGTCTTAGATTGTAGATCTCATTTTTCTAAGAATTTTGATATATGGATGCGCAATTTTTGGACTTCGTATGAATAAGTTATGAATTTCCGAAGATTATCCTATTTTCTGAAAATGGGAAAACTGGTCGGTTAATCAGGGGCAGCTCGGGATTGGTCCACGTGGCGCGCGGGTCCAGTAGTGCGGCAAGTGGCGCCTCATCAGAACACAAACCCGATGGTCTCCCACCAGGTGTTCGATGCTGGTTCCTAGAGAGTTGCCGGAGTTGGCGTAGCTCGGCGTGGCTCGGCGGTAGCTCGGCGGTGGTCGGGGGTAGCTCGGCGGAGCTCGGCGGTGGTCGGGGGTAGTTCGGCGGAGCTCGGCATAGTTCGGCGGGGCTTGGCTTAGCTCGGTGGGGCTCGGGCGAATCGGAGATTCGGGGCGCCGAGGGTGCCGTTCTCCCGAGGTCTCCCGCGGAGGTTCGGGCGAATCGGACATTTGGGCGCCCGAGGGTGCCGCTCTCCCGAGGTCTCCCGCGGAGGCTCGGGCGAATCGGAAATTTGGGCGCCGAAGGGGCTGCTCTCCGGAGCTCTCCCGGTGAGGCTCGGGCGAATCGGAAATTTGGGCGCCCGAGGGTGCCGCTCTCCCGAGGTCTCCCGCGGAGGTTCGGGCGAATCGGACATTTGGGCGCCCGAGGGTGCCGCTCTCCCGAGCTCTCCCGGTGAGGCTCGGGCGAATCGGAAATTTGGGCTCCCGAGGGTGCCGTTCTCCCGAGGTCTCCCGCGGAGGCTCGGGCGAATCGGAAATTTGGGCGCCCGAGGGTGCCGTTCTCCCGAGCTCTCCCGGTGAGGCTCGGGCGAATCGGAAATTTGGGCGCCCGAGGGTGCCGTTCTCCCGAGGTCTCCCGCGGAGGCTCGGGCGAATCAGAAATTTGGGCGCCCGAGGGTGCCGTTCTCCCGAGGTTTACCGGGGAGGCTCGAGCGAATCGGAGATTCGGTGCTAGCAGGGTTCCAGCCTTCCAGGGCGTCTGTTCAAGGCGGCGGTGTCTCTCCGGTGCGGCGGACGATGACAGGGCGGCGATGACCATATTTCGGCAAGACAGGGCTCGGCTTTCCCCTATTGGCGTGCTCAGGCAGTCGTCCGACCAGATGGTGGCGGGTTAGAGTCGTGGTATGGCCTCCTTCTCTCCCTCGGCATACGGCGGTTCTCCGGCGAGGTGGAGGCGCACGTAGCCAAGGCGACAGTCGTGATTCGGGGCTCGAATATCTAGCGGCGGTGCCGAGGCAGACTTGGCGAACCTCGGCGGCCTTTCTCTGCAGCGCGAGGCGACCGGGGGTACTCGGAACGGATTTAGGCGAGGCGGAACGTGTCGGCGGCGATGTCGTCGCGACTGTGAGGTTCCGGCGGGGCTAAGGAGGTCTTCTAGGAGATGTATACGCGTCCAGGGTCTATGGCGATGGTATACCAACTACCAATTTTGGCTACCGAGCTTTCCAAGGTGCTCGGTTGTGGCGGCGGCGTGTCGCCGACGACGGCGGAAGGCGGCATCGCGGCTACGACCAAGTATTGGTTCAATCGAACGCGGTCTTGTCAAATTGGTGAGGGGAAATGAGGGTAGGGCTTCGGGGTGCTCCAATTTATAGGCGAGCTTGGCAGGTTCCCATGGCGGACGGCCGCGATTGATCTCGGTAGATCAGAGGGCTTCGGCCGCTCGACGCTAGGGCTTCAGGGTGCACGCGGGCTCGCTTGGCGGCCAAGAAAGGAGGGGACAGGAGGGGGACAGCGGGGTCAGGGCTCTGCCATGCTGTCGGCTGTGGGACCGGGGTCACGCCATTCGTGCGACACCCCCGGCAGGCGCGTCAGGAAGAAGAACAGTGGGGGGCGAGAGCGGCTGACAGGCGGGGCCGGGTTGGCAGCGAGCGCGAGCGTGTGTGTGCCGGTCGCGCGCGCGCAACGTGGGCCGCGCGCGGGTGAGATGAGGAGAGGAAGGTCGGGCTGGCTTGGGCTGGCTTAGCGATCCGGCTGGCGGAATGGCTGGCCTAACTCTCTTTCTCCTTTTCTATTTTCAATTTAGTGTATATATACATATATTGTCCATTTTAAATATTGAGTAAATACAAACATAAATTGCAATAAATCCCAAATGTGATGCATAGGCTATTATTCTATGTAAATGGAATTAAAATGCAAACTACACTCCTTTATTTACCAAATTCATAATAAAACCTATATGCTTGCACAAGAAAAATGGGTTTTCACAATAAATAAATGAAAAATTTTAATTGGTTGGGATTTTTAGACTGTGTGGATTTTTAGGGTTGTTACAACAGGTGATTTTATACCGCCGGTGTAGAGATGAGATGAATACTAATATGATCAATCACAATACACAAGAAATCCTCGGCTAGAGATGGACACAATGATTTTTATCGAGGTTCACTTGCTTGCCGACAAGCTACGTCCTCGCTGTAGCGATACACCCACTTGGAGGTTCACGCGCAAATTGGCATCACATGCCAAACCCTTCTCAAAGGTGCCGCACAACCAACACAAGATAGGGATCCACAAGCTATGCACAATCCACTAGAGTAGCCAATTGCGGTCTCCCGCAGGGAAGGCTCAAGAACCCCTTACAACTTCACCGATCGGAGGTGGAGACAATCGCCAACTCCCCTCAACGATTCTCGTAGCTCCAAGCCGTCTAGGAGTCGACAAACTCCAAGAGTAACAAGAGAATCCGCTGCGAAATCCGATCACCAAGTGCCTCTGGATGAACACACTAATGCAATGCACTTGATGCTCTCCAATCTCACCAAATGTTGATCTCAACCAAGTGTAAGGTGTGAGAGAGGAGTGGAGAGGCTCACTAGCTTGTAGAGTCAATAAAAATGTGCAAGAGGGAGAGCACAAGCTGGCCACTCCACTACTTATAGCCCCCACTCAAAATCCAAACGTTACTCACTGTTTTTGGGGACACCGGACGCTCCTTTAGTTCACACCGGACGCGTCCGGTGCAGCGTCCGGTGTATCACCCAGCGACACGTGTACTAGCCGTTTGAATTTGCCCGCTGCGCGCGCTCACACCAGACACGGAGCCGTCACACCGGACGCTCTTACGCCCGTGTCCGGTGTTCATGCAGAGAGCATCTAGAGGGCTCATTTGCTCACCGGACACGTCCGGTGCATGGTCACCGGACGCTCCTCAGCATCCGCCGCTCCAACGGCACTATACTGCTCACCACATCAAAGGCACCGAATGCGTGAACAATTTTCACAGCGCGTCCGGTGAAGGAATTCGCGCGTCCGGTGAAAAACTTCACAGAACCGACCCGAGAGCACTGGGTCCGCACTGGACGCTCCCAGCGTCCGGTGCACACGATTTTGCACCTACACAAAGAGTTAGCCACCGGACAACTTCGGCAAGTTTCTGGTGCACTTTTCTACTAAGTGAAATCACCGAAAAGCGCTGACACCCAAACACCGCTCTAACCCTCAAGATTTTCCCCGTTTCTAAATGCGCTAACACTCCAAAGTGTCTCTCACTTTAGTGCACGTGTGTTAGCATTTTCCAAAGAGTTTTCCATGGGTTTTGTTAGTGTCACTAGCATCTATATGCATATGCAAAGAATATGATCACCTAGTGGCACTTTAATAACCGCATTTCACAAACGATTTCTCCCCTCTTGATTGTACGGCTATCTATCCTAAATGTGATCACTCTCTCTAAAGAGTCTTGATCACCAAAAGCAAAAAAGCTCCTATTGGTTATACCTTTTCCTTGAGCTCCTAGCTTTTTTCCATCTTCCTTATCATCTCTTGATGAAGCTTGTGGACATGTTTGATGATGGACTTATACCATTTGCATGGATGCCGTCATTAGGGCTTTCTCCTTTTGTTGATGGACCTACACCATTTGCATGGGCGCCGTCATTGCCCTTCACTTGTGGCCTCCACCGATCCGGTCCTTTGCTCCATCTTGTTGTTTGATAATTAATCTCATGAAACACTTAGAGCAAACATTAGCAAACTAGGTTTCATCAATTACCCAAAACCAAACATGGTCTTTCACATGGTCACCGATCCCACACACTATCGCAGTATTGCTGGAGCTCTTCAGTATCTCACTATCACCCACTCAGATATTGCATACACAGTTTAGCAGGTCTGTTTATATATGCATGACTCCTAGGAGCCTCATCTTGGCGCTATGAAGCACTTTCTACGGTATCTTTAGGGCACTCTAAATCTTGTCCTTCATCTCCACAGGACCTTACCATCTACAGAGATGTAGATTGGGCGGGCTGTCTTGACACTCACAAATCCATCTCGGGTTATGCTGTGTTTCTCGGGGACAATCTCATCTCCTGGTCATCCAAGCGTTAGCCTACAGTGTCTCGGTCCAGTGTAGAGGCTGAATATCGGGCCGCCCCTAATGGAGTAGCTAAAGCCTACTGGTTGCACCAACTTCTACAAGAGCTTCGCTGTCCTCTTCGTCGAGCAACATTGGTCTATTGTGATAATTTTAGTGCTCTCTACGTCTCCATCAACCTTGTTCAGCATCAGCGAACTAGGCAGTGTCAAGATCGACCTGCACTTCGTTAGAGAACGAGTCACCCTCGGTGAAGTCTGTGTTCGGCACGTTCCCACTTCGTCCCAGTATGCTGACATCTTCACCAAAGGTCTGCTGACATCTGTTTTCATGGAGTTTGGACCCAGTCTAAATGTTCATAGTGCTCCTAGTTCAGAATGCGAGGGAGTGTTAGAATGTAAACCGGCAGGTGGGCCTGTCGACCTAGGCTCCCCACCTAGCCTATATGTATGCACTGTCTATCCTTGATCAATACATCAAGTATTCCCCGAATTACACGTTTACAAAATGGACTTGTGGGAAAAAAAATACATCTTTGTTAAAACAAAGAATCTTAGAGGATGCATAAGTTATGAAGTGGTCGATGCGAATACTTTCACAAGAGAATAAAGTAACCTGGCATCACTTCTAGTGAGGAACTTAATAAGGCTCTAAAAGAAGATAATGCTTCACCTGGAGAATAGTATATTGCTTTTTGATGTTGTCAAATCCCAAATGCATTATTGTATCCTACTTTTACAGCAAACAGCAAACAGCAACAGCTAAAAAATAGATGAAGCAAATTTAAGTAAAATTAAGGCACCATGTAACTGCAGTGACGTGCAAACAACACCGGTGACCAAGGATGAAAACGGATCATATACGGATGGATATCACTGATATTAAATTTGTTTTCATATTTCTTCTCGGGTTTGGATCGAATACGGATAGTATCAGCTATGTCGGATAGAAAAAATTGGATATGGACATCATAAATATGCGATTTGAGCATTCGGATATGGATAGGGTATTGGATGTTGAAAATTCAGACTTAGATACGGATGGATAAAAACTTCTCTAAACGGATTCGATCTCGAATACGGTCTGAAAATATTTGTACCGTTTTCATCCCTATTGATGACAGACCAGTAAGGGTATTATAGCTTATTTTGCCCATAGTATCAGGAGGAAGGACAATATGCTGTTGCCTCAGTGTATTTGGAAGGAAATGGAGAGAGACGGATAGGAATAAACACACAATTGGCAATGCGGTGTGGTCAGTAATGTAAGAAGCAACAAATTATATGAAACTTCGGCGATCTTGGAAGCATGATGATGCATATATTATAGCGAGACGGTCTACGGACTACCTAAGTACACATATATTATACAAGCACTATTCGACTGGTTAGAAATGTACATGACTGTTATATTCTACATAAAAAGCTTAAGGTTATGCATGGTGCCGATATGGATAGATTGTTAGGACGTTGATTGACGGAGCACACGGTGATTATGGATAGTTCGGTATGTTGTTGCCGTAGATGGAAGAGCATCTGCTGCTGTGAAGTGTAGTGTCGATGACTGTCACTGTGATGAATCAGTGTGCATAGGATATTGACAGAACGACAGAGCAATGAGGTATGAACGAGGGAATATACAGTTGTGTGAGTATTATTTCTAACTGTCGGTGGTCCATAACGCATAATTTACCCACCAACTTAGCATGAATTCACCAAAACAGAACACAATTTGACATTATTGTGACAGAACCGACCAATTTATAAGAGCACAAGTACAGCGATAGCCGTCTAAATAGAAAAATCGACCACACTTGAGCCTATATAAACCCGGTAGTCCGTGAAATCTCGAAGGATTTCAAACCAAATGGTAACACAATCAAGATCGTACATGGTTTAACAACATCCATTCATATTACATAGATTCTCAAATACGGAGTTCGCACAAGAGTTATTACACACAGAATTCAAACTCAGATTTGCGGAAGCCAAATAGTTTTGCAATTACATTTACTCACACCTACTATTGTAATACAGTGCCAAGAGTGGATGATTCATAAGCAAGATAGGTAGAGTAAAGATAACAGCTGCCCAATCTTCATTAGATATCCACAGGATGATAGAGGCAACTCTTGCCTTAGCCACAAAAGACATATCACCTGCAACAATTTGGGATAAACCCTGAGTACACAATTATACTCCACAAGACTTACCCGTCTTACCAAAGAAAAGACTCTCAAGGATTATGCCAGGCTTTTGAGTGGAGTTGGCTTGACTCACTTTGCATAAAAAGCCATTTTTGGTTTAACTCCATGTTTTAATACTAGCAATTCTTTAGTAATATTAAATTCCTTAGTTCTACACTAGCACCTATACTAAAACAATCACTTGATTATTTCTAAACAAGCAATAATAATAACCATAGCAGTTTTGGCATTTCATTCTTTTGTAACCATGTTCATATTCAGATTAATCCATTGCTATCATGAGGGAAGATCAGTCCAGTTTCTCGCTATCCAGGAGAGATGGCGATTTGAATCGATTGCAATCCAGCTGGCGACAAATGCTAATCACAAACCCATGACTTTCCCGTCGAGAAGCGTTAGGTCACTTTTGGTACTATTCGGGTCACATTTCGCGGGTTTGACCGGAGCCACCACCTCAGGAACCAACTGACTGTCAGGAAGCTCAGACCTGGCCGGTCTGCCCTTGGACTCACTCTTCGTGTTCCCGCACATCCTTCCTTCCTCCAGATAGTGCACTCAGCACGTCAACTCCCGGCCCGAATAGAGCTACTCGGCTTCGCGGTCGGAACGACTTATTCGGCCAGCTAAGTGATGGCGTCTTTCAATCTCGACTGATGTCCCATAGGGATCTGTTCCTATTTAACTTGGCGAGGATTGGTACACAACCAAGACCTCCTTGTCTTGTCATATCCAGTCCTGCCCAATCTCAGTTCACCACTCATCTCACATGGTTATTTCACGATAGCAAATATAGCCAACCGTGCTTTTCACCTTTTATATCGGTGACCGGTAATCACCACATCTTCCGGTTCTAAGCAAAATTAAGCAATATAAGCGATCCTGAACTTACTTAGGTGTAGGATATTTAGTGGATCAAGGATATCAGTAATGCATCAAAGGTTTCATTTCAATTCCTATACTTAGTGCAACATTCACTATACTCAAGTCAATTTATTGTGAAAGTATAGGAAGTGGGAAATGCACCGGGCTTGCCTTTTAGAAAGGACGCAGATTGATAGTTAGGACACTGGGTTAGATCAATATTTCCTCCGGCGTCTTGGTCGGCTACTTGTTGCTCTTGGGGAATCTTCTCCTTCGCTGGATGCACTTTCGCCGGAATCACTTTCTCTCGCGATCGTGTATGTATGCGAGTGCTATGAGTGAATTGAATCGTGAAATACAACATCTTGCAGGATGATATGAAATGATGCTCATGTATGCTTCCATAGAAAAGATAGTGTATTTACAATTTAATTTATTTTACTGAGTACGTGCATATTTCCCCTCCGAAAAACATACACCTACTATACAACAATTCTAATGTACCACTACTTATCAACAGAAAGAGGTCTTATGACCTGAAACTACTTTCACATGATTATTAACCTCTCCTCCCTTTTTCCTTTTATGCATGACAAATCAAACTAACATTTTTGGGGTATAACAATAAACCTAAGTAAACCAACCTATAATTTGTTACCCTTAAGAACCATCCATCAGGTCATAACCAATGATCTTAACTGATTACACCTTACTGTTGTGAATAAAGAAGAATTAAACTTAATCAAAGTCATTATTATAAACATGTATTTGCATAGCAATTGGAATAACCTATAACTAGACCCTCAACTTTCTGTTCTTCGAAAATTCTGGTAAAATTCCAGTTGGCTAAACATGTTTACATCAGTCCACTGTTCAAATTTCATAGCATTTGGATACTTGCAGCTGCCTATGCAAAAATAACAATTAGACAGGATGAAATTAGGTAGAAACTACTTTCTACAGTGAAAAGTATCAAACAACAGATTTGATATTTTTCCTATACTGTTTGGTACATGTAAACATCACATAAAAATATTGATGCTCATATCCCAAGTATAATTCCTTTAGTCAATTTATCAAGATTCTAGCCACCACTAGGGCTTGAATAGAAAACCCTATTAATAACAGAGAAAACCACTAACCAATATTTTTCCTAGGTTATACATGCCAGACAAAAGTTAACAGAAGTGAAATCATGATTTTAGAACATTCCTAGAATTACTTATGCATTTTCAAAGTTCACTGCCAAAATAGAAATTAATTTATAAAGCACAGAAATATCATAACAGTGCTAGGTTTTAACATTTTTCCTTGATAGTAATCATCACCAGAAAACTAACAAACTTTGTTTCACCTCATTTGGACAAGTAAATCTTCAGATATGATTTTCATAAAATTAAGTGAACCCTGAAAACAGGAAATCAAAATCGAAATCAAACTTTCATTGCTAAGGGTACCCGGTCCGCTACACCAGACAAGACTCTGTGCAGCTGCCCACCTGGGCCCGAGGTCAACTGACCCCAAACGTCATAGGAGCAGGGATGGCCGCGAGCTTTGACTGGCCAAAGCTCGACGCCGGTGAGGTTTCTGGCCAAGCTGAGCACACCGTCGTCTTCCTGGGACCGAGACGCATCCGAAGACCTAAGTGGTTGGACCAGTGGCTCGCCGGAGCGAGCTCGATGGCGGCCATGGCGGGTGGCGGCACTTGACGCCGCTACGCCGGCCATCTCCGATGGCAACAAACCAAACTGGCTACATGACTATCTTCAAGGTCACCTAGGGATTCTACATTAGCAAGGAATTGAGCGGAGGCGCCCAAGAGCACGACCAGGTCCGGTCATGGCGGCCCGCCGGCGGAGCGCATGGTGGCCCGCCACGTTCCGGCAAACACAGAACACCAAAAGACGAACCGATTACAGGTCCGCCAAATTAGATCCTAACTAAACTAGAGACGCGAAAGAAATCAAGAAAAACTAGTCTATATCGATCTGGCCACATTGAGCTCACCCTGCTGAAGCTCCGGTGAGCTCTGATGGCGGCACGGCGGTGCTAGGGCTTATCAAAAGGCTCGAGTGACGCGACAAACGTGTCATTGAGGTGGAGGGAGGGATGAAGAAGCTATGAACGGGATGATTTGGGTGATGGCTAGCCGGGCGACGAGATTTTCGCCGGCGATGCCATGGGTTCCCGGCGGTGTTCACAGTTTCACATGGAGGGCGATATAGGAGGAGGAAACGAGGGCGAAGATGGCAAGAATGGAACGGGATAAGGTTCAAGCTTCGTCCTTCGTCGATTCTGGGAGCTGGAGGGCGGTGGAGTTTGGCATTCGCTGCCACGAAGGCTCGGCCTGTGGCGATGCAGGCGAGTGACATGTCACTGCTCGATATAATGTCTAAATGAAGTTTAGTACTAACACATTTGCCTGACACGGAATTTTTGAAGCGATTTATCTTCCAATCCAGAGCGAATTAGGGTAAACTCTATTAATACAGAATTTTAAGCTATAGGAGTACTACAAGTTTTATTAAAACCTTGTGCACTAATTTGGTCTAGATTAGCAGCCACAGATTGCCAAACATCAGTACATGAAAACTGAAAATCACTTAGAAATATTCAAGTTCAAATTTAAACCCTAATTCAACTTGTGAGCCAAAATTGACCAAGTAAAAGGCATTTTCTGGTCTTGGACCCAAAATAACTTTTGTTACACAAACTTTATTTAAAGCTCTAAGTCATTTGAATAATTTAAATTGCACTTTTAACATGAATTAACAAGATCCCTCTAAGTGACCCTAAACCAAACCCTAGGTTAACTTCTATTTAGAGACCAAATCAAATGATGGTTTCAACATGAAAAATGTTTGATTCGCTATCCCAAGCAATAATTTGCACTCCGAAAGTATTCAAAAACATTTTTACTTAAGTTTGCTATTCATACCTACACATAGCTATATATATATAAATATATATATATATATATATACACATATAGGTAGTTACCATTACATGTTCAAGATTATTTTATCAACTCAACATGAAATAGTGCCATGATGTTCATGCTATGCCATGAAATGCAAGTGAAATGCATGCTTAACACTAGGGTGTTACAGCCCCACCCCCCTTAAAAGAATCTCGTCCTCGAGATTAGGGATGGTACCAGTTTTTATAAAAAGTAGGATAAGCTACTTTTAGGCAATCTTCTCTTTCCCAAGTGGCATCTTCTTCACCTTGATTATTCCAAACCACTTTATAAAATTTGATCACCTTGCTGCGAGTCACTCTATCTTTGGTGTCGATTACCCGAATAGGTTTCTCTTCATAGGTCAAGTCTATTTTCAATTTGATATTCTTGACTCTTACTCGTTCTTCCGGTGACATTTCTTGAGTTGAGAAACATGAAAGACATTGAATATTGTTTGCATCTCCGGAGGTAATTGTATCTTATAAGTGTTGGCATTTCTTAACGTCGTTACAAAAGATAGACTAAAAGTCCAGCCCCAGCAACGGCGCTAGAAATGCTTGTTGGTGTTTCTTTGCATTACTACTAAAGATAGACTAAAGGTCCATCCTTAATAATAATACTAGAAACATAAGTTGACATTCCCAACCACCATTACTTCAGAAAGGTAATCCTTGGCCCTTAGTGGCCCCGGCCTAGGTAATGCAGTCTGGTAATAGCAGTTAGAAGTGCCGGATTGGCCTTCCTAACCGTCATTACTTACGATATGCAAAACTGTGGCACGGCGCCGTGGGGTGCAACAAGAATTACAATCCTTAAGTAACGGTACTTAGGTACGCCAATCGATAGCTCAGTAAGGAATAAGATTACTCTGCAAGTGCACAGAACTATCATTGTAGCATTTCAACCCGTAAGTACTCAAGGGTATCATATTTATAATTTCCCGTAGGAGGGCATGGTGGATTCATCTAGCTTTTGGTATAAACATGATCACTTATTGAATGCATAGGTAGGCATAGCATAGGCAGGGGTTAAAACAGGTTTATAAGATAGTGGACGCACACATCGGAGCAACCTCAAGGATAAAAGATAAAATAAAGAATAAAGAATAACTACGTGAGCAGGCATTGGTCATATACAGCTATGCAACGAATAGTAATTACATCGAATTAATAAGACTAGGATCAGGACTAAGTCTGGGATGATAGGGAGATCCCCGCAGCTGGTCTGCCAGCCGATAGAGACTTTACGAACTCCTACTCAATACCCGAACGTGGGGGAATGCTAGGGATGGACAGGGCTGTCACCACCTGCCCACCTACCCCTCTGCCCGTGGGGTACCGACATATCCGATAATTCCCGCATACCCGAGCACCATGCCCATGTAATTGGAAACATCTCCTAGCCCCCCGGACCCCAACCCTACAGATTGACAGGCTCGGCTAGGTGCAACTATGACAGCACAACGGACTATTATCCCATCCTTAGTTCTTCCTCTATTCATACTAATTTGATGAACGATGAAGAACTTTGATGAACATATCAAGAACATAACACATAGACTATGAACTAGCTTACATGTTATGATCATAATATGGACAAGACTATACTCTAATTCAGATGCATTGCTATACAAATAAGATAAGAGCTTGCTCATAGAGGAGAACCGATGTGTATTCATACCAAGATGTTCTTGATTCCTCCAAGGAGACAAGCTCTCCTTGATAGCTTTGCCTTGCTCTACTACTACTACTAAACTTGAGAGAACAAGTAAGAAATGTGAGGTGTAGTGCTCCAAATGTTGGTGTGTGTTTTGGAGGGGGTGAAGCACATCTATTTATAGTTGATCAAGGGCAGTTTGGGCGTTCTAAGTATGGTAGGAGGTGAAACCGCCATCAGCAAACCGCCTTGAGCAACTGTGGGGCGGCCGCCCCCGGGGGCGGTCGGTCCCTGGGTGGTGGCAACTGGCCACCGCCTTCGGGTGGTCGGTTGCTTCCTGGGCCTGGGCCTCCCCTGCGGTTACGGATGGATCCCGTTTGATGTTTTGATGGGCTTTTCTCTTTTATTCTTGATTTGCGCCTTTTCTGAATGCGTTTCCTGGAAGTGCGCTTTCCTTGATATTTTGATGCATTTCCACGTGCTATCTCTGTAAGTTAGGTGCACAACAAAACTCATGGAAAGGTTAGATAAAGCCTTATTCTCTATTTGTTTTAGTATTAAAATGATGTTATATTTATGTTGCTAAGGACCGCCAACAATAAGCCACTTTTCCACACTTCTCAATAATTTGATATGGTCCAACATATCTTGGTGCCAACTTTCGTTCAACACCAAAGCATTGTACTCACTTCATTGGTGAAACTTTCAAATAAACATAATCACCAACTCGATACTCAATTGGTCTTCTTCTTTTGTCAGCGTAACTTTTCTGACGAGATTGTGCTTCTTTCATGTGTTGCTGAATAATTCTTACTTTTTCTTCAGCTTCTCTGGCAAAATCAATACCATAGTATCTTCTTTCTCCTGCTTCAACCCAATTTAAGGGAGTCCTACATTTTCTGCCATATAAAGCTTCAAATGGAGCCATCTGAATACTTTCTTGATAGCTATTGTTATATGAGAATTCGGCTAATGGTAACTATTTTTCCCATGATCCCTTTGAAGATATAACACATGCCCTAAGCATATCTTCTAAAATTTGATTCACTCTTTCTATTTGACCTGAAGTTTGAGGATGATATGCCGAACTTCGGACTAACTTAGTACTCATATGCTTATGCAAATGCTCCCAAAAACAAGCAATAAACTGTGGTCCTCTATCTGAAATAATAGTTCTAGGTACCCATGTAATCGCAATATCTGATTAAAATAGATTTCTGCATATTCATGTGGTCGATAAGTATTCTTGACAGGTATGAAATGTGCAGAATTGGTTAAATGATCTACAATTACCCAAATCGAATCGTATCCTTTCTGAGTTGTAGGAAGATCCACAATAAAATCCATACTGATCTCTTCTCATTTCCATCCTGGAATAGACAAAGGTTGTAATAAACCAGCAGGCTTCATATGAACTGCTTTAACCCGACAACATGTGTCACACCTAGCAACATAGGTTGCGATCTCTTTTTTCATTTTGGTCCACCAAAAACGAGGTTTCATGTCATGATACATTTTACTACTGCCTAGATGAATGGATAAAGGGGAACAATGAGCTTCATCCATGATCTCATTTTTAAGATTCCGATCTTTCGGCACTACTAAGCGATCTTTGAACCACAAAATACCTTTATCATCCACCTTGAAGTTTTTGGTTTCTTTTTATTTCATCTTGCATTTAATGTGAAATATTCCTGTATCTGTCTTCTGGGCTTCAACAATTATATCTTCCAGGGCACAACTAACTGCGATGTTGTGCAGCACAACTTGATGCAAAAGATTGAATCTATCTTTCATCAAAGGTTGTACTAACATGGTATGAAATTTACGACTTAGTGCATCAGCAACTACATTAGCTTTTCCTGGATAATAGTGCACTTCTAAGTCATAATCTTTGATAAGTTCCAACCATCTTCGCTGCCTCATATTGAGTTCTAGCTGTGTGAAAATGTACTTGAGACTCTTATGATCCATATAAATATGACATTTATTACCCATAAGGTAATGTCTCCAGATCTTTAAAGCATGAACTACAGCTGCTAGTTCTAAATCATGTGTTGGATAATTTTCTTCATGCTTTCTAAGTTGTCTGGATGCATAAGCAATAACTTGACCTTCTTGCATCAGAACACATCCTAGACCCGTTCCAGAAGCATCACAGTAAACATCAAATGGTTTCTCAATATTAGGCTGCGCCAGAACAGGAGCAGTGGTAAGCAGATTATGCAAGGTTTGAAATGCTGCTTCACACGCTGCAGTCCGTTCAAACTTTTTATCTTTATGCAATAGCTTAGTCATAGGTTGAGCTACCTTAGAGAAATCAGGAATAAAACGACGATAATATCTTGCTAACCCTAAGAAACTCCTAACCTCAGTGACTGAAGTTGGTGCCTTCCAATCTAGCACTTGCTGAACTTTTGCAGGATCAACTAATATTCCTTTGTTAAACAAGATATGACCCAGAAATGGCACCTCTTTTAACTAAAATTCACACTTGCTAAATTTTGCATACAACTTATGATCTCTAACTCTGGTCAGAACTACTCTCAGATGTTCTACATGGTCTTGCTCATTTTCTGAATATATCAATATATCATCGATAAAAACCACAACGAACTTGTCTAATTCTGACATAAAGACTAAGTTCATCAGGTACATAAAGTATGCAAGAGCATTTGTTAGGCCGAAAGACATAACAAGATACTCATACAACCCGTACCTGGTTGAAAAAGCAGTCTTTGGAATATCTTGCGGTCTAATCTTGATTTGATGATATCCGGATCTCAAGTCAATCTTGGAAAATACCTTAGCTTTGGACAGTTGATCAAATAGTAAATCAATCCGAGGCAAAGGATATTTATTTTTAATAATCACGGCATTCAGAGGCCGATAATCTACACACATTCTCAGTGTTTTATCCTTTTTCATCACAAATAAAGCTGGAGAACCCCACGGAGAAGTACTTGGCCGAATGAAACATTTATCTAACAATTCCTTGATTTGCTTCTTAAGTTCTGCTAATTCATCCGGTGGCATTCTGTACGGCCTTCTCGATATTCGTGTCGTACCCGAAATCAACTCAACAACAAACTCTACTTCTCTATCCGGCGGAAGTCCTAGCAAATCATCAGGGAATACATCGGGGAACTCACAGACTACTGGAAATCAAGCAGACTTGTAGCTTCAGTAGCGCAGGACAAGCTTTTAAGATCACAACTTTGAGGTAGAAACACTTGAAAAGTTCCATTACCTCGAGGTTCATTCAAGGACAGAATCCGATCGGCCAAGTTGAGGTTTGCACCCTAGCTTTTCATCCAACTCATCCCTAAAATTACGTCTACTCCCAATCCTGGTAGAACTATCAAAGTAGTCATAAATTTTTGATTCCCAATATCTATTATTATTCCACGAACCATTTGCCTGGTGGAGATATCAGCTCCTGCTGAACTTATACAAAATCCATAATTCAATTCTGTGATCGGATATCCACGCTTTTGCGCAAATGCTTGACTTACAAACAAATGTGAGGAACCTGAATCAAACAATACTATTGCAGGGCTCTGATTCACAAGAAACATGCCCACTGTCACTGGTTTACCCTCTGGAATTTCTTCAACATTAGTGAAATGAACACGGCCATACTGAACACTGAAGACTGTTTCTTTGGATAAGGACAATTCCTAAAAAAATGACCTGACTGACTGCAATTATAGCATGGTGCATTGCTAACTGTTCCCTTATTGTTCGTTGGAATTTCCAAACCTGAATTTTCTTTGGCAATACACACCATGACAGACTTACGATACTGATTCTGCTGGTGATTTTTGTTCAACTTCTTTGTCGGAGGCCTGTTCCTAAACCTTGGCATAGGTGGAAAATAAACAGAATAATTTACAGAAGGAGTCTTCTGCTGAGACACGCTTTCCTCAATTGCCCTCTTGCGTTCTTTTGCTACAGTATGAAGATTATTTTGATGCTCTTGAACCAAAGCATCACTAACAAACTCACTAAAAATGGTTCTCAGAGAATTTGCCATGGTTTTCATTAGCTTGGTGCTAAGTCCCCTTTTAAAACATTCAATTCTCTTTTCCTCAGTGTCAACAAAACTTGGAGCGTACCTTGACAGATCATTAAATGCATGGAGATACTCTGTCACGCTTCTAGTACCCACGGTCAATTTCACAAACTCAGCAGCTTTTATTTTTACCAACCCATGTGGAATATAATTTCCTCGAAATGCTGACTTGAAATGATCCCAAGAAATTTTAGTACCTGCAGAAATGGTAGCTTTGTAGTTCGACCACCAGATTCCTGCCGGTCCCTGAAGTTGAAGTGCAGCATAGTTGACCTTCACATTATCATTCATTCTCAGCACTGAAAACTTTTGCTTAATGGCGTACAACCACTCATCAGCTTGTAATGGTTCTGCCACTTCTTGAAAAATTGGTGGCTTGGTGTCCATAAAATCCTTGTATGAACTAAACTAATTTTCACCATTGCCGCAATATTGATCAGCATTGCGTGCATTGCTTGCGGCCAATTCTTGCAAAACAGCTTCTAAATTGCACTCGCTTCCAAGAAATTGAGCAATCATCTGTGCTGGAGTGAATGGCAAGGGTGATGGTATTTCTTCATTCTCATTTCTTTTTTCTCCAGCACTACCAGATCCACGAAAACGAGTACTAACCGGCATCTATGAAAATTTTATCAAAACAAGGAGGGATTATTGATAGTATAGTTGTGGATAATTGAACGTTCATGCCAAAGTAAGATATGATAAACAAAATTTAAACATAACTCAGCAAAGGCATAAAAATTCAACTCGACAACACAACCACATTAAAAGTAGAAAAACTACTTAGTAGCTATTACAAACCACAACACTAGCGTTCCACTACGATTTCCAATAAACTAGAGTTTTGAAAGTGGCCATATTCACTATACATTATTTAGACATCACACATGGCCCAGATTCAGTCGACAGGATTTTTACAAAATATTACACAAGATCCAACTTCCTAAAAACCACTAGTCCTCATGACCATTGTTGGCATCAGACGCACCACCATTCTCAGCATCATCACTGTCAACAGGCATGATATCCTCAGAATTTTCCTCCTCATCGTCAGGAGCAGGTTCAGCTTCCTCTTCTTCAACGACCTCCTCAGGGTGCAGAACAATTCCTAAGTCGCCATCAGCTGCCTGAGGTTCATAATAGGATTCAGCAAGTTGCGAAGACGATGCACCTCTTCATGCAGTTCATCGTTATATTCTTCGATGGTGTCCACATAGAGTATTAACTCATGATACTGTGCTCTAACATCATTCTCTCGGATCCAGGCTTCATCCCTGTGTCTTTCCAGTCATGAAATCACCCGCTCTTGATTTTTGATACGGGTAACACCACAACGATACTTCCTGGTAATAGAAGCTAACTCTGCTGACAGCCTTGCAAGTCCCTCCTCAAGCTCTGCCCAACTACGCGGACGGCTGCTGCTGCTCGTACCTTCATCACGAGGTACAACCGGATGGAGAGGCACACCCTTAGTTCCAATCGACTTACGAGCAGTCTTCCTCACTCGAGCCATGCTGCAGAAAATTTTTAAGAGAGGCATAAGAATAATTTTTAATAAATCATTCACTTTCATTTTATCATAATTTAAGGCATTATTATGGAGTGGACTAGATAAGAAATAAACATGAATGATCATGATGCATGAGTGTTGATGCTCACTAAATGCACATTTTAACCATCAACATTGATAAAATTTAGCAAGGAAATGGCACATATGTTGGCGCAAAAAGTGGTTCCCTAAGCCCAACACACCAGCGAAGCCGAAAACGACCCTTGAAGGCAGTAGAGCTCTCGCAGATCCAGCTAGCTTCGAACCCGGTTTGAGAGTGTCGGTAACACCCAAGCGTGCCAGTCAATTTGACCTGCAATTGACAAGGAAACAGATATAATCAGTAACCCAAGGCGGAACTAACTGGTGAGTCCAGATAGTTCCAACTGTACGGCTCAAAGAGCCAGTATAATCGGAGATCGACTAGAAAGCCGATTCCGTCATGTTATGAACCGATAGTATAATAATGAAGTAAAAACGGCTATCAGGATACTCATATGAAGACAATAACGTGCTAGCCGATCTAATTCAATTAATGTGTATAAAAGAAAATAGATCTTGTGTACAGATCCGATCTGTACATCAAACAAGCAGAGATCGGGTAAAGCTGGTCTAGATGGCCGGCGACTTTAGTAAATCCTCTTCGCTAAGTTCACCAAGTCTGCGTTCACCTGGTCTAACGGCCAGCGGGCTTCAACAAACCCAGCAAACGAAGCTAGATCGTTTGATATCCAAATAAATCTATATACACGATCTATTCGTGAAAGCATAACTGAATCGGCTCTTTAGTTGATGCAGGGTCCATGAAGCACGAATGAATGCTAGCGTAGCCATAAACAGACTTCAAATTAAAGCAAGTCTAATCTAGTGAAAAATTGTTTAGGTTAAACCTGTTCCACCGAATGACGCTCAGTTTAACTTAAACAAGGACACAAGAATAAGACTTACGATAACCTCAGAACCACTTATGTCTCAACTAAAACCGAACGCACAACATGTAACGAACAAGATTGATAGGGAATTAGCCGATGTAACCATGGAACCGATCATCATGGTAAAATAAGCATAAGAAAGCATAAACGACGATCAAATTCAAGTGAATCTAAGGCCAAATCTATCAATCTTGATCGGGCAGAGAGATGTTATATTGATAAATAAACAATAAACAACAAATAACATCTTGATAACTTAATGAATCTAACTAAATTGCCATATTTAGCTAGAGCAGATAACTAATCCATGCGTGCAAACTATCTCAATCTATAGCCTGTCTACCGGATGACATTAACTAATAGATTAATCAAGCAAACAAACACGAATCGATAACTAATCCGCGCGTGAAAACCGTCCTAATCTACATCTCGTCCACCGAATGACGGTTAACACAGATTGATCGGGTAAACTAGCGTGAATCATCCTTGACTCAATATGCTTCCCATGTCCACCGGATGACGCTAAAAAGACATAGTTTAACAGGGGGTTGACGATACTTACAATCAAGCCTGCGTCCACCGGATGACACCCAGCCTGGATGAAGTAACTCGCCGGACGCGACTGACTCTAGCGTTTGTTGGCCGGAGCCAAAAGTTGTGTTGTATTGATGTTGTTGATTTTTACAATGGCTGAGGGCTTATATTTATACTCTGAGCGTAGATAGAGTCCTAGTCGAATTACAACTCATCAATAGATAAAGAAACTAACAAACTATCCTATATCTAAGGTAACTTGGAGTCCCACCTTCCCTTTCCATAACGGACTCCGATCGTGATCGCATCTTGGTGGCACGGACTCTGGATGACGTCATCAATACCGATGCTGCGCGCCTCCTGTCACCTTGGCCCGATAACCGATTCACCGTGCAATCGGCTATTTCCTTCCTTCCGCTGGACGGAGTCTGCTTCCGAAATCGGCTATCTTCCTCTGGTATCGGCTATCTTCCTTTGGTATAGGCTATCGGCTCCCAGCCCAAAATTTTGGTGTTAACACATGCCCCCCAATTTTGGAATAAACTGGTTTATTCCGAAATTAGCGCTTGAGCCTTCAAACAGTCAAACTGCAGCTTCCCTCTCGGCGCTTCAAACTTTCGCACCAAAGCGAAACCCTAGACCGTCGCAATCTCCACCACGGGCTTCAATCCGCCGCCGTCAGCTTCGATTCGCCACCGTCAAGCCATCCCCGAGCTAATGGCGACTCCTTCCGAGGTCCCTGAGGTATCAATTTCATCGATCCACCTCTTGGTTTGTGAATCCCTCTTCAACCTCACTGAGTACGAGTTTCAAATCCAGGTGCTGAGGAATGATATTCTGATTCTACTGAAGGACATCCCCGACACCTACTACCTGGGTCTGATGGGCGATCCGGTCCCCAAAGATTTCATTGTTCAAGAAAGCAACCAGTTCCCATTCCGAAGCTCCATGATGGGCGCCTCTTCTTGGGCCAAATCCTTCAGAAACTAGCCAAGCGTACCTGCTGGATGGTGGAACTGGTTCCGCCGCGTCGCGGCGAAGAAACGCGTGGACTGGGAGATGCGCCATCTGAGCCAATGTCTTGACCTATCATTATCAGAGATGGCGAGGAATGAGCCGCTCCTGATAGCCGCCAGTCACTTTTGGTCCAACTCCCTGAATGCTTTCGTGTTTGGAGACGGTCCAAAAACCATTACCCTGGGCGATATCCATATGCTCACCGGGGTTCAGATCACTGAATCATACGACTTCTGGGAACTCTGCTCCAGTGGCAAGAAGGACCCGTACTTCCTGAAGCTGGACACATACAAAGGGTGGAGTGGCTATGTTCATCACCACAAGAAAACCCCCTCTTCCGTCAGCGAGAAAGAACACGTCGCATTCTTGACCATGTGGCTTGAGAGATTCGTGTTTTGTGGTGCCACTGCTGGACCAGCATACCCTTATCAGGGTCTTAGCAGAGAAACTGGCTCAAGGGCACTCCATCCCCCTGGGCAAACTCCTGTTGGGTGCAGCCTACAGGCTTATGAACCGGGTGTTCAGTTCCTTGATTATAGGTGAAGAAGTACAATGCATAACAGGCCCTTGGTGGCTAGTACAGTTATGGTTCAACCTGTATCTGCATAAGATGGTAAGAACACAACTCCAAGGCCTCAACTTTCCATCCACCGAGTACTCAGAGGAGGAGGACCCAAAAACCAGAGGCTGTCAAAGTTTTGGTGAAGCTGCTTCTGCCATAACCTTCCCAACTTCAAAGGGCAACATGCTGGAAACATTATACAGGGGCTTGGGACCAAATGTTACTACCTGGTTCCCCTATGAGGATGAAGATGAATTTCCAGTGCCCTCCAGCTTCAAGTTCAACAACGGGTGCTCTGATGATGAGGCTATCAGCATCTTGAATGCAATCATAAAACCTTGTGTCTTGCCAGTTGTCACACCTAATTTTAAGGATAAAATGGGATGCATAATCTTATGTGCGCCCAGAGATCAGTCACACACATAAGCCGACAAATACAAGGTAATATCAAAAGACAATGATCAAATACATAACGTAGTAATAATTAAAATAGAACCTTTAAGAAGCAAACAGCGGAAAGACACTCCGATCTTCGCGTGTAGACGCCAACTCCACAGGGACACAACTGACTGGTTGACCACAAGCCTAAACATCTCCTGAGGTGTGGGGGGAATAGCAAGAGTGAGTCCATGTCGAACTCAGCAAATATAACACGGGGTTTATGAGGCTCAAAAAGGATAGACACTGGTTGACAGCGGTTTGCTTTTAATTAAGCATCTTTTATGCAGTTGGATAGCAACAAGTTAATAAACCCATTCTCATGATCATAGTAAACACAATTAATGAGTAGCAATAAATAGACTAGCAACAAGTAAACATCACCCTGAAAGATAACTACTCCGTGAGTTTTCCGGGCCACTCGTGACCGTGAGCGCGGCTAGTATACCAGTTTTACACTCTGCAGAGGTTGTGCACTTTCACTATGAGCCGCGATTCCCATTTGCTCGGGGTAGCTAGCCCCATAACACTACCAAGGTGAGTGAGCAGGGTTTCACTATGAAGCCTTTCAAAGGTTCGTCTAACATGTTAGGGCCACGAGGTTTCCTCGGCAAGCAGATGTAGAGCCCCCCTTCCATATGGCACAAGGTCACGCAGGTTATACACATATGGACAGAGGCCGCACTATACCCGAGTCGTCAAAGCCCCTCTTGCGCCTTTCGGTAACCTCTAACAAGCTAGAAAAGGTCCTCATACTGAGCTAAAACTAGAGCCATATAGCCCTCATAGTTGCACTGTAAGTCCCAGCTTTTGCTGATAGATCATTTCCAAGGGGGAAGGATATGGAGCATCACAAAACTATGCTCGAATCCCCTAGTTCCATGTTGCTAAAAAGACATCTTTCAATGTTATTGCATATTCAATTAATCAAGTTTACATGATCATGATTCCAATAGCGCGTTAGCATCACCTACCCAATGCATAAATCCCATAGGTGATCAAGGAACAAGATAACAATACTAGGTAGAAGCTATGGTTAACAAGGTAGACACATGCACATGAAATTAATTATTGCGGTGAATAGGATAACAAGGAAGATCCCATGCTATACTTGCCTTGATCAAAGTACTCTGGAGAACTTAGATCCTCAACGTATTGCTCACCGTCTGAACTCGATCATAAAATCACCGCACAATCATCGAGGCAATCATACACGAAGCAACAAGATTTAGATTAGAAATAGTACACCAACAGTAGAAAATCAGATTGAAAAGTTTATAAAAATAATCTACGCATCGCTACGATTCCAACGATATAAAGATCACGAAAATCGGAGTTCAAACGGAGAAGTTATGAAATAAACAAGTTTTACTTTAATAGATTAAATATAATCTCGAATTTTAAAAGTTGAAAATATATGAAACAGTGGTACCATCAGATAGATTATGAAATTACGAATCTAACGTAATTTGAATCGTTCAAATCGGATCTAAAACGAGTAAATTATAGCTAAAATAAATCTAGTGGCAAATCTGCAATTTCAGAAAACATCTTTTCATTAAACCGAGACAAACTACGTTTTCCAAATCGGAAAGCGTAAACGGAGGAATGCGCCAAGGGACTGCGGGTTAAGTATTAAAAACTACAGGGGGTTATTCACAAAAACGCCGGCTGAAAGGGTATCGGCGAATAGGAGCCGTCCGATTCGAATTGGACGTCTCGGATTAGATGGGAGGGGGTGTGGGCGGCGCTCCGGCCATGTACAGAGACCGTGCGGCGGCTCCATCGCCGGAGGGTGGCCAGAGACGGTGTTTTCGGGGCTTGGAAGCTCGGTTCACCTCGGGATCTGGTCGGGGAGCAAGAGAAGCTCAAGCTAAACCTATCTATGGTTTCGGTCGCCACAGAGGTAGCTCGGAGAGGATGCGGCGAGCTCGGTGGCGGAACTATGGCGGCGGCGAAGCTCGGCATCATGGCTACAGTGCACAAAACCGAGGGAGAAGGGGTCGGGAAGATCCCTGACCTTGCTGCGAAGCTTGGAGGGTAACCAATTTTGATAGAGAGACTTCTCATTGGCGAAATCGACGGCGACGGCAGAGCTCGGGGCGGCGGCGGTTCTGTGGCGGCGGCAAGGGCACGATTGGGGGCGGTGGCTTGCTCGGGAACTTGTGGGGAGGGACGGCAGAGCTCGGCCGACCTATATAGGGGCGCGAGGGAGGCGTAGGAGATCCGGACTCGGGAGAGAGAGGGCGAGTGTGCGAGCTCACCTAGGGCGGTTTGGAGGGCCGAAATCAACTCGGGAGTGGCTCTCCACGTGCTTCGGCGGGCGGTGATCTCCTACAACGTCGGCGAGGGTGCATTAGTGCACAATTGAAGCGGAAAAAGGGTCGGGCTACCTCGGGAGATCATGCAAATGCTCAGTAAGGGGCTTACGGTGAGGATTAAATCCCGAGGACGACGAATTGGTTGCGGCGGCGGAAAGCTTCGAGCGGCGGTGGCTCTGTTCGCGCGAGGGCAGGAAGAGGCAATGCCGCTAGGGCTGGATGGCGGCAAATAGGGGCCCGCCTGGACTTATATAGTCCCGAGGCGATGGGGATAGGGGAGTTGAGTTCGCCTCGGATATAGGAGATCGAATCGAGGGCGGCGAGCGACGAACTCGCTCTGTTCGTTCTCGCGTCGGACTCTCGGCGAGCAGCAGAGGGAAACAGGGGAGGGGCTGTCCTGTGGGTCCCACAGGTCGGTAGCACCGAGCGCTGGGGTCGGGCTGGCAGTCACGGCAGAGGGATGCTCCGCGCGCGCGTGCTCGGTCGCGGCGTGGCTCTCTGCTTTGGGCGCCCCGGGGAGAAGAAAGGAAGGAGGAGAAGAGGGACTGCCCTGTAGGGCCTGCCTGTCATCCAAAGATGGGAAGAGGGGGCGCTCAGCTTGCTGCGCCGGCTGGCTGGCTAGTTAGCTGGGCCTCGGCCCAAGTTAGCAAGGGAGGGGGCAGGCCGAAAGGAAGAGGAGGACTGGGCCCTCGGGCCAAAATCAGAGAGGGAAGGTTTTCCTATTTCCCTTTTCTATTTTCTAATTTCATTTTCCAAAAGGATTTTCAAATTGGGTTTTGAATATTTGAACTCAATCGTAAACCAAACAATACAAAAATACATGCTCCAGCATGAATGCAACAAACATGTATATGACCTAGGTTTGATTTTATATTTGTGAAAAATTATTATTTCCCTATATTGGAATGATCAACTAATTGCATAATTAAATAAATTCCCACTATTTAAAGGAATGCAATTTTTCGGGTGTTACATAGACTTCAAGCACCTCCGGAGCGCGAGTGGCAAGCCAACTAGCTATCCCTCTTATGAATTTTACCACCCAAATATAGCGGCAAGACAGCTAGGCTTTGGCCAATTGCCCCCTTGGCTCCCTTTCTTGAATACCTTGAAACCCAGGGAGAACATTACAGAGCTCCTTCAAGCCGGCAGAATCTTTCAACTCGGAGCAAACCTGCCCACATTCTCGCCGAAACCATGGAATCAAATCTGCATCACCCATCAAAGTTTTGATGACTGGTGGCAGCGATGGCACGCTCACTTGTTCTGCCAGACTGTCCACGACAAATGCAGAGCCCTGGATTCGAACTTCCAATCTTCCCGAGCAGTAAGTGTTCTCAGCCGATTCCAGTGAAAATGGATTTAGTCAAACATGTTTCTTAATAGATGTTTCTCGCAGGACCCATCATCCAATCCATTAGAGCGAGTGGAATACTATCCCCCCTGTCCGACAGCGAGGCTAGGCTCTCGAGCACCGACGCTGCGACAACTAATGTTAGGCCCTGCTGTACTGACGCCCCTTCCACTTCAAAACGGCCAGCTGCATCTCAGCTCCAAAAGCAAACACCCAAGAAACACCGTTCGATAAGAAAAGTTTAGGTATCCAGAAGTACCATCTTCCTTTACTGCAGTATGCTCCAACTCTTAAATCGGCTTTCTATCAGGTGAAACCCCAACCAACTCAAGATACCTTGGGAGAGAAACAGGCCGAAGAACCACCAGAATCCATTGGCCATGACGAGTCAGTTGCTCAAGAAGAAGGGATCCAGGAAGAAGGAGCCAAAACTCAGGTACTACTCGTTGGGCTTTTCTTTCCTCGACACAAATGTCCTGATTGACCAAATCCTCTTTTCAAAAAATACAGCCGAACAGCCCTTCCGACGAAGTCTGGGTGAACCTTGAAGAAGAGGAGTTGCCCCCTGAGAGAAATCCAGGTAACTCCTATTCGGCTGTTAGCAATTATCCTTGCTTCCATACTGCTCTTACTTCTGGTTTGCAGAAACCCAACTGCCTGAGGCAATGACAGCCGAGGATCCGCATGTCGCAAGAGACACAACTGCCTTAGTCGAACAAGCACATCGGCATCAACCCTACAACCCTCAGGCCTCATTCAGGTATCCCGTCTCTGCCAGAAAACAATTAATCTATATTGTACCTTTTCTGATGAGAGAATGTATGTATTGTAGGTACCAAAGCCTTCGTCTCCCAGCTATTCATTCGACATAGAAGAATTCTGTGATAGAGATGAACTGGCCTCCTCCTCCGAGAAACTTTTAGAGCCAGATTTCAACAATCGGCTGAGTGCACTTCTACCCCATCTAGAGGGTGATCTAGTTGCTCTGGCCTCGAATCCCGGACTGATTGATCAAATAATCAAACTTGTCCAGCAGCAACCCAATCTGACAGCCTTGAAATCCCTGCAGAGACTCGATGATCTTAAAGTTACAGCATCAGGGATTATCACTGCTCATGGGAACCTGGCAGAGCTTGAACAACTGAGGAGCAACAAATCGGTCAACAGACAAGAGGCCACCGGATTAGCCGATCGAGCCAGGCTGCTCAAATCTTCAATCAGTAGAGCCGAAATAGAACTGGAGACATTGAAAACAAGGCGAGACCAGCTGAGAAAAGAACTGAAAGCAGTTGAATCGGCTATCAGTGAGCGCGAAATCACCATTTCCACCAGCACGATCGAGCTCTCCTAGAAAAAGAAGGAAATTAGCAGCTTGGTCATTGCAGGCAGGAAGACATGCCAACGCCTAGACCTGTTGCAGTTCACTGAAAACCGAGATCAACAATTGCTGCAGGCTGCCCACGTGCTCCGTGCTGAATTAGTAGAACTGATTCGATCTTTATGAACTTTGTAACATGATGGGTGTACTACTTGTCATGTTCTTTTCTATTTGCAACTCTGTCTTCGTGCTGTTTCACCCTGAATTTGACAATTTAGCCTGATCTACCTTTGATTTCATACCTTAATATTGGCTTTGTCCTATTTCGAATTGACTTTGTTCAGCCTGATACGTTTCTGCAGGCGAATTGGCTCTCAGGCTTGCATTGTACCTTAGAATCGATTATTCAGCCTGATTCGTTCTACATACGAATCGGCTTTCGGGCCTGCTTCTTAGCATCGGCTTTGTTCTGCTTTCCCTTAGAATTGACCCCTTAGCCAGATTCACTACGAATCGGCTTGTGGGTACTCACAATAGGATCGGCTAAACAGCCTGACCCAAAAAGCCGATCGGTGTGCGACCATTGATGGCGGCGCTTCGTCTCCCTGATTTGGCAACTGTTCCGGATTCAAGAAACGTGGATTAACCGCAACCTAAAATCCGCCGTGCCGTCTCACTTCCCAAAGAAACCGCCTCAGTGCCCATGTTGTCTTATAAATAGTTGGCAGACTTGAGGCAATATCACACGCCATCGTATCCGTATCGCCGACCAACTCTTCCGGCCGCCTCCTTGTATCTACTTCGCTTCCGCTCTCTCAATGTTCATTCACGACCATGGCCGGCAATGGAGACCGTGGGAAGCGCCCGGCGTCTGAGCCCGCCGACGGCGATGAGATGGAATGGAGCATCCGTCGCATTTGGGACAGCGTCGTCCGAATCGAGCAGATGTTAGGGTAGGTTCAACCGTCAGCCTACCATCTCCTTGCCGTTTCTGTCTGATTTGATCTGTTTCCGCAGTCACCAGCCATCTCTCGTTAGCGGCATTGCTGGCTCCTTTGCCGGCCTGAACACCCCTGTCCCTGGTGTTGATCTTCCTCGGGCAGCCCTGACGGATGGTGACGCTGTTCCTGCAACTGGGACGGCCGCCCCGAAAAGCCCCGCCGCTGGTGACGCCGCCGGGCCCTCTGCTCCTATAAGGGCTCCAATCAGGCGTATGATGCAAGTCAGCGGACGGGGAGTCCATAGCAGGTATCTTATTCGCCCTTTTCGCCAATCTTTAAATCTGGCTAAATCTGGGTGCCTGATCTGATGGTTCCTTTTAGCCAACGTCCCCTGCTCCATCTGCCTTCCGGTGCACCGATCGGCGCCAGTTCCTTGATGCGTCGCATGGCGCCACAACCGAACCTCCATCACGCTCCGGCTCGCAGCACCACCTCCGGAGCAGAATCGAACTCGGAATCATCTTCGAGTTCCAGCGACTCCTACACCGCCGCGGACGGCCGCCACTTCCACCATGAGATGGTGCGGTACCGCAATCTCTACTCCGAGGCTACCAAAGAAGCCGGTCAGCTGGATAAGGAGAATGAGGACCAGGCCATCGCACTCGTTGCCGCCAGCATCGATTTGGCGGAGGCGCGGGCCAACCTCGCGGAGTCGCAAGCCGCCGTGGCAGGTAATCTCTCGCTTTGTCCAATGGCATGCACGGCGCGTTTTCCAGCACTGATCTTCCTTGTTTATGCTGCCCTGATGGCGCAGCTGCATGAACTGCACGTGGGTGCGGCGAGTGTCACCGACGTCCTCCGCGCGCGGGGCCAAATGCAGGTGGAGCAGCTTGCGGACGTGCACCACCATGTCCGCCAGGTGGCGATGAGCGGCGTCCGTCATGGTGCCGAGGTAGCTCTGGCCGCTGCCCAGATCAACTCTGGCATCGTGCTGGAGAACGTCGAACCGGGGATCCGGGCAGGCCAAGACATGGAGGAGTTCGGCACGCTGATGGTCGCTTTCGTTCCTCATGCCGACGGTCTCTCCGTGTCCATCGACGCCGAGGACGTGATCCAAGATGGCGTCAATAATCCAAACTAGATTGTATTAGGCATTTTGATGTATATGATACTTCTGAACTCGTTATGCCTGAAACAATCCAATCTGCAATGCTGTATATTTTGTTTTTATTTTTTGCTCTAAAGGCGATGCTTATCGCATCGGCTGTTACACCCCATCAAGGGTATTTCATTTTTGTGCTAAGGGCGACTTGTTACTACGATGTCGGCCATTTTTGTCCTGAAGACGACTCGCTTGCACGGCACCGGCTGTTAGAGCCAGATTCACATGAATCGGCTATCACCCCCCAACTGGGATGCTAGGGTAGTATTTCTTCAGATGCTTCCCGTTGATGGCTCTGGCGAGTCTCTGTCCTTCTAAATCTTCAAGGATGTAAGCATTACCCGGGGCGCATTCAACCACACGATAGGGCCTTCCCAGTTTGGCGACCACTTACCGAATCGGCTATCTTTTGTACCAATAGGCAGAATGACTTTCCATACTAGCTCTGATTCGGTGAAGCTCTTGCTCCTCACCTTAGTGTTGTAATACTTGGCCACCCGCACCTTGTTCCTTTCAATGTATTCCAAAGCCTTAAGCTGATGACAGTGCAAATCTTCTAAACTGTCCATCATAATGTTTTTGTATTCACCGGCTGTAAGCTTGTTTTGCAACGTGACGCACCGTGTCTCAGACTGAATCTCCCATGGTAGGACAGCAGCGTGTCCATAGACTAGCTCATAAGGTGAAGCTTTCATCGATCCGTGCTGTGCCATGCGATATGCCCAAAGCACCTCGCTCAGATGCAAATACCATTTTCTGGGGTTCTGCTCAATCTTTTTCTTGATGACCTTGATCAAAATTTTATTGGAGGCTTCTGCTTGTCCGTTGGCTTGGGCATAATACGGTGATGAATTATAAATCTTGATGCCCATGTCGTCGGCAAAGGTCATAAACTCCTCTGAAGTGAACATTGTCCCCTCATCGGTTGTGATCGTCTGAGGTATGCCAAACCTGTAAATAATGTGCTCCTTTACAAATTCGATCACGTCAGCTGAGGTGGCGTTCCTCAAAGGAATGGCTTCTACCCACTTGGTGAAGTAATCAGTCACCACCAGGATCCATTTGTGACCCTTGCTCGATGGTGGGTAGATTTGGCCGATTAGATCGATACCCCATCCTCTAAACGGCCATGGCTTGATTATAGGATTCATAGCAGAGGCTAGAGACTTTTGTATATTTCTGAACTTCTGGCATTCTTGACACCCTTTATAATATTTGAAACAATCTTCCAGCATCATAGGCCAATAGTAACCAGTCCTCCTGATGATCCACTTCATCTTGTGAGCCAATTGATGTGCACCGCAGACTCCATCGTGTACTTCGCTCATCAGCCTCACTGATTCCTCTGTCCCCAGGCATTTGAGCAGCACTCCTTCAACAGTCTTGTAATACAACTGACCATCCAGAAACACGTACTTGGTGGCTTTGTACCTTAGCTTTCTGTTGACTCGTTGTGAAGGATTTGCCAGGTAACCTGCTATCTCGCCCCTCCAGTCATCAGCTGATTGCTCACTGTTACAAATCTCCTGCATCGGCCGATAACCCGACGCATTCTGCGCCAGTCGATTAGCTTCCTGGTTCTGGGCCCTGGGGATGTGACAGAGAGATACCGTCATGAATTTCTTGATGAGAGCCTGGCACTGATCATAGTAGCCTCTGAGTATCTCGTCCTTACACTCATACAGGCCGAGCAATTGGTTGATGACTAGTTGTGAATCGCCAAATACTTCAACTGCATCGGCTTTTGCTTCATGCAGAAGCTGAAAACCTTTCCACGTGGCTTCATATTCAGCCTGATTGTTTGTGACAATTGGCCCGATCTGGAAAGCATACTCAAAGCGCACACCCCGTGGCGAGATGAGCACTACTCTGGCGCCACCACCTTGCTTGCACGAAGAGCCGTCAAAGAACATAGTCCATGGCGCTATATCCGCTACATTAGCCGATCCTCCGTGATGCTATGTGATGAAATCGGCTATCGCCTGGCCTTTGACTGCCTTAGCCGATTCGAACCTCAAGTCAAACTCTGAGAGCGCTAGGATCCATTTGCCGATCCGACCATTTAAAATAGGCATCGAAAGCATGTGCTTGATGACATCCTCCTTGGACACCACCACACACTCCGAAGCAAGCAGGTAGTGCCTCAACTTGGTGCATGAATAGAATAGGCACAAGCACAACTTCTCGGTCGGTGTATATCTTGTCTTAGGGTCAAGGAGCCGCCTGCTCAGGTAGAAAACTGCTCTCTCCTTCCCTTCAAACTCTTGAAAAAGGGCCGATCCAATAGTATGGCTTTCGGCGGTCACGTACAACTTAAAAGGCTTCCCTGTCCGTGGCAGTACTAAGACAGGTGGAGTTTTCATGTATTCTCTGATTTCGTCAAATGCCTTCTGTTGCACGTCTCCCCATTTGAACTCTTGATCATTCTTGAGCTTCAACAATGGTGAGAACGGCAGCACCTTCTCCGATAAGTTGGCGATGAACCTTCTGATAAAGTTAATCTTACCGAGCAAGGATTGCAATTCTTTCTTGTTGGTTGGAGGTACGAGTTCATCGATCGCCTTGTTGCTCTTGCTACCGATCTCTATCCCCTTGCGGTGGACCATGAATCCCAGGAATTCGCCAGCTGACACGCCGAATGCACACTTGTTAGGATTCATCTTCAAACCATGTCTCCTTGTGCACTCCAGAGTGGCCCTCAGATCGGTCAGGTGATCTTTATAGCTCTTGGATTTCACCACCACATCATCTATATAGATTTCAATGATTTTGCGGATCAACTTGTGAAATATGTAATTCATAGCTCTCTGATAAGTTGCACCGGCATTCTTCAAACCAAACGTCATGACCACCCATTCAAACAAACCAAGTGCACCAGGGCACCTGAAGGCAGTCTTCGGATGTCTTCATCAGCCATAAAAATTTGATTGTAACCAGCATTGCCATACATGAAGCTAATAACCTGGTGCCCAGCAGCCGAGTCTACCAACATATCGGCTATTGGCATAGGGTAGCCATCCATCGGTGTAGCTCTATTTAAATCCCAGACTCGTAATTTACCATTTTTCTTGTACACAGGGACGATGTTCGATATCCACTCGGCATATCGGCAAGCTCGAATGAACTTGGCTTCTAACAGCCTCATGATTTCGGCCTTAATCTCGGGCAGAGCGTCCTCTCTAAACCGACGTGGAGGCTGCTTGTGTGGCCACAACCCTGGCTTGATAGGTAGCCTATGCTCAACAATAGATTTGTCCAATCCAGGCATCCCATAATATTCCTAGGCGAAGCAATCTTTGTACTCTTTCAGCAGTTGAATCAGCTCCTGCCTGAACTCCGGGTCTAGGTTGGCGGCAATAAACGTCGGCCTTGGCCTGTCGCCGGGTCTGACATCTACTTCTTCGAGCTTGTCGGCCGACGTGAATCCTTGCCCCAACTTACCCTCTGTGCCATCGATCGGGTTTTCCATTTAATAAAAAGACTCAGAGCCGATTGCCCTGATCGGCTGTTGACTCTCATCGCTGACCTTGATGGAGCCTCCTTCCCAAACCTTGCCGAAGAAACAATCATGATCCCCAGCTTCCCAATATGTAGCATCCGCCGTCGCCACGCTGACCGAGTCATCGGCCGGGACCACTTCGACCTCATCGCCATGCCACTGAATGAGGCACTGATGCATGGTGGATGGCACGCAGCAGTTGGCATGAATCCAGTCGCGTCCGAGCAGCAAGCTATAGGCACCCTTACTGTCGATCACAAAAAAGGTGGTAAGCAGTGTCTTCTTCCCCACTGTCAGCTCAACGTTGATTGCCCCCCGAGTGTTGGAAGAATTGCCCCTGAAATCCTTGAGCATCAAATCAGTTTCTATCAGATCATCGGGACCCTTGCCTAGCTTGTGGAATGTGGTGTAGGGCATGAGATTGACAGTGGCGCCACCGTCCACCAGCATCTTCGTCATGGGCATGCCGTCAACATAACCTTTGAGGTAGAGAGCTTTCAGATGTCGATTCTTGGCCGGCTTGTCAAAAGTAGCTTGCTGTGCGAGCACTAACTTGGCCACTCCTTCTTCTGATCCCGAATCGTCTGAGTCGGAATCGGTATCGCACTTCCTGGCTCTGAACTCTGCAGGTAGCACAAACACCATCTGTGCATCGGCTACAACTTTTCCATTACTTTGTGAAGGCTTTTCGCGCCACACCTGCTTGGCACGCCCCTCAGCTTGGAGCTCCCTGTTCCTGAGCCGCTACACCCGGCGCCTTTGGCTTCTAGTTAGATCTCCCGGGCACCACTAGTTCTCCTGCCAAACCGGCTGTCGGCGTTCAACCACCGCCTCATCAAGCCGATCGCGCAGGTCCCTTTTTTCACGCCGATCCCGCGGGCTATGGGGGCTCCCTAGCCTCTGGTGCATGGACCGGCGGTTGACCTGGGACTGCCTGTACTCTCGGTACTGATCGCTGCACTCTGGACAGTTGCGCAGCGTTGGTAGTCTCAAGCCTTCGTTCCAGCAGTGTCGGAAGAACGGGCAATGCCAGTGATCGTCCTCACCTTCCCGGTGGTGAGCCATTTCTTCGTGATAGCGCGCCTCCTCTTCCTTGCGGAGCCACTTGCGGTACTCCTCCTCTTCGCACTGCAGCTACCTCTGATGGTCCTTCTCCTTCTGTCGCCACCACTTATTCAGGAGATGCTGGTGCGTGGGCCTCCTGCTCTTGGTGCTGCTAGACTCTCCCTTCTTCGGCTGCTTCTGGTTCTGCTCCCTCCTTTCTTTGATCAGCGCCAGCTCCTCAGCTGTGATCTGCGCATCGGTATCAACCGAGGAGTTCTTCTTGGCCCGTTAGGAGGTCAACACCTTTACTTTGGTCAGGGGGTTTGCGATCTGGACCATGTTCTGCCCCTTCGGGAATGGGAATTTGTCGATCTTCATCTTCCCCTTGGGAGGGGCCTCAAATTTCAACAGGCCGCGCCTAATGGCATTCTGGATTGCTGCTTTGAAATTGCGGTAGTTGTTTGTGGAGTGTGAGGTGAGGCCGTGGTACTGGCAGAACGGTTTCCCCCGCAAATCTTCAGGAGACGGCTTGACGTAATCAGCCGGGAAGGTAATGTGGCCCGCGCTAACTAACAGGTCGAAGAGCTTGTCCAGCTTGGGCGTGTCAAAGTCGTATTGATCCTTCGTACTCCATCCCTTCGGCACGGCCATGGGCTTTGTACCACATTTGAGCTCAATAGCAGCCACTTCTTCATTCTCCCCATCCTCTGAGTCAGAATTACAGACGTAAGCCGACTGCTTGTATTTCGATTCCTTCTTGAAGCTCTGGGCCTGCTGCTCTAATGCGGCCACCCTCTGCATCACCTCGCTGATGCTATTGAAGTTGGTGCCCACCAGCTTTTCTTGGACGTGTGGGAGCAGCCCACTAACCACTATCTTGGCGAGCTGCTTGTCGTTCAGGTTCAAAGAGTAACACATGTTCCTGGTCTCCCTGAATCGCCTGATGAAAGCCGATCCAAGTTCATTCAGCTTTTGGCGCATGTTGGTGAGATCTGTGATGTCTTTCTCCCCGGTGCCAGAGAAGAAGTAATTATGGAACTTGGTCTCCAGATCTTCCCAACCTTGAATCGAGCCAGGCTCCATGGACGCGAACCAGCTAAACGCCGACCCTGTCAGTGATAGCGGAAAGAACCGGACCTTGTGAGCTACCTCATATGAAGCTTCGCCGAGCTGGGTCAGGTAACGGCTAATGTGTTCCATGGTGGTGATGTCATCCTGCCCATTAAACTTGGAGAAGTCGGGCAAGCGATACCTGGGCGGCAATGTCACTCGGTCGTACTACTCGGGGTAGGGACGTCTGTACTTGATTCCAGTCCCGGTCTTCGGCTGCAAACCGAACGTATCACGGAGCATGGCCCTCATCTGCTCTAGCAGCTGATTGTTGGGCGTCTGGGCATACCCCAGATGCGGCGCTGCCTGAAGGTCTTGATATGTAATCCCCTCGTGGTATCCAGGAGTTGGGTTGGCCGTGTCTGCCGCCGGCGTATTTCTAGCCGCTGGGTTCACCGCTGATGAGTTCATTGAGTTCACCGTCTGCCCGGTGACCTGCATGAAAGCAGCGAGCTCCTCTGGAGTATGATTTCTGTATAATCTGGGAGAAGCTGCTATTTTTTGAGCCGAACCGGCCGCCGTGGCACCTTGTACTGGCGCTTTCAGCTGGCTCGGCTGTTGCGGTGAGGAATTGGAGGTCCCTGCCGCTGCTTTTGGATCTGCGTCTTTTGCGTGTATGTTGAAGTAAACTGGACCCAGAGACTCCCAATCCTGCCGCTTGAGAACGGTCTTCATGATGTTATAGAACGTTTGCAGGAAGGATTTGTGGTGGTGGCCGACTGCTGAATAGGCGGCCTCCCAGGTCGCTTCTTCCAACATTTGTTTGAGGTCGGCCTTGCACTCCTCTTCAGAATTATCAGAATGGCCGTCCATGATCCACCTTGGGAATGCATTCTTCTTCACTATGGAGCCATCACGCTGCTTGCTGAATGAAAGCAGGCAGGCATCAGCGAATTCTTCAATGATCTTGTTCAACACTGCCGCGTCCTCCTCGTTGAGATTTTCGATCCTGACCCTGAGGACACCGTCATCCTTAGAGGAGCCGTCTGCCGTGGTCTTCCCCTTTGCCATGGTCTTCAGTGAATGGTCCCACCGGGCGTGCCAAAAAGTGTGTTGGCGCAAAAAGTGGTTCCCTAAGCCCAACACACCAGCGAAGCCGGAAATGACCCTTGAAGGCAGTAGAGCTCTCGCAGATCCAGCTAGCTTCGAACCCGGTTTGAGAGTGTCGGTAACACCCAAGCGTGCCAGTCAATTTGACCTGCAATTGACAAGGAAACAGATATAATCAGTAACCCAAGGCAGAACTAACTGGTGAGTCCAGATAGTTCCAACTGTACGGCTCAAAGAGCCAGTATAATCGGAGATTGACTAGAAAGCCGATTCCGTCATGTTATGAACCGATAGTATAATAATGAAGTAAAAACGGCTATCAGGATACTCATATGAAGACAATAACGTGCTAACCGATCTAATTCAATTAATGTGTATAAAAGAAAATAGATCATGTGTATAGATCCGGTCTGTACATCAAACAAGCAAAGATCGGCTAAAGCTGGTCTAGATGGCCGGCGGCTTTAGTAAATCCTCTTCGCTAAGTTCACCAAGTCTGCTATCACCTGGTCTAACGGCCAGCGGGCTTCAACAAACCTAGCAAACGAAGCTAGATCGTTTGATATCCAAATAAATCTATATACACGATCTATTCGTGAAAGCATAACTAAATCGGCTCTTTAGCCGATGCAGGGTCCATGAAGCACGAACGAATGCTAGCGTAGCCATAAACAAACTTCAAATTAAAGCAAGTCTAATCTAGTGAAAACTTGTTTAGGTTAAACCTGTTCCACCGGATGACGCTCAGTTTAACTTAAACAAGGACACAAGAATAAGACTTACGATAACCTTAGAACCACTTATGTCTCAACTAGAACCGAACGCACAACATGTAACGAACAAGATTGATGGGGAATTAGCTGATGTAAGCATGGAACCGATCATCATGGTAAAATAAGCATAAGAAAGCATAAACGACGATCAAATTCAAGTGAATCTAAGGCCAAATCTATCAATCTTGATCGGGCAGAGAGATGTTATATTGATAAATAAACAATAAACAACAAATAACATCTTGATAACTTAATGAATCTAACTAAATTGCCATATTTAGCTAGAGCCGATAACTAATCCATGCGTGCAAACTATCTCAATCTATAGCCTGTCTACCGGATGACATTAACTAATAGATTAATCAAGCAAACAAACACGAATCGATAACTAATCCGCGCGTGAAAACCGTCCTAATCTGCATCTGGTCCACCGGATGGCGGTTAACACAGATTGATCGGGTAAACCAGCGTGAATCATCCTTGACTCACTGTGCTTCCCACGTCCACCGGATGACGTCAAAGAAATATAGCTTAGCAAGGACCCTGGTCCGCCATGCTTCCACGTCCACCGGATGATGCTAAAAAGACAGTTTAATAGGGGGTTGACGATACTTACAAGCAAGCCTGCGTCCACCGGATGACAACCAGCCTGGATGAAGTAACTCGCCGGACTCGACTGACTCTAGGGTTTGTTGGCCGGAGCCGAAAGTTGTGTTGTATTGATGTTGTTGATTTTTACAATGGCTGAGGGCTTATATTTATACCCTGAGCGTAGATAGAGTCCTAGTCGAATTACAACTCATCAATAGATAAGGAAACTAACAAACTATCCTATATCTAAGGTAACTTGGAGTCCCACCTTCCCTTTCCATAACGGACTCCGATCGTGATCGCATCTTGGCGGCACGGACTCTGGATGACATCATCAATACCGACGCTGCGCGCCTCCTGTCACCTTGGCCCGATAACCGATTCACCGTGCAATCGGCTATTTCCTTCCTTCCGCTGGACGGAGTCTGCTTCCGAAATCAGCTATCTTCCTCTGGTATCGGCTATCTTCCTTAGGTATCGGCTATCGGCTCCCAGCCCAAAATTTGGTGTTAACAACATAGAAGGTAGGAATTTGGTTTAAACTAACGGAGTTCCACTTGTACTTGAAGAATTTTGGTTGCAGGTGAAATACAGGTGAAAATGAAGCAAACCAAGGTACATTGGAGCAGTACACGTGTCAAGAGCCACATTGGGGCCAAGTCACAGGGCGCCCGCCCCCTAGTAGGGCGCCCACCCCCCACTTGGCGCCGTCTGCACTCCGCCACATCATGGATCCGTGCCCCAACCTCCTAAACAGAGTTTGGCATGTTGATTCGACATCAATGGCTCAAAATCAACTCACTTGGATCCGGTAGCTCTGTTGGACAGGGCGCCCGCCCTGTTAATATGGCCTGCCACGTCCACAATCCGGTGAAGAGGCACCCAAGCACTTGTGGCCGTTCATTTGAAGTCGGTTTTCATCCAAGGGAGATCAAAGGTGGTGCCAAGGATTCATGGACCCACTTGTCATCCTCCAAGGGCCACAAACCGCCTCTCCAACCACCGAAACGTGCTCAGCCAACCTTGCAACCGTCATTGGGGAGGATCCTGGAGCATTGGATGACGAGGCGGTGGAATCCACCGGGCGCCCGCCCCCTAGTACGGCGCCCGCCCTGCACTTTCGGGCCACCGACCTCCGGCCACCTCCACAAGTACTCCAGGGGTCTCCAAGTGTTATAAATACCCCCCGAATGCTTCAGTTGTAATCAACTTAGGAAGAATAGAGAGATTTGAAGTTTAGTCCATCCTAGCTCATCTAGTAAGAAGCCTCCTAGCAAGGCTAGTAGTGTGAGTGTAAGTGAAGAGAAGCTAAAGAGTAGGAGAGCTCTACGAAGGTCTCTCTCTCGGGAGCTTCCTTTGTAAGGTACTCTGATTCGGTAATATAATTTCCTTTGTAGTACTTACATTTTCCGCATTACTTCCAGTACTTACTTTTAGTATTTACTTCCAAGTATTTACTTTAAGTATTACTTTGAGTACTCTAGTTGCGGTAGTACTAGAAGATTAATTATCGGTTTTTATATACTTAGTGCGGGATCTTCGCCGCTAGTCGGTGCTCTAATCTTAGCGCGAGGTTAAAGTAGTAGCCTATAGTGTAAGCATGGTGCTTAGACTAGAAGTTACCTTGGATTGCGGCTAGACCCACGGATAGTAGTGGTAGGTCTTAGGTGGTGACAGCCCTAAGATCCTTTGGATTCCACCACGTTCGGTCTAGTTTTATTGGCGTAGGGTTTTTCTGGATGTGAGTAATCCCAATCTTTTGGGACCGCGCATTAACCCCGAAGTGCTAATTGGAGTTAACCTACCGTGTTGCCTTGCATTCCACTCTTGAGCTCATCATTGTCTACACCATTGCTTGGCTCTATCTTAAACTAGATTATTTGGATTAGTTATCACTACACTAGTTCATTCTTATCATAAATCGTGATTGTTCTTAGTTTACCATTGGATATCTCTAGCCACTAGAAGCTTCCCTATGAAAATAAATACGATACTTGGTTACTCCCAAGTGAAGTGCTACATCGATAGATTCTGTGCACTTGCGGAATTCTGCAATAGTCATAGAAATTATCAACAAGCATTTCTGACACCATTATCAGGAATAACTCAATTCTTGGTAGTGACATAAGAATTGCCAACAATGAGCGTTCCATACATCCTCACACCTAACAATATTAGTCGTTCTAGTCGGTGGCATACATTCGCTCTCATATACGTAACTAAATCGCACTACACGTGGTTAGCGTACCTGCAGAAAATTTCATTTCAGCTCAAATCCCACATGTATGCATGGCAATAAGAAGCACTTTTTGACGAAAATACTCCCATGAGCACTTGCGACCCCAAAAAGTAATTACTCCACGCAGGGATACTTCCATAGGCACATATGAACACATGTACCTACTTCAGTATTAATAATAAGCAATCCCCTTAGATCGACGTTTGTTTGATCATGCTCTCACATCTCACCTTACCTCATCTGAAGTGGCACATTTGGCCCATCTTCAACTTACCTGGGCGTCGATAAACAAAATTAAACAAAGGCAAGTCGTATTAACAACAAGAAGCACTCACAAAACATGATGCATATCCCCCAAGTTAGTACATATATAAGCCACCTATAGTCCTATTTTAGGGCTACACCAGAATGATCCTTGGCACAACTTAATTTTAAATTCAAGTTTCGAATCTATTAGCTAATGATTCACAATTAGTTTTGTAAATCAAGACCTTTCATTTTAAAATATATATACTAATATGAATAGTGTATGTTGAACCTTTCTCCGATACCAGCTGTGACAGAACCGACCAATTTATAAGAGCACAAGTATAGCGATAGCCATCGAAACAGCAAAATCGACCACACTTGAGCCCATATAAACCCGATAGTCTGTGAAATCTCAAAGGATTTCAAACCAAATGGTAACACAACAAAGATAGTACATGGTTCAACAACATCCATTCATATTACATAGATTCTCAAATACGGAGTTCGCACAAGAGTTATTACACACAAAATTCAAACTCAGATTTGCAGGAAGCCAAATAGTTTTGCAATTACATTTACTCACACCTACTGTTACAATATAGTGCCAAGAGTGGATGATTCGTAAGAAAGATAGGTAGAGTAAAGATAACAGCTGCCCAAGCTTCATTAGATATCCACAGGATGATAGAGGCAACTCTTGCCTTAGCCACAAAAGACACGTCACCTGCAACAATTTGAGATAAACCCTGAGTACACAATTGTACTTCGCAAGACTTACCCGTCTTACCAAAGAAAAGACTCTCAAGGATTGTGTCAGGCTTTTGAGTGGAGTTGGCTTGACTCACTTTGCATAAAAAGCCATTTTTGGTTTAACTCCATGTTCTAATACTAGCAATTGCTTTTAGTAATATTAAATTCCTTATTTCTACATTAGCACCTGTACTAAAACAATCACTTGATTATTTCTAAACAAGCAATAATAATAACCATAGCAGTTTTGGCATTTCATTATTTCGTAACCATGTTCATATTCAGATTAATCCATTGCTACCGTTAGAGAAGATCAGTCCAGTTTCTCACTATCCAAGAGAGATGGTGATTCGAAATTGATTGCAAACCAGCTGGCGACAAATGCCAATCACAAACCCACGACTTCCCTGTCGAGAAGCGTTAGGTCACTTTTGGTACTATTCGGGTCACATTTTGCGGGTTTGACCGGAGCCACCACCTCAGGAACCAACCGACTGCCAGGAAACTTAGACCTGGCCGGTCTGCCCTTGGACTCACTCTTCGTGTTCCCGCACATCCTTCCTTCCTCTAGATGGTGCACTCAGCACGTCAACTCCTGGCCCGAATAGAGCTACTCGGCTTTGCGTTAGAATGACTTATCCGGCTAGCTAAGTGATGGCGTCTTTCAATCTCGACTTATGTCCCACAGGGATCTATTCCTATTTAACTTGGCGAGGATTGGTACACAACCAAGACCTCCTTGTCTTGTCATGTCCAATACATCATCCCGCCCAATCTCAATTCACCACTCATCTCACAGGTTATTTCACGATAGCAAATATAGCCAACCGTGCTTTCCACCTTTTATATCGGTGACCGGTAATCACCACATCTTCCAGTTCTAAACAAAACTAAGCAATACAAGCGATCCTAAACTTACTTTGGTGTAGGACATTTAGTGGATCAAGGATATCAGTAATGCATCAGCAGTTTCATTTCAATTCCTATACTTAATGCAACATTCACTATACTCAAGTCAATTTACTGTGAAAGCATACACTGGGGCTTGCCTTTCAGAAAGGACGCAGAATGATAGTTAGGACACTGGGTTAGATCAATATTTCCTCCAGCGTCTTGCTCGGCTACTTGTTGCTCTTGGGGAATCTTCTCCTTCGCTGGATGCACTTTCGCCGGAATCACTTCCTCTCGCGATCCTGTATGTATGCGAGTGCTATGAATGAATTGAATGCGTGAAATACAACATCTTGCAGGATGCTATGAAATGATGCTCATGTTTGCTTCCATAGAAAAGATATTGTATTTACAATTTAATTTATTTTACTGAGTACATGAATATTTCCTCTCCGGAAAACATACACCTACTATACAACAATTCTAATGTACCACTACTAATCAACAGAAAGAGGTCTTATGACCTGAAACTACTTTCACATGATTATTAACCTCTCCTCCCTTTTTCCTTTTATGCATGACAAATCAAACTAACATTTTTGGGATATAACAATAAACCTAAGTAAACCAACCTATAATTTGTTACCCTTAAGAACCATCCATCAGGTCATAACCAATGATCTTAACTGATTACACCTTACTGTTGTGAATAAAGAAGAATTAAACTTAATCAAAGTCATTATTATAAACATGTATTTGCATAGCAATTGGAATAACCTTTAGTGAATTTATCAAGATTCTAGCCACCACTAGGGCTTGAATAGCAAAGCCTATTAATAATAGAGAAAACCACTAACCAATATTTTTCCTAGGTTATACATGCCAAACAAAAGTTAACAGAAGTGAAATCATGATTTTAGCACATTCCTAGAATTACTTATGCATTTTCAAAGTTCACTGCCTAAATAGAAATTAATTTATAAAGCACAGAAATATCATAACAGTGCTAGGTTTTAACATTTTTCCTTGATATTAAATCATTACTAAAAACTAACAAACTTTGTTTCACCTCATTTGGACAAGAAAATCTTCAGATATGATTTTCACAAGAATTAAGTGAACCCTGAAAACAGGAAATCAAAATCAAAATCAAACATTCATTGCTAAGGGCACCAGGTCTGCTACACCAGACAGGACTCTGAGCAGCTGCTCACCGGGGCCCGAGGTCAACTGACTCCAAACGTCATAGGAGCAGGGATGGCCGTGAGCTTTGACAGGCCAAAGCTCGACACCAGTGAGGTTTCCGGCCAAGCTGAGCACACCGTCGTCTTCCTAGGACCGAGACGCATCCGAAGACCTAAGTGGTTGGACCAGTGGCTCGCCGGAGCAAGCTCGACGGCAGCCATGGCGGGCGGCGGCGCTGGACGCCGCTACGCCGGCCATCTCCGATGGCAACAAACCAAACTGGCTACATGACTACCTTCAAGGTCACCTAGGGATTCTACATTAGCAAGGAATTGAGCGGAGGCGCCCCAGAGCACGACCAGCTCCGGTCATGGCGGCCCGCCGGCGGAGCGCGCAGCGGCATGGCCGCGTTCTGGTGAACACAGAACACCAAAAGGCGAACCAGTTACAGGTTCGCCAAATTAGATCCTAACTAAACTAGAGACGCGAAAGAAATCAAGAAAAGCTAGTCTATATCGATCTGGCCACAGTGAGCTCACCCTGCTGAAGCTCCGGCAAGCTCTGATGGCGGCAGGCGGTGCTAGGGCTTATCAAAAGGCTCGGGTGACGCGACAAACCTGTCAAGGAGGTGGAGGGTGGGATGAAGAAGCTAGGAACAGGATGATTTGGGCGATGGTGAGCCGGGCGACAAGTTTTTTGCCGGCGACGCCATGGGTTCCCGGCGGTGTTCACAGATTCACACGGAGGGCGATAGAGGAGGAGGAAACGAGGGCGAAGACGGCAAGAATGGAAAGGGATAAGGTTCAAGCTTCGTCCTTCGTCGATTCTGGGAGCTGGAGGGCGGTGGAGTTTGGCATTCACTTCCACAAAGGCTCGGCCTGTGGCGATGCAGGCGAGCGACACGTCACTACTCGATATAATGTCTAAATGAAGTTTAGTACTAACACATTTGCCTGACACCAAATTTTTTATGCGATTTATGTTCCAATCCAGAGCGAATTAGGGTAAACTCTATTAATACAGAATTTTGAGCTACATGAGTACTACAAGTTTTATTAAAAACCTTGTGCACTAATTCGGTCTAGATTAGCAGCCACAGATTGCCAAATATCAGTACATGAAAACTGAAAATCACTTAGAAATATTCAGAGATCAAATTCAAGCCCTAATTCAACTTGTGAGCCAAAATTGACCAAGTAAAAGGCATTTTCTGGTCTTGGACCAAAAATAACTTTTGTCACAAATAAAGTTTTCTACAAACTTTATTGAAGGCTCTAAGTCATTTGAATAATTTAAATTGTACTTTTAACATGAATTAACAAGATCCCTCTAAGTGACCCTAAACCAAACCCTAGGTTAACTTCTATTTAGAGACCAAATCAAATGATGGTTTCAACATGAAAAATGTTTGATTCGCTATCCCAAGCAATAATTTGCACTCCGAAAGTATTCAAAAACATTGTTACTTAAGTTTTCTATTCATACCTACACATAGCTATATATGCATATATATATATATATATATGTAGTTACCATTACATGTTCAAGATTATTTTATCAACTCAACATGAAATAATGCCATGAAATGCAAGTGAAATGCATGCTTAACACTAGGGTGTTACAATTATGACTAACCAATTTCACAAGTTTTGGTGAGTTCACTTGTTTTGCGGGACAAATCTGGAATCATATGGAAATTGGGCCAAAAGAAGTAAAAGAAAGAAGAAAATAACAAAACATTATTTTAGACCAAAGCAAAACAAGGAAAAAGGGAATGAAGCCCAAGAAAATCAACTAGATATCAGCCAACACACATCACCACTGGACTGTAAAAACCACATCACCAGCCAACCAGAGCAAGATGGAGCAAGCACAACACAGGGTAGGCGTGCTCGCGCCCTATTCAGCACGGCCCAAGCCCATCCAACTCTAGTGGTTCTGTATTTATGTTTTGAAGACCGTAAGAGGGTGTATTCGGGGAATATTCTCCCACAACTGACCTAACAAACCTCCTATATAAGGAGAGGGTCACCCCCTGACTCAACAACCCAAGTCCAAAGGATAAAGGCTACACTTGACAAGAAGAAGGCTCTATTGTCTTAGTTACCTAGAGTAGGGAGTGAGTGAGGAAGAGTGGGAGTAGTAGTCAGCTAGCCCGACCTATTCTACCTAGGGTGCTCAACAATCCTTGTACCCCGAGTGGACGGAGTGTCGGACGTGTCGGCTCCTGTCTCGCTTGTACCTTGGCGACCATCTTGCTACTTGGAGTAAGAGGTTGTGTTCTTCTATCTGTTCTAGTATTCATAAGTAAGGTTACTTTGCTGTTATTTGCTTGCGTGTTCATCATTCATCCTCAGAAAAATGCTCTGGTAGATGACTCCTGATAAAGATGAAAGTTCCTGGCCAATGCTAGAGTAGTAGCTAGTTGTGTAGACGTGATGTGTAGTCATCTTGCCACCTTCGTTTGACCCATATCCCACGATTGTGGGGTAGGCGGTAGGTGGTGACAGCCCTATCCATCCCTTGAGATCCCCCATGTTCTGTTACGGCATAGAGCTACAGGCTGGTATTACTTAGCAAACCAGGTACGCTCTGGTGTGTCCAAAGCAAGATTATAGCAGCCTAGTTATCTTAGCTTAGGGATCCTAGCTATAGAAGAACCTTGCTACCTGAAAGACCCATCTTCTTATCATAGGGCTAAACTACCTAAGATTCTAATCACACTACCGTTCCTCGAGAAAATACAATACCCTGCTTACCACCGGGTGATGTGCTACAATGATATTTTCGTACACTTGTAGATCTATTCTGTTTCGCTAAGAAGCACCAACAAGCATTTCTGGCACCATTGCTAGTGAATAGTCATTATGTTTAGTCTCCAAACCTAGTCAGCCCATGTATCCTTTTACTTTCTTTTTTTTTCTTTTCTTTTCCATGGAGCAACGCACCATTCAAACCCTTTTTCCTCTAAAGGGTGAGCTCTGAACTGCCATAATCTTTGAAGCCAATCACAACTTCAAGTTTTGAGCTCCGCTCAGGATATAGCCATGGTTCTTTTTAGGCTTTAATTTTGAAAATCCTTATCATCATCTATAGGAGTCTGAGCAGCTCTGTGATTGTCTAGTTATATCTGGCATGTCACAAGGAACCTTGCATTAGAAGTTGTTTCCCTTTTCATTAGATGGGAAAGTGAGACAATGCTACGATCATAACGTAGGTAAGGTAAATGGAGAGTGGGAGGAATTGAGGAACATATATTGTTTCGCATTCTTCCCCAGATCTTGAATCGCTTCCGTATGACAATAGATACTCAACTTCCAACAAAAAGAGAAAGAAACCATAGGAGCAGCCTGGGACCGATTTTCAATCCTCTCAAGTTGTAGCCCAGACATGTCTATACCAAACCATGTGCTATTGTAGTATTTTTTGTTTGGTCTTAGCAGGGAATCTATCCTACGACTCGATCAAGCCACCGGAGGTTCGTTTACACATAAAACCATAGTGGAAGGAGAAGCCTTATTAGATCATATCCTAGAAAACACTCCACCACTATAAGCCCTCTGAGTTGAGCCTGAGCATTCCCAAGAGGAAGTCTCTTCGGTAGAAGCCGGACCTTGCACATCTTTACAGAGACTCTCACATGAACCAAAAGTTCAGAAGGACGATTTTGACTTTCAAACTTCCCATTTTTCGAGGATGACCTTCTTTAAAACCTAGGAAACAACTCAAATTATTCCTGCCAAAAGAGGCCACTAATCCCTACTACTCCCAGTGACCCGCTTGATGAAGAATTCCTCTAAGAGTCGGTCAAGAAGTTGTTTTCTATCTTATGTAGTGAGTGGGTGGAGGAGGCGGAGTGTAATTCTAAAGAAATTTAGGTTCACACCCCTTCATTGCAAGATCAGGAGAGATTGGATGGATGTGCTTTTTAATCCAACCCGCATCTTTTGTGCTCGCTCACTTGGGCAACGGAGCACTAACCTCGACAACCATAATCCTCAGAGTTGGCCGTAGATCAAAACTAGGAGGCCTAGGGGTTCTTTATAATTTGACCATCCATCTCTTTGATTCTGATGTCCCCCTAGACTTCTATGTCTTTGGTATCCAGGATTTTGATATCCTAATTGGGTATGCTATAGAAAATTTTCTCTTGAATACTTCCAAAACAGGGGATTTGGACTTAACTGTGGGAATGGAAATTCTTTCTATCCAAGTTACTTGAGCCGAAAACTTGGTAACAAAACCTTTCCCTTATCCTATTTCACCAAAGGAAGTCATGCCAGTAGCATCCCTCGACTCCCATGAATCGTCCTTAGAAAAAGATTCCATATTCTTCTTAGAAGACAAGGACGACCTTGGTGAGACCTTTTAACTTGCCAAAGAGGAAGTACCAGCAAGATCTCCCGTTGAGCTTAAACCCTTACTGCCAGCTTAGGCTATATGCTTTCTTGAACGGTGACAAGAAAACTCCTATCATCATTAGATGAGCTTTCCTCAAAGGAGACATCCAACTCATCACCATTCTAGGTAAGCATAGGTCAGTCTTTGGGTATTCCTTGTAAGATCTTAAGGGAATTAGCCCAACACTCTGTACCCATCGCATTCTAATTGACCCTTCGAGTACACCATCTTGGGAGCCTCGGCTGTCGATGAGACACCGTTGATAGTCTATCGAGGGGTATGGCCAAGGTAGTAGATTGGTCGGTAATGTAATAGAACCGACCAATTTATAAGAATACAAGTACAAAAGCAATCACCGAAGTGATCAAACCATCATACTTGAGCCCATATAAACCTGGTAGTCTGCCGAGTATCCCGAAAGACCTCGGTAAATCAACTTAACAACCAAGATCGCATTATTAAGTAAATACCAATCACATACACGGAGCTTTACAACGGAATAAATTTACAAAGGGGTTCACAAATAATAATGATACAATAATTTGATCAAGACCGATTTGGAAATAAACTAGCTTTAACATGATACATAACCATAATTTTCGAAATACATTGCTAGTATAAATGACAATCCTTCCATCAAAGCATAGATGAGATAACTTAATAGAAGGCCGAGCCCACCGGCGCTTATCCACCATCATCCGCAGGCCTAGACCTTCACCTGCAACATGGTGGGACAAACCCTGAGTACTCAATTGTACTCAGCTAGACTTACCCGTCATAAACCAAAAATAAAATGACACTAAGGAGTATGCAAGGCTTTATTTGGTGGAGCTGGCTGACATCATTTTGCATAAAAAGCTTAAGATTCATTAAGAAAATTAACCCAAGTTTTATCATCAGATTGATCAGCTTGCTTTATTATTACCGGTCTAGGTGAGCACCTATTCAACTAGATTATAGCATCATCATTATTATGGAGCCAAGATGAAGTGATTATCTTTCTTAGGCTCTTTTGTGTAATACAATCAACTCCTGCAACTAGTGAAGCAAAGATCATATTCATATCCAGGCATAAGTTGCCATTTAGCCTCTCAACCATCTACACCAATTTATTAATTAGTTTGGAGTATACCGTGCCGCTGCTCATGTCAAGTTGTCACTAGCAGGGAGAGACCGCGATTCAAATCGAATTACTATCCAGCTAGAGTAAATACCAAACGCTCACCCTTGCTTCCAGATCAACGGTTGCTCAGGCTGTCTTTCGAACAGTTCAGGTAAAAAGTAGTCAACGGGTCCGTCCCGGCGCCGTACACGAGGGATTCAACGGTGGCCAGGATGCTCGGATCTTCCCTAAACCGGTTGCGCCGACCAGCCCACTAGGTCCCTGCACATGGTCCTATCTGCAACCTCCTAGTGTATGCACTACAACTGGTCGCGCTCTCGGCCTGAACTGAACTACTTGACTTCACGGTCAGAACGACTTATCCAGCCAGTTAAGTGAGAGGTAGGGTTCAACATGACATCGAGGATGTGCATCAGCGTTCTATCCTTAATGGCACAATTGGAGGTAGATACGCAGCAAGGACTGCCATGCCTTGTTGGTTCTCTACGTTCCTCCTGCACCTTCCAATTAATTATGCACTATGGCTAAGTTCCACAGTGGCCATTTGTTCAAAAACTGGTCAAGGTAAGAAATACCCATCGCTATCATGCGAATGACAGGGGATCATCCGACTTTTACCGGACTAAGCAAGGCTAAGCATTGTTTCGATCCTGGACCTAAATAGGAATCAGGTATCTTTTGTGGTCAAGGAAAGTATATGCAAAAGGAGGGTTCCAAGCAACTCGTATAACTTAATGCAACATAACATAAGAATAAAGACTCAAGTAATTATTTGCAAATATGGGAGACTTAGAATGCTCCGGGGCTTGCCTGGAATCCAACACTAAGTCAGTGTTTGTTAGATGACACTCGCTCGATGAGCATCTCTCATCCAAGCACTCGATTAGTCCTTCCATCTTCGTGATCAGTCCACCACACCATCTTGTGGTTAACTCCAACATCACGTCCTTCACGTCCACGTGTTCATCATCTAGCGTACCTAAATGAGATGTACGATGCACATGTATGAACATAAAATAAGACATACATGACAATATAAGGGCATCAGGTATATTAATTTATCATTGCTAAAGCCATAAGCTAAAGCTACCAAACATGCTTAACCAATACAATATCAATCAAAAGCAATCAATCACACAAGCACTCTCAGGACAGCAGCACAGCAGTCACATCTTTTAGCAATAACTCAAGCTATACACACCCAAAAGGAATGATATAAGACTCTTTAGAAAGGTATTGAAATTTTCTATAACTTTGTTATTATCATCCAGAGCTAAATCAACGGTTATCTAAGTCAAATAATCACAAACAAGAAAGTCTGTTCAATTATGGACAGAAAAGCTGACAGTAGCTTTGGAGAAGCATAACTGCAGTTTTACCCATTCAACAAGCATGATCCAAGACTTTCTGGAAAGCATACTAAATTATCTAAAACTTTACTATTATCACATTCAGGTGATTCAACACTTAACAAGGGCAAACAACACAAAAGTGATACCTCTGTCCAGACATGGACAGATTCTGTCCCCTCACTTCAAACAAACATAACTGGAGATTTATACCACCAAAAGAGATAATCCTAGACATTTTGGAAAGTATAATAAATTTAATAAAACTCTTCTATTATCACCAAGAGTTGATTCAAAGGTTAAGTTAGTCACACAATGCTATCTTTCAGATCTGGACAGAAAATAGGCAAAACCTGACAGCTGATTTCTAAAAGCTATAACTCCTAAACTATCAGGCTTAAGACCATGAAATTTTTGGACAAGCTAGACATAGAAGTTAGCTATAACTTTTGTATTGAACACATTTATATGCAACATCATTTTCATGAAGAAAACTGTAACACCCCTGGTGTTACTATAACTAAAACCTGCCATGTCATCATGATTGCATGTAAATCATCCTGCATAAACTCATTTTTACTATGCACTCACTAAAATGGTTTTTATTTCCACATGTGATTGTGCATAGGTGCCTTAGAGTGATTTTATGATCTAAATGTTTGTTAGTTTGTGATTATCTAAATCCAATTGGAAAATAAATGGAAAATCAATTATAGACCCTAATTCGGACCCAAAAACCCTAAATCAAAAAAAAATTAAATAAATGTAATTAGGGATTGGGCCTTAAAACAAAGTTGTAAATCCTTAAAGGTTGATCAACTTCTATTTTGGACAATTTTGAAGTTATTAAAGAGAATTTCAAAATAAAATCCTAATCAATGTTAAAAGTTTAAACTTGAAAAAGTGCTTTAAAAAAGTTGTAGATCTTTTAAAATGGAACAACTTTAATTAAATGAGATTTTGAAGTTATACAGTAAAAATGCAAATTAAACTCAAAACAGTGATTTCAAATTTGAATTTGAAATGCTATTTTAAAAATTATCAAGAATCTAACAAAACTCTTTTAATCAAAGTTGTGGGGTTTGTCATGTAAAACAACTTTTATTTTTGTAGATTTTCAACTTATTAAGAAAAATCTTGAGAACTTGATTGGTTGTGAAATGAAATTCAAGTTGATCTTTTACCCCCTTTTGAATTATTCAAAATCCATTAAAAATTTGAATTTGGTTCAAATACCAAAGTTGTTCAGAATTAAATTTTCTACAACTCATATTAAGGGCATTTTTCAAGTTCATACACAATGAAAAATAATTTTGCAAAGAAATCAAATGGGGAATGAAATCTGCTACAGTAACTGGGGGGTCCGGTTCTGCTCTGTCACCGCGCGCAGGCGCGCGTGTGCGCGATGGACGTCGGTGATGCCGCCCGGGGCCGGCCGGAGCTGTCGGCAGCAACGCAGTGGTGCTCGTGGGGACCCCGGTCACGTTCCGAGCACCCCGCAACCATATAAAGCACACCACAGTTGGCCGTCTCCTTTTTCTACCTCTCATGGTCGCGAGCCACCATGAGCACCGCCGTGTTGCTCATGGCCATGCCTCGCCGCAGCTTCGCAGGGCCATAGCCCGAGCTCTAAACCTCTGCCATAGTATCCTTCCGCTCAGGCACAGGCATGTTGGCCCTCTCTTTTGCTGGAGCAGCAAGTTCGTCGCCGCACCACCGTGTCACTAGCCGCTGGTGCCACTGTCTGCGTGGCAGGCCATCATAGGCCACCTTCGGTCGGGCCTGGGGCATCAACGGGTGCGCCGTTCGCCTGAGATTTCCCTGGCCCTACTTCGTCGCCGTCAGCCTGCAGCTGGTCACGGCTGGTCAGGAACGGCCGGGCCGGCCAACACCTTCGCCCCACTCCGTCGTTCTGTTCGAACAAACAGAGGAGGAAGAAGGTCCTTGGACTCTATGACAAGTGAGCCCGCGTGGGCTATTTCTACCTCATTCTTTCAGATTTTGATTTATATTCTAAAATTCATATCTTCAGTTTTGATGCTCCTAAAATAGTGAAATTTGTTTTGTTAGGTTCGTGGTGAAGTGCTCTGCATGTTAGATCCAATAAATTTGCTATGTTATTTACATTTTTGTGCTGTAGAAATTCATTCTTAGAATGTGGTTTGGAAATGAATTTAACTTGCTTTCATTTATATCATGAGTTTTAGGCGTGCAAAAATAGTGGTTTCAATTTTGTTAGTCTTCTCATGACATGCACTAACTAATAGGAACATAAAATATGCGGATTGTTTACTGTTTTCTTAATGTTCCGAATTAATCTTGTTAAATAGAAAATAAATGGCTGATTTGCTTGTTATTTTTTATCTAGAGTTGTATTGCTCTAAATGGAATGAAAATTTAATGGTAGCTTCTCTGTATGAGGTGTGATGCTTGGTTAAGGTTTCATAATTTATGGTGCATGTATCACTGAGTTATAGATTTATCTTATTTGGTGCCCATTTGTTAGATTTAAATGTATTATAAATAATATATAAGTGTAAAAAAATGGGAAATTGTGTTCTACTGTCTTTGCATGATGTTGTGTTAGCCTTAAAATCAATAATATGGACATATGTTTAAAGAAAATGTTGAGTTTTAGATTTAACTTGCTCTCCAATGCATTGTTGGATTGTAAATTTGTTTATTTCATAATAATAAATTTATAATTCCTGAGCATGTGAAACTTATATATTGGTCATGATTTGTATTTATTTAGCTCTGATAAATATATCAACTCCATTTGAGATGATTACCCTATAACTTAAATAATTAAATAATAGACTTTTGTGTGATATTTGGTGAAAGATTGGAGGTAAATAGACACATGCATGTTATTTATGACTTCTTGCCATGTCTTAAGACAAGATGAATGTTTTATGTTTGTGTTATAATGTCCCGAGCTCTTTAACTAGCTCACATATGAGTTTCTTAGTTGGAAAACAAGTTAGCAAATTAATTATAATCCCTGTAAGATATTGTGTGACTTGTGGATTGTGTGTTGACCCGGGTCGTTAACTTAAATGATCCTTGGCATCCTTAATCATTGTTTGAAGTTATAATTAACTTGTTTAAAAGTAGTATAGGCCGACTAATGCGGCTTTCAACAACTGTTGAAATGTAACCCTAAGTCGATACTCGGTAGGTTAGTTTTGTTGGTTACAACTTTATCGTGACGGGAAGTTGTACTCAACTCTCTAAATTAAGTTAACTTTATTTAGTAAATCACCGTTTTGTGCATCCCATGCATCATGGCATACATATCATCATGTTAAGCATTGTATTATTATTACGTGTAGTGATCGGGTTTTCGGGAGAATTGTTGATTGCTTCCCGACGGAAGGATTCTTCGTCAGGAGGAGTCAAGCGGATTTTCTCTGGTTTCTGGCAGAAGTGACCGACCTGCAACACAGGCAAGCCCCGGTCTATTCAGCCCCTTTTCTTGTGATTTATAAAATGTTTATAACTTTGAGTTAAACTACTGCATTAAGTTGATAGGAGTTGATTGATAACCCAATTGATGCATTACCAACCTCGACCACTGAAATACCTTGAAACCTTTTTTAAAAATGAAATGTTTGAAAAATGTTTAGCCCCGCTAAATTAATTTAGTTTTGCACAAAATGCTATTTTTGAGCGATGTGATATATTAATGATTAATTCATGAAAAAGGGATATGGTTATGTTCTCGTTTGGTGGCCGTGCACCTGATCAGTACATCGTCACCGACGGGAAGGAATTTTCCGTTCGGTGGGCCATATGATTTGGTTAGAGTCCCAACTTATCGTCGCCGACGGAAAAGGGATGTGAAAACCAGGTGGTCACCAGTGTACTTGGGTTAGAGTCCCAATGCATGGTTTCCAATGGAAAAGTATTAGGGACCGTTCGTTGTCGGCCCTTGCGATCCCTCAGCGCCGCTATCAACCTGGCAGCGAGGATGAAGATTTTGCAGAGCCCTCGGACGATGAGGAAGACGAAGATGACGATGAAGACCAAGAAACCCTGGCTCACCGAGCTGCTCGGGGTAAGCGACCGGTGAGCGAGGGGGCCGGTTCGTCAAAGGGCGGTGTTGACGGTCGCTAACACCCTATTTTACCGTCAACATTTCACCCATAATCAGGGTAAAACCACATGAAAAGCAAAGAACTCACTTTGAAACTCACCTAGTTCCACATGTCCTTGGAGAAATATTGTGTATGCAGGAAAAATGGTGAAAACTAGGCAAAAACGAAGCAAACAAAGACAGCTTGGCTCCTCAGCTACCACGTGGGAGCCAGAGGAGGGGCGTCCGCCCTATCACATAGGGCGCCAGCCCTATGAAAAGTGCCAATTGCACTTTGCCACCTCACGGATCCATGTGCCATCCTCCCAAATGGCCTATGGCATGTTGATTTAACATCAATGACATAGAAACAAGTCACGAGGATCCGGTGGCCCTACCAACAGGCGCCTGTCCAGTCCAAACTGGGTGCCACGTCCACAATCCGAGGGAAGGTCCCCAGGAGTCATCCAAGCCATCAAATGAAGTCAGTTTTTGTCACACCCAATTTTAAGGATAAAATTGAATGCATAACCTTATGTGCGCCCCAGGATCAGTCACACACATAAGCCGACAAATACAAGGTAATATCAAAAGACAATGATCAAATACATAACGTAGTAATAATTAGAATATAACCTTTAAGAAGCAAACAGCGGAAAGACACTCCGATCTTCGCGTGTAGACGCCAACTCCACAGGGACACAACTGACTGGTTGACCACAAGCCTAAACTTCTCCTGAGGTGTGGGGGGAAATAGCAAGAGTGAGTTCATGTCGAACTCAGCAAATATAACATGGGGTTTATGAGGCTCAAACAGGATAGACACGGGTTTACAGCGGTTTGCTTTTAATTAAGCATCCTTTTATGCAGTTGGATAGCAACAAATGAATAAGCCCATTCTCATGATCATAGTAAACATAATTAATGAGTAGCAATAAATAGATTTAGCAATAAGTAAGCATCACCCCAAAAGATAACTACTCCGTAAGACGTCCAAGGCCGCTCTTGACCGTGAGCTCGGCTAGTATACCAGTTTTACACTCTGCAGAGGTTGTGCACTTTCACTATGAGCCGTGATTCCCATTTGCTCGGGGTAGCTAGCCCCATAACACTACCAAGGTGAGCGAGCAGGGTTTCACTATGAAGTCTTTCAAAGGTTCGTCTAACATGTTAGGGCCGCGAGGTTTCCTCGGCAAGCAGATGTAGAGCCCCCCTTCCATATGGCACAAGGTCATGCAGGTTATACACATATGGACAGAGGCCGCACTATACCCGAGTCGTCAAAGCCCCTCTTGCGCCTTTCGGTAACCTCTAACAAGCTAGAAAAGGTCCTCATACTGAGCTAAAACCAGAGCCATGTACCCCTCATAGTTGCACTGTCAATCCCGGTGTCATACTTACAGATCATTATCAAAGGTGAAGGATTTTGAGCATCACAAAACTATGCTTGAATCCCCTAGTTCCATGTTGCTAAAAGGCATCTTTTAATCTTTATTGCATATTCAATTAATCAGTTTACATGATCATGATTCCAGTAGCGCACTAGCAACATTTACCATATGCATAATCCCATAGGTGGCAAGGAACAGGGTAACAATGCTAGGAAATAACTATGGTTAACAAGGAAGACACATGCAAATGCAATTATTTATTTGGTGAATAGGACAACAAGGAAGATCCCATGCTATACTTGCCTTAGACTTGAGATCATTTTCTCTGATCCAAAACCTTCAATGAATTGCTTCTTGATCACCACGTAAATCTTACCGACTGGACATGATCATAAAATAACCACACAATCATCGAGGCAAACATACACGAAGCAAACAAGATTTAGATTAGAAACAGTACACCAACAGTAGAAAAGCAGATTGAAAAGTTTATAAAAATAATCTACAGCGTCGCTACGATTCCAACGATATAAAGTTTGCGCAAATCGGATTTAAAACGAGAAAGATATGAATTTTACAAGATTTATAATAGAATAATAATAGATTAAATATAATCTCGAATTTTAAAAGTTAATAACATATGAAACAGTGGTACTAACTGGTAGATCATCAAATTATGAATCTAACGCAATTTGAATCGTTCAAATCGGAATTAAAACGGAGAAACTATGAACAAAATAGTTTTGATTTCAAATCTGAAAACACATTTTCATATATACCGAAAATAAATACGCCTTCAAATACAGAAAACGCAATCTACTGAATACGCTAAGGGCTGCGGGTTAAGCATTAAAAACTGCAGGGGGTTATTCGCAAAAACGCCGGCCGAATCGGTATGGGCTGCTCTCGGCCGTCCGATTCAAAATCGGCGGATCAGATTAAAAGAGAGCCGACCGCGGCGGCGCCATGGTTGGAGGGCCGCCGGAGAAGGCGAACTCGGCCTTCGGTGCATGAAATAGGTCGGGAAGGGTACCCATAGATCGGGAAGAGCATCGCAAGCTCACCTAGGGTGATGGGAAGGTCGGAAATCGACTCGGAGATAGCTCGCGACGTGACCCGGTGGACGGTGGCTCTCTGCAACGGCGGCGGAGGCGTGTCAGTGCACAAATCGAAGGGGGAAAGTGCTCGGGAGATTCACAAGATCACAGCGAAGCTCCTCAGAGGCTTACCGAGAGGAAATTGGTGGCGAATCGAGCTAATTGCTCGCGGCGGCGGCTGCTCGGTTCTCGCGGGAGCTCGGCAGTGGCGGCGAGAAGAGGCGGCTAGGGCAAGATTGGAGGGCGTGGCTTGCTCGGGAACTTGTGGGGAGGGACGGCAGAGCTCGGCCGACCTATATAGGGGCGCGAGGGAGGCGTAGGAGATCCGGACTCGTCCGAGGATCCCGGCGGCGGAAAGCTTCGAGTAGCGGCGGCTCTGTTCGCGCGAGGGCAGGAAGAGGCAATGCCGCTAGGGCTGGATGGCGGCAAATAGGGGCCCGCCTAGACTTATATAGTCCCGAGGCGATGGGGATAGGGGAGTTGAGTTCGCCTCGGATATAGGAGATCGAATCGAGGGCGGCGAGCGACGAACTCGCTCTGTTCGTTCTCGCGTCGGACTCTCGGCGAGCAGCAGAGGGAAACAGGGGAGGGGCTGTCCTGTGGGTCCCACAGGTCGGTAGCACCGAGCGCTGGGGTCGGGCTGGCAGTCACGGCAGAGGGATGCTCCGCGCGCGCGTGCTCGGTTGCGGCGTGGCTCTCTGTTTTGGGCGCCCCGGGGAGAAGAAAGGAAGGAGGAGAAGAGGGACTGCCCTGTGGGGCCCGCCTGTCATCCAAAGATGGGAAGAGGGGCGCTCAGCTTGCTGCGCCGGCTGGCTGGCTAGTTAGCTGGGCCTCGGCCCAAGTTAGCAAGGGAGGGGGCAGGCCGAAAGGAAGAGGAGGACTGGGCCCCCGGGCCAAAATCAGAGAGGGAAGGTTTTCCTATTTCCCTTTTCTATTTTCTAGTTACATTTTCAAAAGGATTTTCAATTTGGGATTTTGAATAATTGTTTTTGAACATTTGAAGAATTCAAATAAACTCCAAACAGTACAAAGAAGAAATGCTCCAGCATGAATGCATCATACATTTGTATGACCTAGGTTTGATTTTATATTTGTGAAAAATTATTATTTCCCTATATTGGAATGATCAACTAATTGCATAATTAAATAAATTTCCACTATTTAAAGGAATGAAATTTTTCGGGTGTTACAGTTTTCATCCAATGGTGATCAAGTGATATGCCATGGATCGAAAGACCTGTTGGCGTTTCCTAGCATCACTACTAAAGATAGACTATAAGTCTCCGTCCTTAATAATAATACTAGAAACGTAAGTTGACATTCCCAACCACCATTACTTTAGAAAGGTAACCCTTGGCCCTTAATGGCGCCGGCCTAGGTAATGCAGTCTGGTAATAGCAGTTAGAAGTGCCGGATTGGCCTTCCTAACCGTCATTACTTACGATATGCAAAACTGTGACACGGTGCCGTGGGGTGCACAAGAATTACAATCCTTAAGTAATGGTACTTAGGTACGCCAATCGATAGCTCAGTAAGAAATAAGATTACTCTGCAAGCGCACAGAACTATCATTGTAGCATTTCAACCCGTGAGTATTCAAGGGTGTCGTATTTATAATTTCCCATAGGAGGGCAATATGCATCAAGCGTGGTGTAAACATGATCACTTATTGAGTGCAATGGTAGGCATACAGTAAACAGGAATAAGACATGATTTCAAAATAGTGGACACACTTCTGGGTCAACCTCAAGGATAAAAAGGGAAAATAAAGAACAAAAGAATATAACTAACTGAGCAGGCATTGGTCATATATAATTGTGCAAAGAACTGCTAGCAACACATCTAATTAGTAAGTCTAGTATCAGGACTAAGTCTGGGGTGATAGGGAGATCCCCGCAGCTGGTCTGCGAGCCGATAGAGACTTTACGAACTCCTACTTCAATATCCGAACGTGGGGGAGTGCTAGGAATGGACAGGGCTGTCACCACCTGCCCACCTACCCCTCTGCCCATGGGATACCGACATATTCGCCGATCTCCGCATACCTGAGCACCATGCTCACGTATTTGGAAACAACTCCTAACCTTCACGGAGCCCAACCCTTCGGATTGACAGGCTAGGTTAAGAGCAACCAAGAAGGCACGACGAAACATCACCTCATTCCTAGTTCTTCCTCTATTCATACTAATTTGATGAACAATGAAGAACGACGATGAACAAGTCAAGAACATGACACATAAACTATATTCTAGTCCATATATTATGCTCATAACAAGATCATAACTTTGCTCTAGTTCATATGCATGATCATATAAATATAATAAGAACTTGCTCATGGAAGAAGACCAAATTGTATTCATACCAAGATGATCCTTTTCTTCCAAGGAGACAAGCTCTCCTTGATAGCTCTTGCCTTGCTCACAAACTACTAGTACTACTCTAAAGATACAAATAAGAGGTGTGAGGTAGATGACTCCAAAATGATGTGTGTGTTGAATGAAAGAGCACCATCTATTTATAGTTGAACTAGGACGGTTTGGCGTCTCTAAACTTGGAAGGAGGTGAAACCGCCCTTGGGAAACCGCCTAGAGCACCGCCACCGAAGACTGGGCCCGGGAGGCCCCACCAGGGGGTGGCCGGTCCTGGGGGCGGTCGCACCCCTGGCTGGGCCAGCTGGCCACCGCCTTCTGGTGGTCGGTTGCTATCTAGGCCTGGGCCTCTCCCGTGGTTATGGATGGATCCAATTCAGCTTTTTGAGGTGGGCTTTCTTATTTTCTTGGTTTGCGCATTTGTGGAATACACGTTTGCTTTTGCGCTTTTTCCATGATGTTGTGCATTTCCACTTGTTACACCATTAAACTTGCAAAACATGGATACTAGGGCTACAAGTGGAACTTGTTAGTAGTAAAGGCATATGTGCTAAAATATGTTTGTCTTTCTTCTTTTTAGTCTAAATTGGCGGCATAAAAGTGATCCATAAGGACTGCCAACAAGACCCCCAAGCTTAACCTTTGCTCGTCTCGAGCAAATAGCTAAGTATGGTTGTTGATCAGGAGTTGCTACGATGCTGATATAATTCATAAGTGCCATGCCTATAACAAAGTATTCATTCGTAATTTAAATAGTTGGCATTGTATCCACCCTTTACCTTGATTTCTCATGGGGCCTGTAGTTTCTCCAATTTCTTGAGTGGTTGCAAGACAGAATGGTTATAACAGATTCACCAATCATTCATTCTTTGATAGACCTTCTATCTGGAGGTTTTATGAATTTTTGTAAAATAAAACAAGTTCCTTAAATGATTCTCTTAATCGCTCAATGTGTATGATTACCTCACCAAAGGCATTGTAGTGTTGCCTTTAACTCCTACCACTAAGGCTGAGAGTGGAGTTTTTAGGTAGGTATGTGGGCATAATTACATCACCTGTATTGTTGAGTCAAAGACCGGACCATAAGGAGATACAAGTCATACACTTTGATTGAGATGTGCAAGTGTGTGGAATATAAGTATGGTGGAAACCTATCTCTAATTTTTTTTGGCACTCCATGCGTCATGACTCTCTTTTATTGGATGGAACAAAGTCTTTTGGAGAGATATGGGCTATAGAAAGATCATCCTCTCTTTTTTTTGAACGGGTGTTTAGATTTTCTTTCCCGTTTGTTTTCTCATGCCCCTTGGCTTTTTTTTTTCTTTTCTTCTTCTTCTTCTTTTTTTTACATAGCCCATATCTTTTTATTGACGTATGGAAACTTATGGATGGAGAGATGTCATGATGGCGAATGCAAGGAGTGAAAATTTTGTATGAAGAATGCACGACTCTCATAGTGAGGGTCGGTTATTTTTATTTGGTAAAAACAGAGGGCGCAACTCTCAGGGTAAGAGTTGGCGTCTTTTTTTGGATGGAAGGGTGCATGTTGTGTGCAACTCTCAGGGTGAGAGTCGGCTTTATTTGGTGGGTGTATGTGAATCTCAATCATGGGTGCATGACTATAATCTCACTAGGTCTCAGCTTTTTGACTCGACTCAAAGTTCCGCAAGCAGCATATGACTAAAGTTTTGCAAAAGTAGAGCATGTCATATGGCCTTGGTAGGTATTTCATAATCATTGGGGAAATTTTGATTTTTGAATTTTTGAAAAGAAAACTCCGGATGCCAAGTTTCTCTTAGAACAAAGTCATAGCAAAGTCTATTTGTACCATCTAATATCTTGCAGCAACTTAGAAAAGGATTTTGCAATTGCATCCCACAAGATTTCAAGTTCTCAGAATGAGATATTTTTAGCCAACAAACTTAAATCTTGAGAAATACTAAGTTATAACTTAGGCACAAATGAATTATAGACAGAGCAACTATTCATCATTTCAACAGAAGAGAAACTAACATATATTAGCACATATGGGAGTGGAATATTTTATTTTATTTATTTATTTATTTTTATTTTTTTGATAAGGAAATAAAATTACAGAATTTAAAAAAATGCGAGAAATAAAGTGCAAGAAATTTAAAGATACATGTTACCTCTGTGGGGTCTCCTCCGCCAAGCTAGTTCAAGGCCTAGGTCCTGGGAACTGTCCCATAGACCGAAGGTAGGCCATCTGTGTCTCATGCCGCCACAGGTTTGCATCTTCGAGGTCCACAAAGTGCTGCTGGTACTGCTCATGCCATTGAGTGGCAGTCTGGATGTGAGCGTTGAGCGTACCTTGGATCTGTTGTTTTGCAGCTCTAGTCCTCCCATGCGTGTGTTGAGAATCTCTAGTGTGACCGGCAGTGGGTGAAGTGGAGGTGGCATGCCTTCAAAATCTGAGGAATGCACATGCTCGTGCTGCCTTGATCCTCCTACCTCGTGTGAGTGTTGCCACTTTGACCCTCCAGCCCCGTGAGGGTGAGGAATGTGTCCCATACCATATCCATACCCAGGGGTGAACCCGGGTGTAGACATGACAGAGGACCATCCGATCCCTGGTGTCATGGTGGGCATGGCCGGTGGTGTAGGCTGTACGGATGGTGCAGACTCCTCCTGTACTCCTCTCATTCGTGATCTCCTGTGGGGAACAGAATTTCTGTGTGCTTCTTCCTTCTCAACAAGGTCGAAGGTGAGAGATGGGGATTTATATAAAGCGAGATCCGGGTTAGGTAACGGTATCTCGTTTATATATCCCGGAAAATAAAATACCAAATTCTGTCCCGATTCATCACGTTTTTGGGTGTGGGCTTGTACGAAATAGAACTCATTGAGCATAATATGAGGAGTGGAGAGATAAACAATAGTATTAGCACCATGAGGATCAATACTAGTGGCAAGACGAGTGATGAGTGAAGTGCACAAGATAGGTGTAGAAGTTTTGAAAGAATTCAACCAGTGCTTAATAATATCATAGACAGGAGCGACTTTAATCTTTTTAAGCATGGCATAAAGCAATTTCAACTCAATATCATAAGCATGATGTGTGTCCTCTCTAGGAAAGAAAGAATTAGCAATCCACTTAAGCATAAACCTCAAAGTAGGATGATGGATGTTGTTAATATTAGGTTGGAATTTTCCAGTCATATTTTGTCCAGTTATCAAGTGCCGAAAAGTATGACGATGATAACCCTAAGAGAGAAAAACCCAAGTCAACAGAGCATCGCTCATGAAAGCCTAAGTGGTTAGCAAAATCCTTCCAATAAAGACTATGCTCCTTCCCAAAGCAGTGGAAAGTAATACCATAATCGACAATTTGTAGAGTGCCCAAAACTTGGATGGACAAAAGACGAGATCCAAGTTCGTGCACAGGGGCAACTCGGCTTCACCCAACATTCTCGAAAATGGTATTAAATTCGACATCCGTACCTATCTGCTGGAGAAAGTGTGGGTCGAAGGCCGGCGTATGCAGGAACTCGCGTTCCTTGAGGAGGTTGTATGCTTGCATCTCCCGCTCGCTCTCCAAGTCGATGAAGGGGGAGTCGGCCTCGTTGATGGCGTGACCTCTTGGTGCCTCCTCTTCTTCATGCAGCAGGCTCTCCTCACTTGCGGGGGGGCCTTGGCTAGACTCCCCACGAGAGCGACGGCCTTTCCGGAACATGCTGGAAATCTGACCTCCGATCCCACTCATGGTGAGTGAGCTTAGCACGAGAACTTATTTTGTGGAAGAGGTTTTTGCAGGAATTTTCTGGCACCTGATCTTTGTGGAAAGAAGTTGGAGAGTGATGGAGCATGGGAGTGATGGAGGGAGTGTAGAATGTGTGTGTGAGAGGGGTGAGGAGCTCCATTCGAACTCTCTGGTATTTATAGGCTTGATCGCAGGTGGGGGAGTGTTGCTTGCAACAGCTAGTAGTCATTGGCAAAAGGCCGCGCCACAAAGCCGTTGGGCAGGGGGCGGTCGCCCCTGGGACCGGCCGGTCCCCTGGTGGGGCCGGTTTTGTCCCGTCTTCTTGCAGCTCCCTCTAATGGATACCCCCACGATGTAGCCGGTTACGGATGACTCCCATTTGGAACCTTGCTCCATATTTTGATTTTCCACAAATCTATTTGAAACTTTTTGGTTTTCAAAAATTAATTAAAAATAAGATTTAGATATAGCAAAATCTAAACTTCCTAAGAATGATTTTTTATAAAATTTTTGGAGAAGAGTTTATTTTGGACCAAAAATAGAGTTTTATAAAACTAGAAAGAGGGGGACTCTTTTTGAATGTAAAAAGGTATATATATTATATAAATACGTTTATATTATTATTATATATTTTTTCGAAAGGATGAGATACAATACCTGAGTGGGGGCGCCTCCCCCAAGCTTGAATAATGGTTTGGGCCCCTTCAGATAATTATTATTTATATATTTTTATATTTATTTATTTTTAGATAACTGCCGATGTCCTTCGGCAAGGGCTCAACATTTACAGTCTGTTGGCAAGACTCTTCTTCCTTTATTGCTCTGCAGCTGCATGAACAAACTCGGGAGAAGCCTCGGGTTGCCCCTGGATTTTTCCAGTATTGTTGACAGGGATAGAAGCAGCTATTTAAGCTATTTGGGTTTCTATCATTTTGTTGAAACTTGCTTGATTTTGAACAGAAGAAGACAGAGTTTTAAGCGTTGCATTTATATTTTCGAACATTTTATCGTTGAAAGACAGCTTTTTGGTCCTAGCACGAGGTCTTTTAAGGAAGGTTGGTTTGAATTGTAATTTGAATTAAAATTATTACTTGGCGGGCGGTGTTGGTTGTTCCACCCGTTATTACCTTGCTGAGTTTGGTGAAACCCATTATTGACGTATGAAGCTTCTTCTTGGGTTTCGGGGCAGTTGTTCCCCGAGTGGCCACCGTTCCCACAGACTTCACACGTCATGTGTGAGTCCATGGCCTGGACGGTACTCATGATAGGGTTGGTGGAACGATCGTCCAGCTTCTGCATAAGCAAGTCTATTTTTGCGGCAAGCAAGTCCGTCTCCTTCACAGTATGCGTGCCTTTTTGTAAAGATCGAATTGTATTCATACTAAGATGATCCTTTTCTTCGAAGGAGACAAGCTTTCCTTGATAGGTCTTGCCTTGCTCACAAACTACTAGTACTACTGTAAAGATACAAATGAGAGGTGTGAGGTAGATGACTCCAAAATGATGTGTATGTTGAATAAAAGAGCACCATCTATTTATAGTTGAACTAGGACAGTTTGGCATCTCTAAACTTGGAAGGAGGTGAAACCGCCTAGAGCACAGCCACTGAAGACTGGGCCCGGGAGGCCCCACCAGGGGGCGGCCGGTCCTGGGGGTGGTCGCACCTCTGGCTGGGCCCGCTGGCCACCGCCTTCTGGTGGTCGGTTGCTATGTGGGCCTGGGCCTCTCCCGTGGTTACGGATGGATCCAATTTAGCTTTTTGAGGTGGGCTTTCTTATTTTCTTGGTTTGCGCATTTGCGGAATACGTCGTCTGCTTTTGCGCTTTTTCCATGATGTTGTGCATTTCCACTTGTTACACCATTAAACCTGCAAAACATGAATACTAGGGGTACAAGTGGAACTTGTTAGTAGTAAAGGCATATGTGCTAGAATATGTTTGTCTTCCTTCTTTTTAGTCTAAATTGGCGGCATAAAAGTGATCCATAAGGACCGCCAACAGGACCCACATGTCATCCTCCTGGGGGTTGCAAACCGCCAAATCAGGGCACCAACCGACCTTGCAACCGCCATAGAGGAGGAAGAAGGGGCGTTGGATGCAAGGCGGTGCATCCAACGGGGCGCCCGCCCCCTAGGAGGGCGCCCGCCCTGCCTCTTCATGCCACCGACCTCCAGGACCCCCTACATGTACCACTGGAGCTCTCCTAAACTATAAATAGGACCAGTTTCCTCACTTGTAAAGAGAGAACCACTAGAGGATCACTAGCAAATAACTAGAGATTCAGCTCATAGTCAGTAGTAGCTCCTTTCTCTCTAACGAAGCTTTGCTCATAAGGAATAGCGCTATCTAGAGAAGAGTAGAGTAGAGAGAGAAGTCAGGAGAAGGAGGAAGTCTGTGGAGGAGCCGGGCTTGTCGGCGACCTCTTCTACAGTGCCCTTCACTCTTATTGGTAATAAAGATCCCCTTCTTCATTTATTTATTGTTATACTTTAAGAAATTGTATACTTGCTCATTGCTTGGTTAGAGTGCTCTAATTCTTAGGCCTGAGTTAAAGTAGTAAGTTTTATAGATTAAGCGCAGTGCTTAGGCTATAATCTGACCCTTGAGTGCGGCTAGAGCCACGGATAGTAGTGGTAGGTTCTAGGTGGTGACAGCCCTAGAATCCTCTAGATTCTACCACGTTTAGTCTAGTTTTATTAGTGTAGGGCCTGTAGACGTACGGTGCCTAATCAGTCGAACCCCGGCGAGTTTAGGACTTTGCGTGTCCCTGGTATAGCAGACTCTTTGGTATAACAAACAATTGATCTTTTACTGAGTTAGAGTTCTCCCATAAACTATAGAGCTACTTCAATTTATCCTAGTGCGTTTTCCACCTTAGATATAATTCATTGATTTATCCCCACTAAGGTTGTTATCCTATTTATCCATATCTAGATCCTTGACTATCAGATCCTAGGAATCACAAACCCAGCTTTCCTTTGGGAAAATATAAATTCGAACACCTGGTACTCCCAGGTAAAGTGCTACACTATAGTTCTGTGCGCTTGTAGAATCCCATCACCTATCCTATAGAGCTACCCATAGTATTTTTGGCGTAGTTGCTAGAAATAACTTTATTCCTAGTAGCAACGTTAGAAGTGTCAACAACCACATACTTTGAGCATAGGGATTGACAACCCCCGTGATTGCGTTGAGAAGTATCATTACCACTGCTGAAGAATAGATTTGGCTACACTCTTTTGATAGCGTTAGTAACTGTCAATAGGCGGTGGTCGGAGGACCACGAAGCTAGTAAAGATCTCCGAGCAATAGTCCCGTCATCAGGCGGTGATCCCAAGCTCGAGTGTTGATGAGCCATTGCCGAAGCGCTAGAAGGGTGAGGTTCCTCTGACCAGAGTGCCCGACCCTGATTAGGGGACTGCTGGTCGGAAGAATCAGTTCACGAGCAAGCGCCATCGATCAGAGATGTAAGTAATCCGCGTCCTGTCTTATGTCGAGTATGCTTGTCTCTTTTGGCATTGACAGTAAGCTTCATGCTGTTGCCTAGGGGACCTTCCACCAAGGACGTTGAGATGGCGGAAGGTGGCGGAGAGGCTGTCGATGAAACAACGAAGGACGGGAGTGGAGGCGGTATCTCTGCCACGTGGCCCTCTGACCACGAGTCGCCGAAGAGCCCATCGGAGGTGCGGCCAGACCCTTGCACTCGGGAGCAGTCGCCGCCACAGGAGCAGTCGCGAGAGCCTGCCTCTCCACCACCGTCTCTGCCCTCAGCTCGAGATGCAGGACGGCAGTCGGAGGATGCCGGGAGAAGTCGCTAGTCAGAACATGATGCCCATGGGTCAGTGCCGCCCACTGGTTCCGATTAGGAGACGGACGCGCAGACCGGCGCTCCTTCTTTTGGAGGGGTACCGGGGTCGAGCCAGGAGAACCCCGAGCAACCGTCCACAAGCGTAGCTCCCCCGGAACATGATGTTGAGGAGATCACCCGTGAAGCTGTAGGAGAAGCTCCGCCAGTGGTGTTCCGAACCCTGAGGCGGATCGGCGGTACCTACGCCGTCGTTGTGGAGGAGGAGGCGGCGGACGATAAACTTGAAGCTCTGAAGGCCGATATATAGGAAACCCGCACCGACCTGAGGAAGGTGCTTCACTGGCGGGGGCAACAGTCTTTGCGAGTTCAGGTAGCAGCATCCTTCTTGAGTTTGTTTGAGATTTTTCTGCTTGCCCTTTGTCATGTTTTACCGTTGTCGATTAGGCGGTGCATGATACGGCAGAAGACCGCAGGAAGACCCTCCAACTTGCCGCCAGGGTCACTCTGAAGAACGAGGAGTTGCAGAAGGAAATAGAGCAACTCGCAAAGGTGATGGATGATCTCCGCGAGTAGCGTTGCACACTGCAAGAGCACCTCGGCGATTTAAGGGAGTCCGAGCGGAAGGTGCTGCAGGAGAAAAAAGGTACGAAGGTCACCGTTGTTCTGGTTATTTCATCTCATCTTGTTATCCTTTCTCTATTTCGGCTTTTTCATGTGTATAATTGCAAACTTCTCTTGATGGAGCGCTGAAACTAGGTTTGTGCTTCCTTGAGTTGTTTTTACCATTTCGGTCCTCTACTAACTCTTATGGGCTCGTCTTCTTTTTCATGCAGTTAAGGAACTAGAGAGCGAGACGTCCATGCTGAGGGAGGCGGCACGACGAAACGAAGAGATGCGGCAAGGTGAGCTTCTTATGCCTTGGGATTGTCGTAGTACTTCTTGCCAACTGTCTGTGATCTTGCTTTTTGTGTGGGTAGAAATCAAGCAGAGGACGTGGGCACAGCTTAATGACCTGTCGCAACAACTTGGGAGCACCGAAGGGCGGTATGACGCCATGGCGGAGGGGATCAAGCTCGTTCTCGACATTATTGAGTATGCGCCTGCCAATCCACCCGCCGGAGCACCAGAGCTATTCGAGATTGTCCGTCGCAGCCGTTAGGCACTGCGATACTTCAAGACTTTCTGCTCTGATGTCGCCGAAAATGTCGCCACCCATGTGCTTGGAGTTGTTTGTTCTCATTACCCCGGCGTAAAGAATGATAGGGTAAAGGACGGGTATGCCCAAGGGACCACCGTAGAGCAGGAAGATCGGTTGGAGGAGGAGGCGAAGCCGGCGATGGCACTCTTGGCGGTGGACGTGCAGCTTTTTCCCACGGAAGGGATTTGACTTAGACCTGCAGAAAAATTGTTAATTGTCTGTGCTGCGAATCAAAAGTTAATGTGGCTGAAAGACCGTGTAGATAAAACCATCTTGAACTAAGTTTATGTAAGATTGTTTGTGTTCTTAGTATGATCGTCAAGTATGTGAGCATTCTAGGTGCTCATTGGAACATTGCCGCGTATAGTGAAAAGCTCCCGAGCACAGTCGGGGTCCTCGAAGAGATCGGAGCAGGACCCGAATGTCGGGCTTTTTGAAGGCGTCAGCGACCAGTGTCCGCACTTTAGACGGGGCTTTTGGAGACGCTGCTAAAACTACCCAAGCGTCCCCGAGGCTTACGTAGTAGCGAAGATTAATGGCCTAGACGTCCTTGGGGCTTACGTGGTGGCGAAGCTTCCTGCGTGTTTGTCAGGTCTTATGCTTATCGAGGTCGGCGGCTGTTGACGGTCGATATACCATAAAATTCCACACTCAAACACCATCAACAGGCCTCGGATTCAAGGGAGAATAAACATAACATGAACATATTTTATCAATAACTAGTTCCACTTGTACTCTTAGCTTGTGAATGCAGGAAAGATCAAACAGGTCATGAAACATCAAGATATAGTGCACAACATCACGTAGAAGAGAGGAGAGCTCAAGGTGGGCCCATGCATGGGTCAGTCGACCCATGTATGGGGCCTACCTGGCTCTGGTGACATGGCACGATCCTCGTGACACTCATCTCAGCTCATTTCTACCTTTGGATCAATATGTGTTTCCATTCAACGGTGGAGAAGCAAAGCACAAGGATCAAGGGATAAATCAACGTGACAAACATACAGCAAAGGTGGAACCACACCCTGTGACAGATGGGGACAGCTTCTAGAAGGACCTGGCTGGGCCCACCTGTCATAAGGGGTCGGTCGACCCCCCTGGTGCCTAGCCAGGTCGGTTGGCCTCCACCGCCTTCCTCCATGCTTCCCACATGATGGAATCAACAATGCCGTCCATTTTGAGGTGGTATTGGGGCGGTTCATCCAAGGGAGGAGAGGCAAGGAGCACGCGGATCGCTGACGTGGCACCTCTCCATGCCATCACCCTATACAAGACACACAAGATACACAAGAGACAAGAAAAGCTAGAGTTCCACTCTTTAGTAGTAGTATTAGTCTAGTGTGGGAGTTAGAGTCGAGTCGAGCTACAATCGGGGTCTCCGGAGTCATCTGCTGGAGAGTCTAGTATAGCTCTTGTACCTTTCCTTCTGTAAGACTTTACTTTTAATAATATATTATCTTTACTTTACTTTACTAAGTCTTTACTTAGTGCTTTACTCTTCATTATAGTATTGTTGTGTCTTGTCTTGCCTTATAGTTTATTTACACTAGATTGTGATCCTGTAACTATCTCACGTGTGTAGTTCATTACCTGTCATAGGGTGCTTTAGCTATTTGGTACCCAGCTAGGGTAGTGAGAATTAGTGTAAGCGTGGTGCTTAGGCTAGATCTTACCCTTGAATGCCGCTTGTCGCACGGATTGTTAGTGGGTGCTAGCAGGTGGTGACAGCCCTGTCTAGTCTTAGTATCCCTCCACGTGTTTTAGGCAAGTTCTTAAAAGGTAGGCTCCCATAAGAGCGTAGGTGCTTCGGGTAGAGGTTATATCCTTTATTGTTTCGCACTACCCCCTACACACCAGAAGTAAGGTAGTTGTCTTAGTGTAATTCATCCATTTGATAAGATAGTTCACAAGAGTAAAGTAAGAGTCATAGGAGTCTTATACTCACTCGTTGTCCTCCCACCTAGCTATACTCTACTAGTTATCCTTAGTTATCCTAAACCTTGTCGTGTCTTTGTGTCATTACCCTTTCCTCTATTTATCGATCTACCCCCTATCACTAGTTGATACGAAGTTGCTATAGACTTAAGGATCTCTCTCTTTTATTAATTATTTCTAGCAACCGCTTTCCCTTGGGATAAAATAAATAATGATACCTTGGAATACTCCTGGGTGAAGTGCTACAGCGGTATATTCTGTGCACTTGCGGAATTATCCAATAGATATAAGAAATACCCCTCAGGGCACTTCTGGCGCCATTATCAGAGATAACCTAACACTTGTCTCTAGTGGTTGCGCTAATAAGTGTCAACAAGCATTTTTGGTGCCGTTGCCAGGGAAAGCATCAGTCTAGGAATATTAATAAAAATTGAATCTGGAGTCTACTATCAATCTAGTTATCGATTAGTGTTAGGGGCTTACCCCTGTCTGTGTTTCTCGTTAGCATGAAGCTAGACAGTGCGTGAGCGGTTTCCAATTGCCGTCAAATTTTATTAAAGATCCTGAGCAATTGTTGAGGAGAATTAGACGCTGTCAAGTTCCACCTCAAAGGTTGATCACAAACCTGAATCCGTTCGAGGAAAGAGGCTCCGCACTATCAATCAAGAAAGCTATGGCCCAAAAGACCATCTCTGAGTTCTCTGCACCGTCGGCTGACAACATTGCCACCGGTCCGCAGCTCAACTTGTGGGATGCTACCTTTGAGCTTAAACCAGCACTCATTAATATGGTGCAAGCCAACCCGTTCTGTGGGAAGCCAGATGCTAATGCCCATCTCCAGCATTTCTTGTTGGTGTGTGGTACCTTCACTATCAAGAATGTCTCGGCAGACGCCCTCCGTCTTCGCCTATTCCCATTCTCACTACTTGGGAAGGCGAAGCAATGGTTCTATGCCAACAAGAATGAAGCTACCACTTGGGAGAAGTGCGCCAACGTATTTCTCAAGAAATTCTTTCCAATGGGCAAAACCAGCGCTCTTCGTGGAAAGATCTCAAGCTTGCAACAACAAGCTGATGAGACGATTCCCGAAAGTATGGAAACGTCTCTAGGAGCACATTCGTGGTTGTCCTCATCATGGGATTGAAGAATGGCTCCTAATCCAAGGTTTCTACCATGGACTGACTGGATTAGCCCGTAGTCACCTTGATGCTGCCGCTGAAGGAGCATTCCTGCAACACAATGTCAAGGATGCTAAAGACCTCATTGAAAAGATGGTTATTAATCAGGATGGAATGAGAAACGTCTCTAGCCCAAGAAAAGGGGTATGCACACCATTCATGAGGTGGACATGCTCTCAGCAAAAATGGACCTCTTGATGAAAAAGATTGAGGAAGGTTCCAAAAATGAACAAGAGGCCATTCGAACCACTGTCTCCGCACGAGCAATCAAAGCTAATCCATGGTGCGAGGTATGTGGTGGAGAAGATCACTCGGGCAACAACTGTCCCGAGACGAAGGAAGAAGTGAGCTTCATCAACAACAACAACAACAATGGGTATCGACCCCAGCAACAAGGAGGATGGAACTCGCGCCCCTTCTACCAAGGAAATCAAGGTAATGGTTACAGCAATAATTTTAATAATTCTTATGGTAACCAACCTTCTCTTAAAGATCTTGTCTTAGGCCAATCTAAAATCAATGATAGTATAAATAAGAAAATAATGGCTAATGATAATATTATTGAAAATCTTAGTGAGAAAATGGATAGCTTTAACACTGCTATGAAAAATCAATTGAGCTTTAATAAAATGCTAGAAACACAATTTGCTCAAATAGCAGCAGCTGTCCCATCCTTTGAACAAGGTAAGATCCCAGGGAAACCTGAGGAACCAATCGAGGGTGTCAAGTTAATTTCCATGCGGTTTGATAAGCCTCCGGTCAGGCCAAATCCGGGTTGCCTTCTTGACCCACCATTCAAGGCCAAGAAGAGTGACCCCGGCCATCCAACCATCACCTGCGAGATCAGGCCACACACCTTCAACAACGCCTTCGGCGACCTTGGATCTGGAGTCAACATCATGTCCAAGGTAATGTATGAAAATCTGCTAGGGGGACCTTTGTACCCCACTTTTGTCAAATTGCAGATGGCAGATCAATCCATTCGGTTCCCCGGGGGATTGGCAAGGGACATCCTTGTCAAAGTACAAGACGAATACATCCCCGCCGACTTCATCATTCTCGATATGGGGGCCGATGATGAAGTCCCCGTTATCCTGGGAAGGCCATTCCTGAACACCGTTAATGCCATCATCTACGTGGGATCCGGCCAACTCCACTTCCAACTCCTAGGTAAGAGAATTAAATGTCCTTTCAATGGTTATAAATCTATGCAACAGGCAAGAAAGAACCTTTGGGAGAAGAAGCCTCAATATGCACCCCGCCGGAAGAATCAACCGCCGAAGGCCAAAAAGGCTGAACTGGTAAGTAAAGCTGAGGCAGTGAACAAGGCTGACTCTACTGAGTCACAAGCATCAACCAAGAAGGAACGGCGGAAGAAAGAGGTGCGATCATCACGACTCCCATCTCCGGGACCAATCGATGCACCCGAAGAATGAATCCGAAAAGGTGAGGTCCTGCTCTACGGACCTAAAACATGGAGCCTTTGCTGGTAAGGTAAATCAGTATTTATCTCATATTTAATTCCTGCATTTCAATTTCTGCATTTTCTTCATTGCATTTCATATTTAAATTTTGCAACATTTTATTTTGACAAAATAAAGAACCTAGATAAATAAAACTTGAAAAGAACTCTAGTGCCCACGCCTGAGGTGGTGGGACCACCCAAGGTGGGATCGGCCGACCCCACCATGGGGCCCACTCACCTCTGGTGATGTTGGTCTGGTGTCCTGATCATTGTGTCAACTTTAATCACCAGTTCATTTTGAATTTGGTCGACCACTTTTTGGTCATGACCACTTTCACATGCTCTAAGGAGAATCCAACATTCACCACCATCCAAATTCTGAAAAGTGGACACTTTGGCATGCATTAGTGCTCTTGTGGTCCATGGGAATCACTTTAAAGCATGTCCCACTTTTGTCATACACCTTTCCCTTTCACAAAACACTAGACAAGGGAATCTCTGAAAACTTCTCCACTTTTGGTCCACCACTAATTTTTACTTTACTGGACAAAGTGAAACACACTGTTTAAAGCTGAAAAGAGGACCAAACATGGGTCAGCCGACCCATGTTTAAAGCCCTTTCTACAAAATTGTGTTTGAATTCAAATAGATTCCCTGTCCAAAGGTGAAAGCAGCTCCGACACTACCATAATGGGGTCGGCCGACCTAGCCCTAGTGGCCTGGTCACCAGCCCTTCTCCCCCTATATTATCCCTGCATTGTGTGCTCATTTCCACACCCAAACTAGCTGAATCATCTCGAGCACACAATCTCTATTCTTCTCTCTAGTTGAGCAAGTTCTTTCTCAAGTTTAGTTGTAGTTAGCCACTCAAAACAAAAATCCAAAAATATTGTAGTAGTAGAAGCTTGTCTTACTTTCATCTTTGCTTTCAACAACTTGTTTGTGGACTACTCCTACCCACAAGAACGGTTTGTGGAGGTAACCATACCCTGCAAGGACTACTAACATTGGGACAGCTAACGCTAATGCTAATGCTAATCCTTGTTTACCTAGTGTGTTCTTGTGTTGTCTCATTGCTGCAGGAAGATGAAGAAGTTCTCCGCATTCAAGAAGGCCAAGGGTGTCGTAGGGAGTTCCTCCCGACGACCCCGCCATGACGAAGAAGAAAGAAGAGAAGCTTCGCCAAGAGAAGGCCAAGAAGTGCTAGGAGTGCCTCTCGAGAGGACGCTCGACCCCGAGAGCGGCCTCATGCTGGACCAAGAAGAGTACCAAAGGTACCTCCATCCGAAACCGCGGTTATGAACATACTGGCACCATCGACTCTGTCCTTTTGGACAACATAGGTATGACCGCAGAGTTTAATATTGTTTTCAATACAATTGGGTGGGGAAGCTTTTGGGAAGTGCAAGAACATGGAATTGAAAAACACACCATGGAATTTCTATGCTCTATACAAGTCATTGATGATAATGTCTACTTTCACATGTTGAATCAAGAGTATAATTTAACTTGGGGAGTTTTTAGTATGGCACTTAGCTTTGATAACAACTGTCATCTAGATCTAGTTAATGCCATAAGAAAATTTGATAAAGCTGATTTCTGGAAAGCTATAACTAGATCCAATGATTGCTCTGATCCTAAAACTGATGAAATCCATAATCCCACTTTGCACTTGCTCCGCTATTGGATGGCCATAACTCTTCTTCCTGGCTCCAATGTGCAAGTCCTTCATAACGATGAGCTAAGACTGGTTTATGCCATGACCAAGAAAATAAAAGTTTCACATGCTAAAATTTTAGTCTACTTTTGGCTTGGTATTTTCCATAGAAGCGAGCCTATATTCTTTACCTCTTTTATCACTCGCATTGCTGAAACAATGGACTTGCTAAATGGAAAACACTACTTTGAATATATTGCTTCTCCTAGAGATAACTGAAGATTTCTTCATAAGTGCTCAAGTCCTAAAAAGAGATGAAAATGGTGATCTTAAAAGGATTTATACAGGCCATACAGCCGAAATCTCTCTCCCATGTGAGAGGCGTCGGTTGTATGCGCTGCGTACACTAACCATAAATTGGGACCAAGAGGCAAGAAGCCAAAATGTTGCAGGAACACAAGAAGGGTGACAAGGAGCATGTCACAGGCTGCTCAATTTGAGCAAGGCGGCACCTCACGAGCAGCAGGAGGAGACGACGAAGAAGGCGATGAGGCAAGTTCCATGGACATTTCAGGGTCCACGGAATGGCCTCAACAACACACTCCAAGAGTGCGCACTCCCCATCCGTCCACACGGACGAGGGGTCATGAAATGCCCAATTATTGCAAGCCATACAAGATGAAGAAGCACAACGCTGGGCGGGATGGTTCCAATACTATCCGCCGCCACAATGAGCAAAAAGACAAGCTTGGGGGAGATCCTCTCCCCCACAAAGGTAAGTCCTCTATCTCATTTTATTGCATTATTTTCAGTATTATCTTTACTTTACTTTAAAAAAACCTTAGTTCATATGTTTCATGAATGTTTATCTTCCTCATGGAAATGATGAATAGTTGCTCTATTAATGTTTCTTTAATGCCTAGTTTACAACTTAGTATTTCTTTGAGTATGGATCACTTGGCTTATTTAAATCATCATGAACCTGAAAACTTTATGGATGCTAAGTGCTAGAACTAAGTCTAAGTTGTTGTGAGATATGATATAGTGAAACAAGAGCTGCTATAATATTGTTCTAAGCATGCATGATTACTGGAGATTGATTTCTTAAAATAATCAAAACCTTATTGTTCCTGAAATGGTAATAAACTCCTACCACAGCCATATATGCTACACATGTCTTAGCCCTTCTACTTAAGCTATTTGCTTTGTATTGAGTTTTGTCAAGTCTTGTTGACCCTTATTGAGAGACTTATCATGCTCCCAAGATCAAGATCACGTACACACCACATATATATGCTGCTTCTACACTGGAAGTACACAACCACATGCCTTTCATTTCCACTAAATAAATGCTCCATATGTTAAAGTCATAGAAAATCTCTCTTAGTTATTATGGTAGAAGAGACAAAAGGCTATGCAAAATGAAAAGAAAAAGAAAGAAAGATGTACATAGGAAGTCCATAGAAAAGAAAAGAAAAATATGATGAGCAAGTCTAAGCTCATGAATAAAAGAATAAAAATGATAGCCATGTCTCTAAAAATTTATTAGAGAGATACAATTTCAAATAGAGGAGCATTATAGTCCGTTTTTCCATACACTTGCACATCTTGATCTAAGGACATGACACTTCTCTCTTTGGATCCAAGCTTTGACTCTACAACACATGCAAAGTAAGTATGCTATATTCTTTTAGTCCCACCTTAAGCTCCACATAAGCCATTTTTTAGAGTCGGATAACAAAGAGAAGGAAACATTTACTTTGTGCCTTGGTAAGGAATCATACACCATTTGAGCGACATGAGAGAACCATAAGAGGAACATTAAGTTTTCTTTGAAAAATATTGCTAAAACCTCCAGTATGAAACTTGCAAAGAATGAGAAAATTAGTGCTCAAGTTAAACTGTTCTGTCTCTCAACCACCTAAGGCAAAGGAAAAGGCCATTAGCTCCATAAAAGACTAAGGTAATATGGGTGAATTTTGAGAAGTATTTTGTTGTACACATGGTACTATTGAAACATGAACATTGTAGCAACTCCTGATCCACCGAGGCTAAGTTTAATTATTTGCTCGGGACGAGCAAAGGTTAAGCTTGGGGGATCTTGTTGACGGTGGATGTACCATAAAATTCCACACTCAAACAACGTCAACAGGTCTCGGATTCAAGGGAGAATAAACATAACATGAACATATTTTATCAATAACTAGTTCCACTTGTACTCTTAGCTTGTGAATGCAGGAAAGATCAAACAGGCCATGAAACATCAAGATATGGTGCACAACATCACGTAGAAGAGAGGAGAGCTCAAGGTGGGCCCATGCATGGGTCGGCTGACCCATGTATGGGGCCCACTGGCTCCGGTGACATGGCACGATCCTCTTGACACTCATCTCAGCTCATTTCCACCTTTGGATCAACATGTGTTTACATTCAATGGTAGAGAAGCAAAGCACAAGGATCAAGGGATAAATTGACGTGACAAACCTGTAGCAAAGGTGGAACCACACCCTGTGACAGATGGGGACAGCTTGAATACCTGGCTGGGCCCACCTATCATAGTGGGGTCGGCCGACCCCCCTGGTGCCCAGCCAGGTCGGTTGGCCTCCACCGCCTTCCTGCATGCTTCCCACGTGATGGAATCACCAATGCCGTCCATTTTGAGGCGGTATTGAGGCGGTTCATCCAAGGGAGGAGAGGCAAGGAGCACGCGGATTGCTTACGTGGCACCTCTCCATCCTCCCCTATGAATAGAGGCTACCATCACCATATACAAGACACACAAGATACACAAGAGACAAGAGAAGCTAGAGTTCCACTCTTTAGTAGTAGTATTAGTCTAGTGTGGGAGTTAGAGTTGAGTCGAGCTAAGCTCGGGATCTCCGTAGTCGTCTGCTAGAGAGTCTGGTATAGCTCCTGTACCTTTCCTTCTGTAAGTTTTTACTTTTATCAATATATTATCTTTACTTTACTTTACTAAGTCTTTACTTAGTGCTTTACTATTCATTATAGTATTGTTGTGTCTTGTCTTGCCTTATAGTTGATTTACACTAGATTGTGATCCTGTAACCAGCTCACGTGTGTAGTTGATTGCCTGTCATAGGGTGCTTTAGCTATTTGGTACCCAGCTAGAGTACTGAGAATTAGTGTAAGCGTGGTGCTTAGGCTAGATCTTACCCTTGAATGCCGCTTTTCACATGGATTGTTAGTGGGTGCTAGCAGCTGGTAACAACCCTGTCTAGTCTTAGTATCCCTCCACGTGTTTCAGGCAAGTTCTTAAAAGGTAGGCTCCCATAAGAGTGTAGGCGCTTCGGGTAGAGGTTATATCCTCTATTGTTTCGCAGTACACCTTATACAGCGGAAGTAAGGTAGCCGTCTTAGTGTAATTCATCCATTTGATAAGATAGTTCACAAGCTTAAAGTAAGAGTCACAGGAGTCTTATACTCACTCGTTGTCCTCCCACCTAGCTATACTCTACTAGTTATCCTTAGTTATCCTAAACCTTGTCGTGTCTTTGTGTCATTACCTTTTCCTCTATTTATCAATTTACCCCCTATCACTAGTTGATACTAAGTTTCTATAGACTTAAGGATCTCTCTATTATTAATTATTCATAGGAACCTCTTTCCGTTGGGATAAAATAAATAACGATACCTTGGAATACTCCCAGGTGAAGTGCTACAGCGGTATATTCTGTGCGCTTGCGGAATTATCCAATAGACATAAGAAATAACCCTTAGGGCACTTCTGGCGCCGTTATCAGAGATAGCCTAACACCCTGTCTCTGGTGGTTGCGCTAAGAAGTGTCAACAGCGGCTTCCCAAAGTAATCGGTTCTAGAGACGAAGCGATGGCGTCTGGGCAGCCTGGTAAATGCAGGGCTTACGTGAGACGTAATTGTACTGCCCGAACAGATGTGGGGCTTATGTAGCAACGTAGTCATACTGCACGAACAGGTGCGGGACTTACGTATCAGCGAAGTCATGCTGCCCGAGCAGATGCGGGGCTTACGCGGTGGTGTAGTCATGCTACCTGAGCAGATGCGGGGCTTACGCATTGGCGAAGTCACGCTGCCCGAGCAGATGCGGGGCTTACGTGTCGGCGAAGTCATGCTGCCCGAGCAGATGCGGGGTTTACGCGTCCGTGAAGTCGTGCTGGCCGAGCAGGTGTGGGGCTTATGCATTATCAATGAATCTTAGTAGTTTGCTGATCTGCATGGATTCATACATGTGCATATGACGATCAAGTAACTTTTATTGACATAATAAAAATACACATATCTGCCTTGACATGTTGTCATGGATAGAAGCGACGTAGATGTTCAATGTTCCAGGAGTTGGGGATGTCGACGCCTTCAAGGTCGCATAGCCTGTACGAGCCTGGCCGAGTCACCGCCTTGACCATTATGGTCCTTCCCATGGAGAGGAGAGCTTGTGCATGCCTTCTTTGTTTTGCTTGTGACGGAGGACGAGGTCCCCGACCACGAAGAACCTGCCGTTGACATTGCGGTTATAGTATCGGCGCAGTCCTTCCAGGTACTTGGCCATGCGTACGTAGGAAATCAGGCGCTCTTCCTCGAATCTGTCGATGTCTTCTGCTCAGGAGGAGTTGGATATTTCTTCATTGTAATTTTTGACTCTAGGAGCTCGGAAGGTGACGTCAGTCGGAAGCACTGCTTCGGATCCGTAGACCATAAAATACGGAGATACGCCGGTGTTTCGGCTGGGCTAGGTTCACAGACCCCAGATAACCGCTGGCAATTCATGGATCCAGTCCCTGGGCTTCGTTTGACGACTTCATGCAGGCGCTTCTTCGGGGCGTCAAGCAGCATCCCGTTCGCTCTTTCCACCTGGCCATTGGCCCGGGGGTGAGCCACCGAGACATATTTCATGACGATCCTCCTTTCATCGCAGAAATCACCGAAGTCACTTCCGGTAGATGTGGAGCCAAGGTCGGTGATGATGCTGTTTGATAGGCCAAAACGGTGAGAGATGTTGTTGAGGAATTCCGTGGCTTTGGCTGCTATAGCTTTCACTAATGGCTTATACTCGATCCATTTGGAGAACTTGTCGATGGCAACATAAATGCAGCGATATCCTCCCTTTGCTGCATTGAAGGGTTTGATCATGTCGAGTCCCCATGTGGCGAAGGGCCATGATGCAGGTATGCTCTGCAATTCTTGGGCTGGAACGTGTATCTGCTTGGCAAAAAATTGGCAAGCTTCACAGTGCCGAACGATTGTCTCAGCGTCTTGGACGACGGTGGGCCAGTAAAACCCTGCTCGAAAGGCCTTGCCGACCAGTGTGCGCGAAGCCGCGTGGTTGTTGCACATTCCTCCATGCACTTCTTGGAGTATCTTGATGCCTTCTTCACGCGTTACGCACTTCTGGAGGACTTCGCTTTTGGCATTTTTACGCATGAGCTTGCCATCAACCAGAACGTAGTGCTTGGACCGACGCACGAGGCGCTCCATCTCAATCTTATCTTCTAGAATTTTGGCTTCGAGCAAATAAGTGATGAAGGTGCCTTCCAGCCTTCTTTGTTGGAAGCAATGCATGCCACTATTTGATCGGACTAGGCAGCTTCTGTCTCTTCTTCTGTTTGGATAGAAGCGCGGACCAGGTCTTGGACGAAGACACCAGGAGGAATGTTGACCCATGATGAACCGAGCTTTGATAACTCATCAGCTGCTTGATTCTCGGCACGGACAACGTGGTGAAATTCGATGCCAAGAAATTTGCCTTCCAGTTTTCTGATCACGGCAACGTAGGCATCCATCTTCTCACTGGCACAGTCCCAATCTTTGTTTACTTGATTGATGACTAGGGTGGAGTCCCCATGAACCATGTGTCGTCGGATGCCGAGCCCAATGGCAATCCGTAGACCATGGATGGCGGCTTCATATTTGGCGGCGTTGTTGGAGGCTTTGAAGTATATTCTTAAGACGTAACGGAGGCGTTCACCAGAAGGTGATACAAGTAGTACGCCAGCGCCGGTGCCTCCAATGCTAAGGGATCCGTCAAAGTACATCGTCTAGTGCTCCTCCTGCTTGGGGGATACTGACTCCTGCATCTCTGTCCACTCGGTAATGAAATCGGCCAGTACTTGCGACTTGATCGTCGTTCGGCTGCGGAAGTTGAGGGAATAAGTTCCCAATTCCACGGCCACTTCATGACTCTTCTTTTGGCGTCTTTGTTGCGGAGGATGTTGCCGAGGGGATGTTGGGTGACCACCACAATTGGGTGTGCCTGAAAGTAATGTCGGAGCTTGCGTGATGTGACGAGGAAGGCGTAGAGCAGCTTTTGCACCGTCAGGTGGCGGGTCTTAGACTCGTTTAGGACTTCGCTGATAAAATAGACCGATCGCTGGACCAGGTAAGTGTGATCTGCTTCTTCTCACTTGACCACGATGGCTGTGCTGACGACCCTGCTGGTCATGGCGATGTAGAGCAGCAAAATCTCGCCCTTCACTGGTGCTGTAAGGAGAGGAGGATGTACTAGGAACTACTTTAATTCTTTGAAAGCTTGGTCGGCCTCTTCCGGCCAGACGAATTTCTCGCTAGCTTTGAGTAGCTTGAAGAAAGGGAGCCCTTTTTCGCCTAGTCTGGAGATGAAATGACTCAGGGCGGCCATGCATCCAGTGAGTTTTTGGACGTCTTTGACGCTAGATGGAGGCTTCATTCGCATGACAGCCTCGATCTTCTCTGGATTAGGAAGGATGCCTTGTTTGCTGACGATGTTGCCGAGCAGGTTGCCTGATGAAACGCCGAAGATGCACTTGGAGGGGTTCAGTTTCCACTGAAAAGCAGATAACATCTTGAAGAAAAATTCAAGGTTGGGGATGAGGTCCTCAGCTTTCTTGGTTTTTATGACGACGTCATCGACGTAAGCTTCGGCGATATCAGGAATAAGCTTGTCAAGGCATGCCTGGATAGCCCGTTGGTACATGGCACCTGCATTTTTTAGGCCGAAGGACATAGTCTTGTAGCAATAGGCCCCAAAGGGGGTGATGAAGGAGGTCTTCTCTTGGTCTTCTTCATTCAAGGTGATCTGATGATAGCCGGAGTAGCAGTCGAGGAAGTGGAGTAGCTCGCAGCCGGCTGTGGAGTCGGCGACTTCATCGATATGGAGGAGACCAAAGGGGTCTTTAGGGCCTTGTTTGTTGAGATCGGTGTAATCAACGCACATTCTCCATTGATTATTCTTTTTTCTTACAAGAACCGGATTGACTAGCCAATCGGGATGATACACCTCTTCGATAAAGCCGGCAACTAGGAGCCGAGCTATTTCTACCCTAATGGCCTCCTTCTTGTCTGGAGAGAGTCACTGGAGCTTCTGCTTGACGGGCTTGGCAGTCTTCGAGACATTCAAGGAGTGCTAGATCAGCTCCCTAGGTATGCCGGGCATGTCCGCGGGTTTCCATGCGAATACGCTGACGTGCTTTCTAAGGAAGCTGACGAGCGTGTTTTCCTATTTGGGGTCGAGATCTGTCCCGATGTGAGTAATCTTACTCGGGTCACCAGCGACGAGGACCACATCCTTTGTCTCCTTGTTCTTGGTTGCCGCTCTAGGCGGGGTCTTCTCTGGGATCTTCTGTTCTTCGGGAGGTAGCTTCTGCGCGTCGACCACGCATGTGTTCGTTAGGAGGGAGACATCGGTAGCTTCGGCCATGGCGATAACCTCCTTCTCGCAGTCGTATGCGGTCTGGAGGTTAGAGCGGACCGTGAGGATACCGGTCTCCATCGGCATCTTCGTGGCGAAGTAGGTGTAGTTGGGGATGGCCCCAAATTTGGCTAGAGCTGGACGACCGAGGATGGCATGGTACGCGGCATCGAAGTTGGCCACCATGAAGTCAATGTGCTCAATATGAAAGCACTGTGGAGTCCTGAAATGGACGGGCAGATTGATCTGTCCCAGGGGGTAGGAGGATTGCCCTGGGACAATCCCCTAGAATCGAGTTGTGGCCGGCTCCAGGTCTTCTGCTCGGAGCCCGAGCTCATTAGCGGCTTCGGATAAAAGGATGTTGAGGTCACTGCCATCGTCGATCAGCACCTTGCAGAAGCGGGTCTTGCGTATTACGGGGTCAAGGATCAGTGGGAAATGACCCAAGTACGGGATCTCTGTCCACTGGTCGTCTCTACTAAAGGTAATGGGCTTATGCGACTAGGGAGGGAACTTCGGATCGGCGATGGAGGTGTCGTAGTTGGCGACGGAGTTGATGCGTCTGGCAACAAGCTTCTGCTCTCTCTTTGACTCCATCGTGATGTGACCTCCAATGATTGTGGAGATTGTCCTATCGTGCTCGATGAAGCCGGGTGGTGGCTTGTTGTTGTCGTCACGCTTGTCATTGTCAGAGTCGATACAAGCCTTCTTCTTCTCCTCTTCTCTGAATGCCTTGGAGAGGCTGAAGCAATCTTTCATGGTATGGCTGTGAAACTTGTGGATGGAGCATTGACTGTTGAGGAGCTTCTCATAGGTTTCGTCATAGTTAACCTTAGGCGCTGGTCAGGTGTTGTAGACCTAGTAGTGGCGGCGTGTTTCTCCAGCTCTAGAGCCCTCTGGCTCATCGTGGCGGCGCCGGTCGAAACTGTAATCACGCCATGGCCCTCGGTCATCGTAGCACTGGTTGGCCCGGCGATCTCCGTCTTCATGGCGTGTACGGTCGGGGTAGCGAAGGCGGCTGTGAATGGAGTGATGAGCAGCTTTGTTCCCGTCGGCGTACTTGTTGGCGATGCGCAGCATCTCGGCGATGGAGCTTGGCCTGCTGCGATACAGCTTCCTTTGAAGTTCTTCATCAGGTCGAAGGCCACGTATGATAGCGGAGATAGCTTCAGCATCTGTGACGCCCAGGATGTTGTTTCTGGTCTCCAAGAAATGCCGAATGTAATCTCACAGAGACTCTCGTGACGCCTGCTAGAGCTTCTCGAGATCATACTTTGTGCCTGGCTGCTTGCAGGTGGCACGGTAATTGCTGATGAACCGCTCTTTCAGTTCATCCCAGGTGTCGATGGAGTTGGGCTTCAGACTAAGCAGCCAATTGTTGGCGGACTTGTTGAGCATGACGGGCAAATAATTTGCCATGACGTCTGAGTTTCCTCCAGCAGCTTTGACCGTGATCTTGTAGACGGTGAGCCACATTGTGGGATCGGCGGTGCCGTCATAGGTTTCAACACCCACAACCTTGAAGCTCGGCGGCCAGCTGTTGACATCTACTAACGTCGCCAAATATAACTGTATAACTTTTTATGCAAGAGGCGAGATTAGAAGATGAATGGTAATTAATTAACTTGTCATTAACAACTAGCCACTTTTCTATTACCAACATTCTTATGCAAGAACTAGGTTGTCATCCCTAATTAATAATGCTAAGAATAAATAAAGGTTTTATATATTAATCTATGTGACTAGGCAGAAATAAATATAAATAATATAAACTAAGATCAGTTCTGCAAGCGGACAGATAATTATACCATTGTAGCATTTTACCTAGGGAGTTCTACTAGGTTGTCAATTTATATTTATACCACTGAGAAGGACTAGGATAAACTTTAATCTATTATATTGATAGTGATGGCATACAATGGATAAATGACATTACCGATGTCATTTACTCTACTCATAACAGGTAGAGGTCATAAGATAAATAAAGATAAAGGTGATAAGTATGATCAAGCATCATAAATAAAAGATAATCATCAGAGCACTTCTCTAGTCATACTAATAGCTAGCCAATGGATAAATTAAGGAATTAATATCAAAGATAATTCTATAACTACATCAATGAATAACTCTAATTAGTGCAATTACATCAAAAAGCAATCATTATTAGACTTATCCTATATCATGATCACATACAAAGGGCATCATCTAGGAAGGATGTGAAACAGAGTCATCACCCAACTTCGCGATCGTGCCTGCTGGCCTACATACGGGGGGTGGACTACAGAGGACTCAACGCAGCTGTCACCTACGCGATCTACCACACGACCCGGCACATCAGGGTGCACTCGTAGATAAACAAAATACCTATACACCACGTCTACATATCGTTCATCATCTATCCATCGTACGCATGAATAAACGCTATACGAGCAATTACATGAATTCAATAAGATCAAACTAACTATACTAGACATATAATCAAAGTAGACAAAGACTATTGTAATCAAGAACATATGAACTATTAAGAACAATGTTTCCCTAATCATAATGAAGAATACAATAATAGAGAAAGAACTAGAATTATACCGAACTCCGTGCTCTAGACAGACGCCGGGGCTCCAGATCCGCCGAAGAACTAGAACTCCTCTACTTCTAATCTAACTAGGCTAGAACTATGAACTAGGAGGCTCTTGATGAATTAGGAGGCTCTTGATGGCTTGAGGACTTGATGCCTTGAATGAATGATGGGTTGATGCCTCCAGGAGGGGTCTGCCCCTTTATTTATAGCCCGGTGGGATGCACGTGCGCCGTAGGATCAAACTGACTTGAAAAAAGGGCCGAGATGACTCCACAAAGGCGGCGGAAGAAGACTCCAGAAGCTAGGCCAAAACCCTAGCAGGTGGCGCCGGCCGGCCCCACCCTGGTGAGTCTCGGGCCCCGGTACCTCGGGTGTGTTCCAGATGCTTCTAGTGTTCTCGTGATGATGTTTCCTTGGCGGTTAAGTTACGTGGTAATCATGCTTTTTAACCCTTCTTTTATGCTTTTCTGGAATAGCCCCTGGAAAATATAGAACATGCAAAACTCGTGGAAACTGTCAGTTAAAACCCTAGACTAGTGTGTATTCATGTATCCTTTGGTGTCTAAAGTTCTAATAAAAGTTGACGTTATCCACCGTCAACAACACCCCCAAGCTTACCTGTTTGCTAGTCCCTTGGCAAACAAACTAAGCCTAATTACTAATGTAATTGGATCAGGAGTTGCTACAATGTCTTCATACTTCCCAAGTACACATGCTGCAAACACAGATTCTCCTCTGGATTAGACAAAACTGCTCTGACTTTTAAACTTACCCATTTTACCTTTAACCATGGGGTTTTTCAGTCCTTGCCTCAGTCTTGAGTAATTGAAAGAAAGAACAATCAAGTCTTGCACTATGTAGCAAATTCTTCACAGTACCAATATTCCGAAGTATTGCAAGTTTTCAAAATAAAACTCAGAGCTTTAATTGTATGACACCCTCAAGTCTCTCAGTGTATATGGTATTTGTGGATCTCACTTAAGGCATTAATGTTATGCCTTCCTATAACTAAGGAATTATAGTGGAGCTTATAGGAGTGGTAATAACAAGGTTTAAGCATACTTGCAATTCATATGTTGTAACGTCAAACAATGGATCCACAGAGAATCGAGGCATACAATCAAACCAAGATTTGCATGTGTATGGAATATGGTGGATATGTGTATATTTGGTATTTAGTGGCTATTCCTAATTCTACTTTTACTCTTTGAAATTGATTCACTCTCCTTTGTAACTTGGAGGAACACATGGGCTATCTTTATTCTTTTTCTCTCTTTTCTTTTTTTTCATTCGGGAGGCGGGCATCTAGTACCCATTGTTTTAATGCTGGGACACTTGTCCATCTTTTACTCCCTTTTTATATTTTTGCATAGCCACATGTATCCTTTGAATATAAATAACTGGAGAGATAAGAACTTAGAGCAATTATAACAGGGCTGTCCTACGGGGTTTATATATATTTTTGGTGTTCACTCCTAGTGTAGGAGAAAACATTTTCATGACGAAAATTGATGAAAGTGGAAATGGGTGCGATTACTCCCAGGGTAGGAATAATGCATATGTGCTAAAGTGTGTACGTGATCTTGGTTTTAAAAGCATTACAAGACTCTCATATGGTATTCAACAAAGGTTGACTAAACTCAATGTAAAGCAAGCAGCATGAATGTGCAAAAGTTTTTCCTATCTAGATGTATCATATATGGCTTTGGTAGGAATTCGCATTTTGTCATACAAGAGCTCATCATGTAGATTTTAAATTTTCAAATAAAAATAAATCTCCAGAACTTGTAGATTTTAAATTTTCAAAAAAAAAATAAATCTCCACCACGTTTGGTCTGGTTTTATCAGCGTAGGGCTTGTAGACATACGGTGCCTAATCAGTCGAACCCCAGTGAGTTTAGGACTTTGCGTGTCCCTGGTATAGCAGACTCTTTGGTATAACAAATAATTGATCTTTTATTGAGTTAGAGTTCTCCCATAAACTCTAGAGCTACTTCAATTTATCCTAGTGTGTTTTCCACCTTAGATATACTTCATTGATTTATCCTCACTAATGTTGTTATCCTATTTATCCATATCTAGATCCTTGACTATAAGATCCTAGGAATCAAAAACCCAGCCTTCCTTTGGGAAAATATAAATTCGACACCTGGTACTCCCAGGTAAAGTGCTACATGATAGTTCTGTGCGCTTGTAGAATCCCATCACCTATCCTATAGAGCTACCCATAGTATTTTTGGCGTAGTTGCTAGAAATAACTTTATTCCTAGTAGCAACGTTAGAAGTGTCAACAATCACATACTTTGAGCATAGGGATTGACAACCCCAGTCATTGCGTTGAGAAGTATTGTTACCACTGCTAAAGGATAGATTTGGCTACACTCTTTAGATAGTGTTAGTAACTGTTAACAAGCATTTTTGGCACCGTTGCCGGGAAGGCAACTGTTGAACTCCTCTGATTTGAAGTCAAGTCTAGATAGTTATCCTTTGAATCACGAATATGGCCAAAAGGACCATCCGTGAATTCTCTACACCTTCTGCTGCTAAAATAGCAACAGGCCCCGGTGTCATCGTGGCGAACACTCAGTTTGAGTTAAAGCCTGCATTGATCACAATGGTTCAAGCTAGCCTGTTTTGTGGCAAAGCACACGAGGATGCTAATGCACACCTCCAACATTTCTTGGAGATATGCAGCACCTTTACCATTAAAGGAGTAACCCCAGACGCAATTCGTTTGTGACTCTTTCCTTTCTCCTTGTTAGGAAAAGCCAAGCAATGGTTCTATACGAACCGAAATGATGTAGAAACATGGGAAAAGTGTTCCAACTCTTTCCTAGTAAAATTCTCTCCTCTAGGCAAAACCAATGCTCTTCGCAATAAGATCACTAGTTTCCAACAACAAACCGATGAATCAATTCTCGAGGCTTGGGAACGTATGCAAGAGTATGTAGCTGCCTATCTACACCATGGTATGGAAGATTGGCTTTCGATCTTGAAAGGATCGAGGATGCCCAAGAGGGGGGTGAATTGGGCAACTAATAATTTTTCGCAAATCAAATCAACCTATTGTTGACACTTCTTAGCGCAACCACCAGAGACAGGGCGTTAGGCTATCTCTAATAACAGCGCTAGATGTGCCTGAGGGTATTTCTTATATCTATTGGATAATTCCGCAAGCGCACAGAATATACCGTTGTAGCACTTCACCCGGGAGTATTCCAAGGTATTGTTATTTATTTTATCCCAAGGAAAAGTGATTGCTAGAAATATTAATAGGAGATCCTAAAATTTATCTCAACTTAGCACAACTAGTGCAGAGGGGGTAATCGAAATATGAAAGGAAGGTGATGATTCAAAGACAACAAATGAAATACTAAAGGATAACTAGTGTAGTGTAGCTAGGTGGGAGGACAATGAGTGAGAAAGGTTCCTGTGATTCAAAGTTTACTCTTGTGATCTATCCTATCAAATGGACGAAGTACACTAAGACTGCTACCTTACTTCTGGTGTGTAGGGGATAGGCGAGACAGTAGGGGATATAACCTCTACCCGAAGCGTCTATTCTCTTATGGGAGCCTACCTTTTAAGAACTTGCCTAAAATACGTGGAGGATACTAAGACTAGACAGGGCTGTCACCACCTGCTAGCACCCACAAACAATCCGTGCGACAAGCGGCATCCAAAGGCAAGATCTAGTCTGAGCACCACGCTTACACTAAGCCTTACTACTCTAGCAGTGATCAAGGCAATTAGAGCACCCTATGACAGGCGATGAACTACACACGTGAGCTGGTTACAGGATCACAATCTAATGCAAACCGACTAAGTAATATAATAACTCACAACAATACTATTAAAGTAATGCACTAAGTAAGGACTCAGTAAAATAAAGCAGGAATAATATATTAAAGTAGATAAGTCTTACAGGAAGAGAAAGATACAAGAGCTATACCAGACTCTCTAGTAGATGACTCCGGAGACCCCGAGCGCAGCTCGACTCAACTCTAACGCCCACACTAGACTACAACTACTACTAAAGGTGGAACTACACTACTTCTTCACTTGTATCTTGAATGAATCATGTCTTGAGAGGGTGCACGCAGCCTCTATTTATAGGAAGAGATGAAGGGGTGCCACGTCAGCGATCCGTGTGGCTTTCCATCTTGGCCCTTGGATGAACCGACCTTGTAATCGACTTGGATGGACGGCAGTGGTAATTTCCTCACGTGGACAGTATGCAGGAAGTCGGTGAAGGCCAATCGACCTGGCTGGGCACCAGGGCTGGTTCGGCCGATCCCCCTATGGCAGGTGGGCCCATCCAGGAGCTTCTAGAAGATGTCCCCATAGATCATGGAGTGTGGTGGTGGCCTGACCTCAACATGCGTGGTTTGGCCAAACCACCTATGGCAAGAAGGGCCCACCAATGTTGTCCCCATCTGTCATTGAGTGTTCCTTAGTGTTGGTTCCCCTTGGTTGGATGTTTATCACGTTGAATCCTTGTGCTTTGCTTCTCCACCGTTGAATAGAAACATAACTTGATCTGATGGTTGAAGTGAGCTAGGTGGAGTGTCACGAGGATTGAGCCATGTCAGCAGAGCCAGTTGGGCGCCATACATGGTTCGGCCAAACCATGCATGGGCTTGGCTCATGCTCTTTTATCTTCCATGTGGTCCCTTGTGTCACGTGTTGGAGTGTGGTGACTTGGTTCCCAAATATCATGGTTCGGCCGAACCATGATATTGGGCTCCAAGTGTTCATTTATGCTCTGTTCCATCTTCCCTGCAGTCACAAGCTTAAGAGTACAAGTAGAACTAGTTATTGATAAAATATGCTCATGATTTGTTTATTCTCCTTTGAATCCGAGGCCTATTGATGGTGTTTGAATGTGGAATTTTAGGGTATATTCACCGTCAACAAGATCCCCCAAGCTTAACCTTTGCTCGTCCCGAGCAAATAATTAAACTTAGCCTCGGTGGATCAGGAGTTGCTACAATGTTCATATTTCAATAATACCATGTGTACAACTAAATACTTTTCTTTTGAATGGAAAAATTGGCTATAAAAATCCACCCATTTTACCTTAGTCCTTTATGGGGCTAGTGACTTTCCCTTTGCCTTAGGTGGTTGAGAGACAGAACAGTTTAACTTGAGCACTACTTTTCTCATTCTTTGCAAGTTTCATACTGGAGGTTTTAGCAATGTTTTGCAAAAAACAACTTAATGTTCCTCATATGGTTCTCTCATGTCGCTCAAATGGTGTATGATTCCTTACCAAGGCATAAAGTAAATGTTGCCTTCTCTTTATCATCCTACTTCTAAAAATGGCTTATGTGGAGCTTAAGGTAGGAATGAAAGAATATAGCATACTTACTTTGCATATATTGTAGAGTAAAAGCTTGGATCCAAAGAGAGAAGTGTCATTCCCTTAGATCAAGATGTGCAAGTGTGTGGAAAATATGAACTATAATGCTCCTCTATTTGAAATTGTATCTCTCTCTAAATTTTAGAGACATGGCTATCATTTTTTCTTTTCTTTTCCATGGACTTTCTTGTGTCCATCTTTCTTTCTTTTTATTTTCATTTTCCATATCCTTTTGTCTCTACTACCATAATGACTAAGAGAGATTTTCTATGACTTTAACACATGGAGCATTTATTTGGTGGGAATGAAAGGCATGTGGTTGCATACTTCCAGTGTAGAAGCAGCACATATATGTGGTGTGTACGTGATCTTGATCTTGGGAGTATGATAAGACTCTCAATAAGGGTCAACAAGACTTGACAAAACTCAATACAAAGCAACTAGCTTATGTGTAAGGTTTTAAACATGTGTAACATATATGGCCGTGGTAGGAATTTATCACCAGTGAGGAACAATAAGGTTTTATGGTTAAGAAATAAATCTCCAGTAATCATGCATGCTTAGAATAATATTATAGCAGCTCTTGTTTCACCATATCGTATCTCACAACAACTTAGACTTAGTTCTAGCACTTAGCATCCATAAAGTTTTGAGGTTCATGATGATTTTAAATAGGCCAAGTAATCTATATGCAAAGAAATACTAAGTTGTAAACTAGGCATTAAAGAAATATTAACAGGGCAACTATTCATCATTTCCATGAGGAAAAAAGTATTCATGAGACATATGGAATTAAGGGAAATATTTTTGGTATTTTTATCTTATGTATTTTTTTTATACAATGAATTAAAATAATGTAAATAGCTAGGATAAAATACTTACCTTGGTGGGGAAGAGGATCTCCCCCAAGCTTGCACTTTTGCAGTTGTCTTACTGAGATATGGACGTGGCGGATATGGTGGTGGATAGTGAGGAGGATATTGTGGTGGATATGGTCGCGAAAACTGCTGTGGGTGCTGTGGGATATATGGAGGTGGAGGTATGTTGTGATGTGCATAGAGGGCCGCCCACTGTCTGCCAGTCTGCTCTTGGAAATTTTGGAGCTGCTGCTGAGTTTGTGCAGTGATGTTGTAAATGGCTTCATGGCCCGCCCGCAGCACACCAAACTGATGTGTTAGCAACTCCATGTCATGTCGATGGCTTCGCGTCCCTGCATCCTACATAGATGAGTAAGAAAATCTGGCACTTTGTGCCCCTGACCGGCACCCTCCTCCAGAGCTGGAGGCTAGCATGGCATTTGAGCTGCCTGCATAGGTGCTGTCGTCTTCTTCGGATGATTCATTACGCTGTGTAGCACACGTTCTTGCACGGGTAGCAGGACCTGAAAAACTCCATCGATCGCCTACTCCTGTAGTGTTAGGCACTAAAGGGTGGCCCCCATATAGTTTTAATTCTGGGCATGGCAAAGTGAGTCTTGCATCGTTATTATGGAATTTAAATTCTATTGTTCCTTGGGGACCACCGGCAATAATATGAGCTTTTATGAAATATTCCTCACCCAGAATGGTTCTATGTGTAGGTATGTAATCATTAAATCCATTTAGCAGTTCAAGGTAGCTACACATTTTTGTGATGATGGATGTGAAATCAAATGATCCACATCTTGATGGTGCAGAAATCCAATGCTCTACCATGGCTTTTACAGGTGATACTCGGATTTTATATACCATGGCATACATTATTCTTAAATCAATTTCTCTCACAGGTCTCACATCATCCTAGGAAACAAAGTGATTCCTAGCCATCTATGCAAAAAGCGCAGTGTGGGGTTGCAAATATGACTAGTATGTGGTTTTCCCATTCTATTTTCCCCAGTTATGTCATGCCAAAATTCAAGTTTATTGAACCTACGAGTAGCAGATTCTAAATTTGAGGTGCAGTTCATGAAGCCTAGGCAAGCACTAAACTGGTCCCAAGTAAGATCATAAGCTTGATTAAACAGGCGAAAACAGATGTTGTCTCTAGTTGCTTTTACTGTGCACATAAATTCTAAAGTGAGACTCTTGCTACCTTGGTACCTAGAAAAATCCCAGAATTCACCCCATCTTATTGCACTAAAAACATCAAAGAACTCCTTAATGCCTGTGTGTTGGAGGAGTCCTAAATTAATTACCTTGGTGTGTTCAAAGTTGCGGTTGCCGATGGAGTTGAGGACAGGAAGTTCTTGTGGAGTGACGCAAATGCCTGTCTCTTGGTCTTGTGTTCTAACAGGTTCTTCCACTTCTTCGGATTCTTCATGATCATGAGGAGGTTGTTCAACATTTTCTGTGTTGTTGCTTGGCTCAGTTGCCTCAGACAAATATTCATCCTGTGACCCTGAGAGTTGTATCTCAGTGTCCTGGGAGGATGATCGTCGTGATGAACTCCCGCTCAATGCTGAGCGCATTTTCTTTACTGCGGCCTTGAATGGGTTCTTCATATTTGCACAAAACAAAACACGAACCAAGATTCGGATGATAGGGGTTAGCTTAATTGAACCTTCTTACCGGATGATTACCTTCGTTGAGTCCCTCGGGCGATGAACACTTGAAGAACAAAGATGAGAGAAGAATATTTTTTGATTTTTCTTTTGGAAAGGAAAACGCCTTGATAGGAGTTTAGAGAGTTGGAGTGCTCTGCTGGTGGTTTGGTTTCAGAGATGAGCTCACGAGCATGGGAATTAAATGGAGAGGAAAGCAGAGGGTGCAGGGGCACTTGGCCTGGTTCGGCCAACCCCTTGCTGCCTCTATTTTGTGGCACTAATTGGTGAAGTCTCTGGTGGACTGAATGGAAGAATAGATGGAGTGATTGAGCTCAATGGATTGGGTCGGCCAAACCCATCCTTCTCTCCACTTGCAACAACAATTATGGGAATCTATCATGTGTAGAAAAGAGAGAAAGATTGAGTGATTTGAGGTCCTTTGATGGGTCGGCCGAACCATGCTCCCCCTCCATTTGCTATGCGCCAAACAAAGGTGTCTATGCTAGTCATCTCTTGCCTGGTGAAGTGCTGAACTTTCTCTCCTTTGGATGCTTGCTGATGGGATTCTTTCTTGGAATGAGTGGTGAATGGAGCAAAGAACCAAAGGAGGGGACAAGACTTGACTATGGCTGGTGGAAGTTTGCTCATGTGGTGTTTCGCGGGAGAATTCTCTAGAGAGGTGATTTGCTTAAGTAAGAATCTTTCCCATGATTAGCAAAAGGTGTTTTGATCGAAGTTTGCATGAGTGAGAATAAGGAAAGAGAGAATGGATTTTTGTCATGACAAAATTTTGCTCTCGGCCCACTCAAGGTTGCTATATGCATTTCTCTCGTTAGGATTTTAATAAAGCATGATATGAGAGAGAAAGGGATCTAATGCCCAGAGTGCGAGTTAACATGTATATGTCTTGCAGCACTCTATAGGGCAGCTCACATGAGGCTTGAGTAGAGCAAATTAGCACTAAAACATGTGAGAGCACAGAAGAGTGATTGAGGGAAAATCCATAGTTGCCTTGCAGCTCATTTAAATGATCAAGATTACATGTAATATTTTAGGGTGTTGTTGTGCGTGGGACATATCAGAGCATGGCATGGATTGATTTGGACAAAAGATGGCAGGTGGGTGGCACCATGATGGGGTTCGGCCGACCCCACCATGAGCCCCACCTGGTGTCAACTTACTTAGGAGGTCAAATAGTTGATTATTTTAATATTGAGCTTAATTATTGATCGAAAGAACAAGGGTTGGATATTAAGCAAATAAAGGAAGTAAACTTTAATTAAATGTTAGTATACTTACCTTAATGGAAGAGTTGATCCTTCAGGTCCTTGGAGTAAGACCATCTCCTTGGGCTGGTGTAGAAATTTTCTTTGGAGGTGTTGCCGGTTGTATTACCTTTCTCTTCCATACTCGCTTGCTCTTTGCTTGTGGTTGTGATTTGGGCTTCTTCAGGTCTTTCACAATAGCAAAGGCATGTATTTCCCGTAGCATGATCATTGAGCATTGCTCAACCTTTGGTCGGAATTTGAATGTCTCCAGGGTCCCATTGATTATGAATTGAATTTCTCCGGCTCCAACATCAATATGTGCATTGCCGGTGCTGAGGAACGGTCTCCCCAAGATGAGTGGAGTCTTCTCATCTACTTCCATGTCCAAGAACACAAAATCCACAGGGACAAAGAATCCACGTATCTTGACGGGGATGTTTTCCGCTATCCCTACCGGGTAACGGACTGATTGATCCGCCAGCTGCAAACGTATTGATGTAGGGGACAAGATGGTATGATTGAGTTTGTCGAACACTACCTTTGGCATGACGCTGATGCTTGCTCCCAAGTTGCATAGTGCATGCTCAAAGTATTGTGTCCCAATGGAGCAGTCAATGGTGGGACACCCAGGGTCCTTCTTCTTGGTTGGCAGTTGGTTCAATATGGCCGTGCTGCATTCCTCCGTTAATTTGGCAATTTCCGTCGTGGGCAGCGGGCGCTTGTTGTTGAGGATGTCTCTTAAGTACTTGGCGTAGGTTGGTACCTGCATTGCGTTAAGTAATGGAATATTCACATAAAGATGACGAATTACCTCGACGGATTTCCTGAATTGTTCGTCGGTGGTTTGCTTCCTTGTTCTTGGGAAAGGTAGCAGCATATTGGTGTCATAATATTCGTGTGGGGCTGTCTTTCCTTGGAACTTGGTGTTATCATCAGGCGCTGGCAATTCTTCTTCTTCATCTTCATGTTCCTTGTCTTTTCTTGCAGCCTTCCCTGCCATGTTAGGATTTGGTGGATCGCGAGTGGACTTACCTCCCCTCGTGATTACTGCATTGATATTTGAAGTATTGCAAGTATTTTTAGGAGATGAAGTAGTAGCAATAAGATGAGTTAATTGAGATTCTAGCATTTTATTAAAACTCATTTGTTCTTTAATAGAAGAAGCGAGAGCATCCATTTTATAATTTAATGTTTCAAGGATCTTGTCATTTTCTATCAACTTTTTATTCATGCTTTCATATATTTTAGCTTGATTCATAACAAGATCTTTTAATGATAATTGATTACCAAAATTTACCTTACCTTGAAACTTGGAGTTCGACGCCCATCTTCCTTGTTGAGGGTACTTTGAATTGTTGTTGATGGTGTCTATCTTCTCAGGATTTAATTTGGAATAAGATACACTACATACCTGATCCCATTGATGCTTGGAAGCATAATGTTGAATGGCCTCTCGGTCTTTCTTGAAATTAGCACGTTCTTCCAACCTTCTCAAGAGGAGATCCATCTTCTCAGATGTTGCATCTACTTCATGGATGGTATGTGTGTTCTTCTTCTTGGCTTGGAGTCGATCTTCATTCCACCCTTGATTTATCACCATCTTTTCTATCAGATTCTTCGCTTGTGTGACATTGAGTGAAGTGAATGCTCCTCTAGCAGCGGCATCAAGGTGGCTTTGAGCTATTGGGGTTAGCCCATGGTAAAAACCTTGAATCAAGAGCCGTTCTTGGATTCCATGGTGAGGACATTCCCGAATATATTCCTGGAGACGTTCCCATGCTTCGGGAATCATCTAGTCCACTTGCTGTGTAAAGCCTGAGATCTTTCCTCGAAGAGCGGTGGTTTTGCCCATCGGGAAGAACTTCTTGAGGAATGCATTAGCACAGCTTATCCAATTGCCAATGTCTTCGGAATGAGCATAGAGCCATTGTTTTGCCTTTCTGATCAAAGAGAAAGGAAAAAGGCGAAGACAGATGGCGTCCATCTTGACTCCTTTTATGGCAATCGTGCCACACAACTCCAGGAAATTCTGGAGATGTGCATTTGCATCCTCATGGGGCTTTCCGCTGATTGGGTTGGCTTGCACCATATTGATAAGAGAGGGCTTGAGCTCAAAAGTGGCATCCCCAAGCTAAACTACGGACCGGTGGTGACTTTGTCGACCGACGGTGCAGAATGCTCGAAGATGGTCTTTTGGGCCATAGCCTCCTTAGGTGATATTGCAGAGCCTCCTTCCTTAAGTGGTTCCAATACCAAATCGGACCTCCGATCGGAGACTGAACGGTGTCGAGAACTCCTGATGGATGTCTCTGGATTTTCTATTTCTGTGGCTTGAAAGTAAAATCCACTCATGAATGCCTTGCTTCACGATAAAGAGAAGCAGAGGCAAGGGTAAGCCCTACTACAACTAATTGATACTAATTTAATGATAGGTTCCGGATTCGATCTTATTAAAATTTCTAGGCTTATGCTTTCCCCGGCAACGGCGCCAGAAATGCTTGTTGACACTTCTTAGCGCAACCACCAGAGACAGGGCATTAGGCTATCTCTGATAACGGTGCCAGAAGTGCCTAAGGGTATTTCTTATGTCTATTGGATAATTCCGCAAGCACACAGAATATACCATTGTAGCACTTCACCCGGGAGTATTCCAAGGTATCGTTATTTATTTTATCCCAAGGGAAAGCGATTGCTAGAAATATTAATAGAAAGAGATCCTGAAATCTATCTCAACTTGGCACAACTAGTGCAGAGGGGGCAATCAAAGTATGAAAGGAAGGTGATGATTCAAAGATAACAAATGAAATACTAAAGGATAACTAGTGTACTGTAGCTAGGTGGGAGGACCACGAGTGAGAAAGGTTCCAGTGATTCAAACTTTACTCCTGTGATCTATCCTATCAAATGGACGAAGTACACTAAGACTGCTACCTTACTTCCGGTGTGTAGGGGATAGGCGAGACAGTAGGGGATATAACCTCTACCAGAAGCGGTTATTCCCTTATGGGAGCCTACCTTTTAAGAACTTGCCTAAAACACGTGGAGGGATACTAAGACTAGACAGGGCTGTCACCACCTACTAGCACCCACAAACAATCTGTGCGACAAGCGGCATTCAAAGGCAAGATCTAGTCTAAGCACCACGCTTACACTAAGCCTTACTACTCTAGCAGTGATCAAGGCAACTAGAGCACCCAATGACAGGCGATGAACTACACACGTGAGCTGGTTACAGGATCACAATCTAATGCAAACCAACCAAGTAATATGATAACTCATAACAATACTATTAAAGTAATGCACTAAGTAAGGACTCAGTAAAGTAAAGCAGGAATAATATATTAAAGTAGATAAGTGAAACGACCTCGATTTCCACGAAGAGAAATCCACAGGCTCGAATTGTAATTCAACAGATTGCTTGGGTCAATCCATGAAATTACCCATATCTCAGTTGACACCAGGATCCATACAACGGTAATTAAGTCTTACATAAACATTTATTACATCGCCACATTGGCGGAATCAACATTCAGAGAAGCTTAGAAGATGCGGAAACGTTTCATCCTTCACGGCCAACTTGAGTGTAGCACGTGACCCTATTCCTCGCCATCGTCTTCCTCGAAGTCGTACTCATTCTCGTCACCTGACAGCAAATTTATCAGTACGACATGTACTGGCCACGGAGCCCACCTATGCAGCATTTGCTTTGTGAAAAGTGGATGCAAGGCTATACAAGCAGACCTATAGGCTGAGGTTTTCCTATGCAGCTGTAATCAATGTTTAATTAGTCAAGTTTTATCTCCAATTACACCATCATCCCTTTTCCCATCACCACATCTCACATACCCACACCTCACTCTCATTCGACAGGCCCAACTCCCTCTTGGGCCTATCTCAGCGGCACGCTACCACAACGGGTACACTGCCGGAAAAATGTCATCCAGGGGGAGAAGAGAACACTCACTACACTAGTAGAAGCTTCACAGGAAAGGTCCATAGCCAACAGGTTGGCATATGTATCGATCGATCAACCGTACACTCTGCAGAGGTTTCACTACCCACAAGATTAGCCATCATAGGTGTTGCGCAACACCTAGGCAGAATTCCGGGTGCTTGCTTGCCTAGGTTGATGCCACCCTACCACTCAGCCCTGGGATATTCCAGATCCTACACCGTTATGCTGAGACTGGGAGATACAGTACCGGGCCCATCCAGTGGTACTGCGCATCTAGAACGGAACGGGAACCCATCGACCGTCTCCGCCCACCCATATCACCTCTCAACCTAGCAGTAGTGGCACCGTCCTACCAAGTAGTCCAGCCGTCTCCCGCCCATCAGAAGCGAGTGAGTAGAAAAGGATTCCGATGAACCTGAAACTAGTCCGTCCTAGGTTTGACCAAGCAGGCATCTTCACTTAGGGGATACTCTCCCCGTGCCATCACAGCACCTCCGTCCACGGGCTTCAAACCACCAAGGCTATCCCACCCGGAACCTCCTCAACAACTTTACCCGCCATAGGTATCTCGCTTGGGGATGCCCAGGTTGCACCCCCGGCACGACTTGCCCCATGGGCTTGTCTCACATCCCACTTGGTCGACATCAACCCTTACCACGCACCCAAGACGCATGCAGCACTCTCTCCCAGTGGTTATAATCAGTTATACACCGTCCCAATTCCACCACATAGCATATAGCAAGTAGTAAGTAGTGGAAGAGTAACAGTAAATTAAGCAGCAGCTAACCTAGCAGCGGATAGCTGGGTATAGTCTTATCAAGGCAGGGAATTCAAATATACTACCATGCAACCAATCCATACATAATCATAAAGCAATAGCAACAATGTCATTTGCAATGCGTAAATAGGATCTAAGATTTGGTGGGACGTGGCACCTTCGTAGTCGTCTCCTAGCTCCTGAAGGTACTCGTGGTCGTCTTCCTTAGTCAGATCCTCCTCCGGCTCTGAAATCGAACACGAAATAGTCGCGTCAGCGACTCCTATAGAGTATTTCAGAAAAATCCAATAAAATAAAGAGCCAAATGCACACAAACATAGTCTTAGATTGTAGATCTCATTTTTCTGAGAATTTTGATATATGGTGCGCAATTTTTGGACATCGTATGAAAAAGTTATGAATTTCCGAAGATTATCCTATTTTCTGAAAATGGAAAATGGCCGATTAATCAGGGGCAGCTCGGGATTGGTCCACGTGGCGCGCGGGTCCAGTAGTGCGGCATGTGGCACCTCATCGGAACACAGACCCGATGGTCGCCCACCAGGTGTTCGATGCTGGTTCCCAGAGAGTCGCCGGCGTCGGCGTAGCTCGGCGGTGGTCGGGCGAGCTCGACGTTGGTCAGGGGTGTTTCTCAGAGGTCGGGGGTGGTTCTCAGTGGTCGGGGGTGGTTCTCAGAGGTCGGGGGGCGTCGGCGTAGCTCGGCGGTGGTCGGGCGAGCTCGGCGTAGCTCGGCGGAGCTCGGGCGAATCGGAGATTCGGGGCGCCAAGGGTGCCGCTCTCCCGAGCTCTCCCAGGGAGGCTCGGGCGAATCGGACATTTGGGCGCCGAGGGTGCCGCTCTCCCGAGCTCTCCCGTGGAGGCTCGGGCGAATCGGAGATTTGGTGCGCCGAGGGTGCCGCTCTCCCGAGCTCTCCCGGGGAGGCTCGGGCGAATCGGACATTTGGGCGCCGAGGGTGCCGCTCTCTCGAGCTCTCCCGGGGAGGCTCGGGCGAATCGGAGATTTGGTGCGCCGAGGGTGCCGCTCTCCCAAGCTCTCCCGGGGAGGCTCGGGCGAATCGGAATTTTGGGCGCCGAGGGTGCCGCCCTCCCGAGGGTTGGCTGTCATTAGTGAAATGATGTCGTGGGCCTCCTTCTCTCCCACGGCATACGGCGGTTCTCCGACAAGGTGGGGGCGCACGTAGCCAAGGCGACAGACATGATTCGGGGCTCGGCTATCTACGCGGCGGTGCTGAGGCAGACTTGGCGAACCTCGTCGGCCTTTCTCCGCAGCGCGAGGCGATCGGGGGTACTCGGAACGGATTTTAAGCGAGGCGGAACGTGTCGGCGGCGATCACGTTTCCCGAGAACGCACCTCTCGGTGTTTCAGGCTATGGAGGTTCGATCTTCCGCAACTAAGCTTGTCCGAGGTGGTCGGTGAGTTTGTGGTCACGCTAGCGGGTCGCGTCGGCGGTTTCACGGCTTGTGCGCGCGGGAACGCCGTCGAGGTGGCGGTGCTCCGAGCACATGTGACGGCGATGCCCGTCGGAAGTGGCCTGACGTCCATAGCCGATGTCCAGTGGTTTGATGGCCGGTCTTGTGCGCGTGTTGTGCGAAGTGTTCAGGGGCCGGAAACAGCCCGCGGCCTACACGCTCGTGATGCCGAGCGCCATGACCGTAGCACGGCGAGGTTGGATGAGGTGCTCGGTGTTTCACCGTGGGGTTGGTGAGGTAAGGATGTCGTTGCAGTGACGAGGTGACGCTGTGTAGAGTGATCGCAGTGCCGTGCCGCTCCTCGTCCGCAGCTCGGGCTTCTCCTCCGTGTCCGGCTCCGGCGTGCTCCGCGGCGGCGGCGCTCCGGCAGCTTCTCCTCCTCTGCTCCGCCCTTCTCCCTTCTCCCTCTCCCTCTATTGTGCGGTGTGGTGTAGTGGTTGTGCCGCAGCGCGGCGGCGGCGAGTGGGACGAGGTCTAGGGCTTCGGGGCGACTCCTTTTATAGACGGCCAGGGCATGGTGTGGTGGCGGACGATGATTAGCGGCGAAGGGGGGCACATGGAGACCATCGGTGCTCCCGAGCTAGGGTTTCCCAGTGCGCGTGGCTTCTTGGCGAGCAAGGCAGGGGACAGGCGAGGGACAGCGGGGTCAGGGCTCTGCCATGCGTGGCGCTGTCGGTCACGCCATTTGCGTGACTCTGTCGGCCACCGTCTTTCGCGAGGTGAGAAGAAGAACAGTAGCGAGAGCGGCTGACAGGCGGGGCCGGGCGGTCAGCGGCTGTGGGGGAGTGGGTGAAACGGTCGCGCGCGCGCGCTTGCTCGGTTGGACCGCAGCTGGGCCGACAGGCTGGCTTCCTTTCTTCCTCTCTTCTCTTTTCTTTTTCCTTTTCTATTTTCACTTAAGTGTATTTATATACATATATTACCCTTTTTAAATATTGAGTAAATACAAACATAAATTGCAATAAATCCCAATTGTGATGCATAAGCTATTATTCTTTGTGAATGGAATTAAAATGCAAGCTATACTCCTTTGTTTACCAAATTCATAATGAAACCTATATGCTTGCACAAGAAAAATGGGTTTTCATAATAAATAAATGAAAAATTTTAATTGGTTGGGATTTTTAGGTTGTGTGGGTTTTTAGGGTTGTTACAGTCCTCCCCCTCATTAGGATCTCGACCTCGAGATTCAGAGATAACGTACCCTTCGAAGAGGTAAGGAAACATAATCCACAAGTCCGATTCTTTCTCCCACGTAGCTTCTCTTTCAGTGTGATTGCTCCACTGTACCTTGCACATCGGAATAGTCTTGTTCCGCGTCTCCTTGGTATCCCGTGCCAAGATCTTGATCGGATGTTCCTTGTATTCAAGTGTGTCTTGCAGGTCTAATGCATCCGTAGGAACTTGCTCCTCGGGAAGCTTCAGACACTTTCTTAATTGCGAGACATGGAACACGGGGTGTACTCCAGATAATTCCTCCGGTAGTTCTAGCTTGTAAGCAAGCTTTCCAACCCTTTTACAGATCTTGTATGGCCCAACATATCTTGGTGCCAATTTCCCTTTTACGTGGAATCTGACAGTGCCACGAAGCGGAGATACCTTGAGGTAGACATAATCCCCAACCTTGAACTCAAGCTCTCTACGTCTTCTATCTGCATAGCTCTTTTGCCTACTTTGTGCAATCCTCAAATTCTCTCTTACTTGGGCAACACCTTCTTCTGCTTCCACAATCTTAGCAGGACCGAAGAATGTCCTTTCACCTGGTTCTGACCACATTAGTGGGGTTCTGCACGGTCTTCCATACAACGCTTCAAATGGAGACATCTTAATGCTCGTCTGGTAACCGTTGTTGTATGAGAACTCGGCGTGGGGTAGACAGCTCTCCCATCCTTCCTTGTACCTCAATACGCAAGCACATAACATGTCCTCGAGAATCTGGTTCACTCTTTCTGTTTGCCCGTCTGTTTGCGGGTGGTATGCTGTGCTGTAGTCGAGCTTGGTCCCGATGGACTTGTGCAAGGATTTCCAGAACTGTGATACAAACTGTGATCCTCGGTCAGATATAATACTCAGAGGTGCCCCATGTAACTTCAAAATGTTTGATACGTACAGATCTGCTAGCTTTTCAACTCTATACTTCCTTTTGACCGGTATAAAATGTGCGACTTTGGTCAGACGGTCCACTATTACCCATATAGAATCATATCCATGCTCGGATTAGGGCAGTCCTAATATGAAGTCCATGGATATGCACTCCCACTTCCATTCTGGTATCTCAACTGGTTGTAGCAACCTTGCTGGTCTCTAATGCTCGGCCTTGATTCTATTGCATGTATCACATCGGGCTACATGCCCTGCAATGTCTGTCTTCATATTCTCCCACCAGAAGTGCTTCCTTAGATCATGGTACATCTTGGCTGACCCTGGGTGAATGCAATATTTGGAGCCATGCCCTTCCGACAGGATCTCTTCTCGTATCGCTGAATCCGTCGGTACGCAGATTCTATCTTTGTACCATACAGTTCCCTGCTCATCTTCTCGGTATTTGGGGCCTCTCCCCAGTTTCATCAAACCACGGATATAGTTTATCTCAGGACAGTTCCGTTGTGCTTCACGGATCCGTGAGGTGAGATTGTACTCGACGCGAAGCTCATTTAGCATGCCATAGGAGACTACCTCGAGCTGGAATGCGTCGAACTCTCTCCTGAGCTCAGGCGGCATGGAGTTGGTGATGAGGGTATGGCAGTAGCTTTGGCGGCTAAGTGCATCAGCGACAACATTAGCCTTCCCTGGGTGGTAATGGATCTTAAGATCATAGTCCTTGATGAGTTCTAGCCATCTGCGCTGCCTCATATTCAAATCTTCTTATGTGAAGAAGTACTTCAGGCTCTTGTGGTCAGTGTAGATGTCACACTTGTTGCTTATTAGATAGTGTCTCCAAATCTTGAGTGCATGTACCACGGCTACAAGTTCAAGGTCATGAGTCGGGTATCGCTGCTCATGTTCCTTCAACTGTCTTGAGGCATAAGCTATCACCCTTCCTTCTTGCATTAGTACACAGCCCAAACCTTGCCGAGAGGCATCACAATATACAACAAAATCTTTGTGAATATCGGGCAGGGCTAGTACAGGTGTAGTAGTGAGCTTCTCCTTCAAGGTCTGAAAACTCTTCTCACATTCAGGAGTCCATATAAACTTGTTCTCTTTCTTCAGCAAGTTGGTCATGGGTCTTGCAATCTTGGAGGAGTTCTCAATAAATCTGCGATAGTATCCTGCAAGTCCCAAAAAGCTTCTGATTTCTGACACATTACGGGGTTGTTCCCACTCTTTCACAGCTTCAATCTTGGCTAGGTCTACCGCGACTCCTTCTCCTGACAGTACGTGTCCAAGGAAAGCAACTTCCTCAAGCCAGAATTCACACTTGGAGAATTTGGCATATAGCTGGTTGCGAGACAACCTCTCTAATACGGTCCTCAGATGATGTTCATGTTCCTCTTTTGTGGCTGAGTAAATCAATATATCATCAATAAATACCACTACAAACTTGTCTAGCTCATTCATGAAGATCTTGTTCATCATGTTCATGAAGTATGCTGGAGCATTAGTGAGTCCGAATGAGACTACTGTGCACTCATACTGTCCATATCTAGTGACAAATGCAGTCTTCGGGATATCTTCTTCCCTAATCTTCATCTGATGATACCCTGATCGGAGATCAATCTTTGAGAAGTACTTGGCCTTACTCAGTTGATCTAACAGATCATCGATGCGGGGCAGTGGGTACTTATTCTTGACTGTAACCGCATTCAGATTCCGGTAGTCAATGCACATCCTCATCGTGCCATCCTTCTTCTTGACAAACAAAACGGGAGATCCCCAGGGCGAGGCGCTAGGCCTAATGAAGCCCTTCTCTAGTAATTCTCCCAGCTGCTTCTTGAGTTCCTTCAACTCATCAGCTGACATTCTGTAGGGTCTTTTGGCAATCGGTGCAGTTCCTGGCATCAGCTCTATAACAAACTCCACATCTCTATCTGGTGGCATTCCTGGCAACTCCTCTGGAAATACGTCATTGAATTCACAAACTACTGGCACATCTCTGAATGTCAGCTCCATTTTATCTGCCTTAGTCTCCAGAGCACATAGGAGGGCTTGGACTCTCCTGGTTTGGGGTATACATCGGACGGCTGTTCCCCAAGGGTGGGTTACCTGAACATATCTAGGTGAACAAGATATCACTCCCCGATGTTTGGTTAGCCAGTCCATGCATAAAATGACATCTAAGCTATTGGAGGGTAGTAGGGTTAGGTTAGCTCGAAAGTCAAGTCCCTCGATTGTGATTATCACTCTCCTACATATGTGAACGCTTCTGAAGGTTCCTAAGGGAGAGCTAGTTAGGATGGGGTTTGCTCTCGGGGTTACAGGTATGTTATGCTTACGTGCATATGCAGATGAAATATATGAACATGTAGCTCCCGAATCGAACAGAACTATAGCCATGTTACCCTGAACTAGGAACGTACCGTACACAGCATCAGGTGCAGCTTCAGCTTCCTCAGCGGTCATGTGGTTCAGTCTTCCTCAGGCAGCAGATCCTCAGTTCGGTGTGCCCTGTGTAGCTGCTGGTGCACGGTTGAGGTCGGGGCACACAGCCACACGGTGTCCAGGCTTTCCGCACCCGAAGCAAGTGAAGGGCGCACTGCCTGCTGTGGCTGTCACAGGAGCCTTCCAATTGCTTGTCCTTGGTGTGTTGGTAGCGGGGGCGGGTGTGTTCTGCACAGCTCGAGTCGACGCAGGGTAGGTCTGAGCGGGGCGATGATAGTTGTTGCTGTTGGTACCACCACGGCTCGTTCCCGAAGAAGGTCCCTGGCGAGTTCGGAAACGCGGGGGTGCACCTGTTCGCTGTCTCTGGGGTGGAGCAGTGCGAGTGGGTCCCTCAGAGCAGCGCTTCTTTCCCTTGTTCTGGGCCTCCAATTCCAGACGTGCTTCCATGCGATCCTTCTCGATCTCAATATAGCGGTCAATAAGCTCACGCAGTGTGTAGCTCTTGTTCCCTGACAGAGCCAACCTGATCTTGGTCTGAAGTCCCTTCCTGTAGTAGTACATCTTTTCCTTCTCGGAACTCACGCAAGACGCAGGTGCGTATCGGAGCAAGCAGTTGAAGCGGGTGGTGTACTCGTGGATCCGGTCAGCTCCCTTGGAGATGTTGCGAAACTCGTTCTCCTTGGCCTCCATGACTCCCTTAGGAATGTGGTGGTCACGGAAAGCCTCGGTGAACTCATCCCAGTCAATGCGGGCTGGGTCCTCGTGAGCGCTGGTGTAGTTGTCCCACCATGCTCGTGCAGCACCGGTCAGCTGGTGGCTAGCAATCCCAACACACTCCTCGTCGGAGCAAGTGGTCAGGTCCAGCTTCTTCTCCATCTCTTTAAGCCAATCGTCGGCAGCGAGGGGATCGCTGTCGGTCCCGTCGAAGGTAGGTGGCCTCAGCTTCAGGAAACCCTCCAGTTTCCTTTGGAAGTCATTCTGGGGTGGCCCGTGGTGCCTGTTCATCCCAGTAGCTATGGCATTCAGCAGCTGGGTCTGCTGAGCCATCACTTCCGCCAACGTCGGTGGCGGCGGCGGTGGCGGTGGCGGAGGCACGTTCTCGCCCTGTGGTGGCGGATCGTTCACCGGCGGTGCATCGTCAGCCCGGCGCAGCTCTTCTTCCAGGTTAACTCCAGCACGTCTGCCAGCTGGGCGTCCACGGTTGCGACCATGCCCGCGTCCTGGCGCAGGTGCGGGGGAGGGCTGGCGGTTCTCCAGACGCGCGGAACGTCTCATCGACATCTGAATTTATTAGGTACGTGCTCAGTGCAGTAATAATCATGCAGTGGTTTAAGTAGGAGTTAGATGTTTTCAACGATTTAAATGAATTAAAACATTTTTCATGCTATCCTACACTCAACCAAAGAAGCATAGAGAACCATAAGAAGCATAAGATCCAAATGTCACTCATCACATGGTTATTATTACATAAAGGATGTTCCTAGCTGCTAAGAAGATCGTGCTATGCGCAGATAGCCAATGACAGGACAACTCATGGTATCACTAGTCTAAGGGCCACGCAGGGTCCCATAAGCTACTGGTGCATAAGGTCGAGTACGGCGTCGGGTATGCGGCTGTCCTCTACCTCGATCTCATCGTCGGTCATGGTCAGGCGCTTGACATAGTCGAGAGCTACAGCTAGCTCTGGAGTGGCCTTAATCTCCTTTATCCTTAGAGACGGACACGCTCCCAGGTTGAGCGTAGTGGGTGGTATGCGGAAGTCTCCCTCCCGGGGCTTCACCATCTCCAGTGGGGGAAGCGAACTCTGTACTTCCGGACCTCAATAGCTCTCCTGGTATCGGACTGCTTCCAAGCTGTCTCTGTCCTCCGTAGCTTGTCCTTTAAGAACTCCACCATCTTCACGCGGTCGATCAGAATCCCTTGGTTGCGGGTGGACTTCTCCTCGGCTTTCTCCAACTCCCTGATCCTGGAGCGCAACATGCTCATCTCGACTCCTCTGTCTCTGCTCCTCTGCTCCCTCTCAGCAAGCGCTCTCTCCTTGTCGTCCAGCCTCCTCTGTAAACCCAATACTCTGCTGTTCAGGTAGTCATTGCGAAGCCCAAAATCCCCGATCTTGTCTCGCAAGTCGGCGATCTCGGCTCGGTGTAACTCATCACGGCGCTGCATCTCCAACTGCAAGTCAGTGACTGCTCTGCTCAAACTCTCTAGGGTCTGAGTCCCTTTCTGCAAACTGTCCTCGACCTCTGCCATGCGTGCTCGGTCACGCTGCCTCATTTGCTCCAATGAGCTGATGAACTCGTCCTGCTCCTGGAGGTGGTGTGCCACTGTGCATAGGCAAGGGTCAGTCTCGGCCTGAACGATCTGGCTGGTGTACAGAATCCTCTGGATGGGGTCAGGGTGCAGCTCCAAAGCCTGAGGTAGCAGACGGAAATGGGTTCCCTTAAGGTACTCGTATGCTGTGTACACAACTGCGCGTAGTACCTTGCGGGAGACGGACTGTACTCCGTCCTCCACAGTCTCTCCAGTAGTGTAGTCAGTAAAAACCGGCATTCCTGGAAGGGTCAGGCCGACGGGTGTCTCAACTCTGGTAGTGACAGGTCCTTCAAACCTCTCAGCCTCGACAAGCTTCCCTCGGCTGAAGTACTGGATCTGGTCTGACGGTGCTCCCAGCTCCTCCAATACTTGGCGTAGCACCATGGCAAATCCGTCGTGGTTTCTCCCATTGATCGGGATCTCAATAGTGCCATCGTGCAGTGGACGAAGTGGTGGTCCAAGGCTGGTCATCTGCAAATTTTTCAAGAAACGGATTAGCAGGTCCTTGTATTAGATAAGCCATTGCATAAAAAGTGAATGCAAGGTCGGTAATATAACCGAAAGAGAGTCTGGCTTCCTATTCTAACGTCCATTTTCTATTGGTCTCGTCCTACAGTCAAGTATGGCTCTGATACAAACTGAAACGACCTCGATTTCTGTGAAGGGAAATCCACAGGCTCGAAATGTAATTCAACAGATTGCTTGGGTCATTCCATGAAATTACCCATATCTCAGTTGACACCAGGATCCATACAACGGTAATTAAGTCTTACATAAACATTTATTACATCGCCACATTGGCGGAATCAACATTCAGAGAAGCTTAGAAGATGCGGAAACGTTTCATCCTTCACGGCTAACTTGAGTGTAGCACGTGACCCTATTCCTCGCCATCGTCTTCCTCGAAGTCGTACTCATTCTCGTCACCTGACAGCAAATTTATCAGTACGATATGTACTGGCCACGGAGCCCACCTATGCAGCATTTGCTTTGTGAAAAGTGGATGCAAGGCTATACAAGGAGACCTATAGGCTGAGGTTTTCCTATGCAGCTGTAATCAATGTTTAATTAGTCAAGTTTTATCTCCAATTACACCATCATCCCTTTTCCCATCACCACATCTCACATACCCACACCTCACTCTCATTCGACAGGCCCAACTCCCTCTCGGGCCTATCTCAGCGGCACGCTACCACAACGGGTACACTGCCAGAAAAATGTCATCCAGGGGGAGAAGAGAACACTCACTACACTAGTAGAAGCTTCACAGGAAAGGTCCATAGCCAACAGGTTGGCATATGTATCGATCGATCAACCGTACACTCTGCAGAGGTTTCACTACCCACAAGATTAGCCATCATAGGTGTTGCGCAACACCTAGGCAGAATTTCGGGTGCTTGCTTGCCTAGGTCGATGCCACCCTACCACTCAGCCCTGGGATATTCTGAATCCTACACCGTTATGCTGAGACTGGGAGACACAGTACCGGGCCCATCCAGTGGTACTGCGCATCTAGAACGGAACGGGAACCCATCGACCGTCTCCGCCCACCCATATCACCTCTCAACCTAGCAGTAGTGGCACCGTCCTACCAAGTAGTCCAGCCGTCTCCCGCCCATCAGAAGCGAGTGAGTAGAAAAGGATTCCCATGAACCTGAAACTAGTCCGTCCTAGGTTTGACCAAGCAGGCATCTTCACTTAGGGGATACTCTCCCCGTGCCATCACAGCACCTCCGTCCACGGGCTTCAAACCACCAAGGCTATCCCACCCGGAACCTCCTCAACAACTTTACCCACCACAGGTATCTCGCTTGGGGATGCCCAGGTTGCACCCCCGGCACGACTTGCCCCATGGGCTTGTCTCACATCCCACTTGGTCGACATCAACCCTTACCACGCACCCAAGACACACGCAGCACTCTCTCCTAGTGGTTATAATCAGTTATACACCGTCCCAATTCCACCACATAGCATATAGCAAGTAGTAAGTAGTGGAAGAGTAACAGTAAATTAAGCAGCAGCTAACCTAGCAGCGGATCGCTGGGTATAGTCTTATCAAGGCTGGGAATTCAAATATACTACCATGCAACCAATCCATACATAATCATAAAGCAATAGCAACAATGTCATTTGCAATGCGTAAATAGGATCTAAGGATTTGGTGGGACGTGGCACCTTCGTAGTCGTCTCCTAGCTCCTGAAGGTACTCGTGCTCGTCTTCCTTAGTCAGATCCTCCTCCGGCTCTGAAATCGAACATGAAATAGTCGCGTCAGCGACTCCTATAGAGTATTTCAGAAAAATCCAATAAAATAAAGAGCCAAATGCACACAAACATAGTCTTAGATTGTAGATCTTATTTTTCTAAGAACTTTGATATATGGTGCGCAATTTTTGGACATCGTATGAATAAGTTATGAATTTCCGAAGATTATCCTATTTTCTGAAAATGGAAAATGGTCGATTAATCAGGGGCAGCTCGGGATTGGTCCACGTGGCGCGCGGGTCTAGTAGTGCGGCATGTGGCACCTCATCAGAACACAGACCCAATGGTCGCCCACCAGGTGTTCGATGCTGGTTCCCAGAGAGTCGCCGGCGTCGGCGTAGCTCGGCGGTGGTCGGGCGAGCTCGACGTTGGTCAGGGGTGGTTCTCAGAGGTCGGGGGTGGTTCTTAGTGGTCGGGGGTGGTTCTCAGAGGTCAGGGGGCGTCGGCGTAGCTCGGCAGTGGTCGGGCAAGCTCGGTGTAGCTCGGGCGAATCGGAGATTCGGGGCGCCGAGGGTGCCGCTCTCCCGAGCTCTCCCAGGGAGGCTCAGGCGAATCGGAGATTTGGTGCGCCGAGGGTGCCGCTCTCCCGAGCTCTCCCGGGGAGGCTCGGGCGAATCGGAGATTTGGTGCGCCGAGGGTGCCGCTCTCCCGAGCTCTCCCGGGGAGGCTCGGGCGAATCGGAATTTTGGGCGCCGAGGGTGTCGCCCTCCCGAGGGTTGGCTGTCATTAGTGAAATGATGTCGTGGGCCTCCTTCTCTCCCACGGCATACGGCGGTTCTCCGATGAGGTGGAGGCGCACGTAGCCAAGGCGACAGACATGATTCGGGGCTCGGCTATCTACGCGGCAGTGCCGAGGCAGACTTGGCGAACCTCGTCGGCCTTTCTCCGCAGCGCGAGGCGATCGGGGGTACTTAGAACGGGTTTTAGGCGAGGCGGAACGTGTCAGCGGCGATCACGTTTCCCCGAGAACGCACCTCTCGGTGTTCCGGGCTATGGAGGTTCGATCTTCCGCAACTAAGCTTGTCCGAGGTGGTCGGTGAGTTGGTGGTCATGCTAGCGGGTCGCGTCGGCGGTTTCACGGCTTGTGCGCGCGGGAACGCCATCGAGGTGGCGGTGCTCTGAGCACATGTGACGGCGATGCCCATCGGAAGTGGCCTAACGTCCATGGCCGATGTCCAGTGGTTTGATGGCCGGTCTTGTGCGCGTGTTGTGCGAAGTGTTCAGGGGCCGGAAACAGCCCGCGGCCTACACGCTCATGATGCCGAGCGCCATGACCGTAGCACGGCGAGGTTGGATGAGGTGCTCGGTGGCTCACCGTGGGGCTGGTTGTCACAGAACCGACCAATTTATACGAGCACAAGTACAACGATCGCATTTTCGCCGCAATCCAGTCGCACTTGAGCCAATATAAACCCGGTAGTCCGGAAATCTCGAAGGATTTCAAACATTTCATACCCCAAGGATCATTCATTCAGCAATACCCGATCACATGACACATAAGTTCGCAACCGAATTTAAACATCAGAGTACAACATAGTCTTTTACACAAATAGGGTAGTAGCGGAAGTCAACATAGTTTTACACCACAGAGTTCAAATACGAGTACCATCACATGACCCTGTCACAGCATTCTTACAACAACTAAAGATAGATAATGACCCTGCCCTCGGGTCTAGTCTTCTTCGCCCGCAGGGGTGAAGCAATTCCTGCAATACGCGTAGTAGACTACACCATCTGCAACAATGGGAATAAAACCCTGAGTACTCAATTGTACTCAGCTAGACTTACCCGACAGGGAGTAAATAAAAAGACTCTCAAGGATATGCAAGGCTTATTTGGTGGAGCTCAGAGGGTAGCATCATTTTTGCATCAAAAGCATTACTACAGTAGAACCTCAACTTATTCATTTTAATTGTGATAAGCTTCGATTTCAGTTAAACTATTTACTAGGATTAGCCACTATACTAAGCATTCACTGAATATTGTAGCAATCAATAAAACCATATGATTTCCGATATCCACAGATATCAACCTCATCTCACCATAATCATTATGTTCAAGTTATTAGCCTCTACCTCACCAGAAGATCAGTTCAGTTTCTCACTAACCAGGAGAGATGGCGATTCGAATCGATTGTACCAGCTGGCAAATATGCCAATCACAAACCCTGTCAGCCGAGCCACTGGCTTCTTGGGCCACCGTTAAATCTTTCTGAGACATAATATGTATCGCGGGCTTGGAGGGGTCCATATTCTCAGAGACAAACCCACTTCCAGGATGCATCAGGTCCCTGACCTGCCCTTGGTAAGATGGTGTCTCCGCACATCCTTCCTACCTCCAGAATATGTCTGCCTTATCACGCCCAATTCCCGGCTCAGAAAGAAATACTCGGCTTCGCGGTCAGAACGACTTATCTGGCCAGCTATGTGACGACGTCTTTCAATCTCAACTGATGTCTGGTGGCCTCAGTCCTAGTCGGCCGCAAGCAGCACCGAAGACGGCATGACCTCAACCATGTCATGCGGCTCCCCGCTACCTAGCCTTGATTCTCTCATTAGACACTGTGGCATGGTGGCACATATAGTCCATCATGTGGAATCCAACCCCATCATCATTAGTAACCACCTATGCTCGCGAAGGACAGGAAATCCCTCGACTTCTACCGGTCTAAGCATGGCTAAGCATAAGATCGAACCCATCCCCTTGTCTAGTAATAACTTCAGGATCAAGTATAAGTGGACAAGGAATAAATGCAGCAACGGTATCATATCAACTCCTATACTTAAGTGCACAATCATACGATTTAATAAAGACCAGTGTATTTGTAAAAAGAGTAGGTGGAGACTTAGGAATGCTCCGGGGCTTGCCTTTCACAAAGTTAGTGGGTTGGTGATCCGGGCACTCAGGAAGTTCAGCTTCTTCTTCCTGACCTTCGGCAACCTCTGGCACTTCAATCTCCGGCGGAACTCCCTCCTCCGGTGGATCGAACTGCAACAGCGTCATGCCTCCCGGCGATCCTGTATGCATGATATGCATATATGAGAACTGAGAATGCACATGAAATGCAAGATAGAAATGCACGAATTAACCCATGATATGCAATCAGTTTAACAATCCACACTCATTTATTTCTTTCCTAGACAACCAACTCATACTCACCCTTCTTAAGCAAAGCATAGAACAATTTCTCGTCCCGGGTGAGAGGTCTACAACCTGCACTTAATAATTAACATGCATCAACTAATCTACCACAACCAAAAGATATTTGCTTAGAAACAATTAAATAAACCCTAGCCTATAACTGGACCTACTGTTTACTGTTACCAGAAAAATCCATAGAAATTACAGTAGCTATTACACATCCAGATTAGCCTACTGATAAAATTTCAAGTCATTTGGACAAGTATAACAGTCTACACAAAAATAACAAGCAACTAGCCTTTTAAACAATGGAAAATACTTAACACAGTGAAAGGTATCAAACAACAGATTTCCTAATTTTCTTAGCTTCTTTCCAACATAACATAGCCCAGGAAAAATATTCATGTCCATAACCTTAACACATTAAGCATGGTGATTTTTGCAAGATTAAAGCATAAAAGGCACATTATACTAGACATCATATAAATAACAGTGAAACACCAGCAAACATATTTTTCATAGATTCTACTTCCCTAAACAAGGTGAATGCAAGTGGAATCACATTTTTAGCACATTCCTGCAATTACTTATGCATTTATCAAGTTTACAAGCAATTAACAATTTAATTATAACTGCACACAAAAAGTATTCAAAAAGTACATTTTATATTTTTCCTTGATAGAGCTCAGAAATACAAACACAACAAAATTTGGTTCACCCCAATTGGACATTCCTAGATCCAGATATGAATTTTGGAAGGTTTTACACATTTTCTGGAAATTCATTTTATAAATCAAAAACCTAAACCCGATAGAACTGCTACGTGCACCCGGCTCAGTGAACCAGAGGCGCACCCGAACGGCTGACTCGCGGGCCCCGGGGTCGACCCGACCCCACGCGTCAGAGAGCGGAACAGAGCCGCCGGCGCTGACCGGCGAGAGCTCGCCGACGGCGAGGTCTCCGGCGACGCCGAGGCTACCTACCGACTCGTGGCAACGAGACAAATCCGATGGACCAACTGCCGAGGGTCGTACTCCACCGGAACGAGCTCGACGGCGGCAATGGCGGACGGCGGTGGTCCGGCGAACTCGCGCCGGCCGATTCCGGCCGTTGCTCGCGCGGCTCGGCCTCGTTCCGTGTTTCTGGAACTCTAGCGGACCTGTGCGTGCGACGAATCGAACTATTGCGCACGGGAGCTCACTGACCGCGCTCGCATGGCGGCACGGTGGCGAGCGGGTTCACGGCGAACTCGGGTTCCGGCGAAACTACGGCGAGATAGACCTAACCGACGGTGTGGAATGGATCTACGGCTAACGGGGACTCTTAGATGAGCAAAAGAGAGGGAAGCCGACCCCGGCATCGCCCTCGTCGCGGCGACCCGAGAGCTCGGCGGCGCTCCGGCAATGGCGGACGGCGAGAAGCTCGCTGGAGCTGTACCTTAGGTCGGCTGAGGTCGGCAACGGGTCAGAAACGAAGAGGAGAGCAAGCCGAAGCTGCACCGAGGGTGGAGCGGTCGGAGACGGCTCGGTGGCGGCGGATTTCACTGCGGCGGCGGCGCGGCGGAAATGGCGACGGCGGAGGGGAAAGAGGAGAGCAGCGAGCGAACAGAGGGCGAGAGAGCGGGGAGAGTGAGGGCGAGCGTGCGGGAGACAGGATTGCGTGTTCCCCTTTGTAAGCCGACCGCGCGGCAGCAACGACGGCGTACGGCGCCACCTGGCGGCCGAGGCCTGACGCGGTCGCGCGGCGTCGCCCGAGGGTCGAACTGAATCGGCTCCGATTCAGTCTCCGCGGACCCGACTGAAACTCGATTTTGATCGATCTATAACTCGCGATCCAGGGCGTTTCAGCGAAAACTTCACTAATATGGGTTGAAGAGCTATACGAGTAGATCATTTCATATTAAGGCACTTTACTCTAGTTCGGCCTGGATTGAGAGATACAAGTCGATGAACAGGGGTACACCGAAACTAAAAACCGGTTTAGACTTAGGAAAATTTGAAAACTTCCAAAACAGCTCCAAATCTGCACTAATTCAACTTTTTGACCTTCTTCCACTCATTTTCATGAGTTGACCCAAAAATAAAGTTTGTTGCTTATAAAATTATACACAACTTTGATTAAGGGTGCACTGACATGCAGAATCTCTAAAATGCCCTTCTTGTTTGGTCAAACAGAATAGCTTTTAAAGGGCCCTCTAGTCAACTATGAGCTAGAGGGGTATTTTGAGGATTTCACCAACATGAACATTGTTCCAAATGTTATCCTAAACATGTATAAAGCATTTAGAACCGTAAACAAGCATTACATTTGCATGTCAACACATTTTGCATAATATGGACATATAAACAAACATATAGCAATAAAAGGGAATCAAATAAAATGCAATGATAATAATGCATGAAATGACATGATCTATGCTTGATGACATGCAAATGCAAGTGTGAAAATAGTAACTAACACTGGGGTGTTACAGCCCTCCCCCCTTAAAAGAATCTCGTCCCCGAGATTAGAGTTAATTACCATTGTTTAAAGAAAGACGGATAGACTTCCTTGAGGTAATCTTCTCGCTCCCAAGTCGCATCCCAATAACTTTGGTTATTCCACACCACCTTATAGAACTTGATCACTCGGCTACGGGTGATTCTTTCTTTGTAATCTATTACTTCAATAGGCTTTTCTTCATAGGTCAAATCTGATTTCAACTTGATATCACCAAAATCCATTTGCTCTTCCGGTACTCGTAAACATTTCTTGTGTTGAGATACATGAAACACATTGAAGATAGTGGACATGTGTGGTGGCAACCGCAACTTGTATGCTACCTTCCCACTTCTTTCCAGAATTTGAAAAGGACCTACAAACCTTGGAGCTAACTTTCGTTTCACTCCGAAGCGTTGCACGCCTTTCATAGGTGACACTTTCAAGTATACATAGTCATCCACTTCAAATTCCAATGGCCTTCTTCGCTTGTCCGCATAGCTCTTTTGACGAGTCTGAGCGGCTTTGAGATGTGTTTGAATGGTATGCACTCTTTCTTCGGCTTCTTTCACAAAGTCAATCCCGTAATATCTCCTTTCGCCTGATTCAACCCAATTGAGAGGAGTTCTACATTTGCGCCCATACAAAGCTTCAAAAGGAGCCATTTGAATACTCTCTTGATAGCTATTGTTGTATGAGAACTCGGCCAAAGGCAACCATTCTTCCCACGAACCTTTAGACGATAGAACACAAGCCCTCAACATATCTTCAAGAATTTGATTTACCCTTTCAGTCTGACCAGAAGTTTGAGGATGATAAGCTGAGCTGCGAACCAAATTGGTTCCCAAACACTTGTGTAGATGCTCCCAGAAGTGTGCAATAAATTGCGGGCCTCTGTCGGAAACTATCGTCCTCAGCACACCATGTAACCAAAGTATCTGAGCAAAGTAGAGCTGTGCCAACTGATGAGGACGATCTGTAGTTCGAACTGGTAAGAAATGTGCAATCTTAGTCAATCGATCTACGATCACCCAAATAGAATCGTGGCCTTTTTGCGTTAGAGGTAACCCAGATATGAAATCCATGGTTATCTCATCCCATTTCCAACCTGGAACTGGTAAGGGTTGCAATAGGCCTGCTGGCTTAAGATGAATAGCCTTCACGCGACAACAGGTATCACACCTGGCCACATAGGCTGCAATTTCCTTCTTCATTTTGGTCCACCAGAACCTAGGTTTCAAGTCTTGATACATCTTACTACTACCAGGATGGATAGACAACTTGGACAAATGAGCCTCGTCCATAATCTGATTCCTCAACTCACGGTCTTTCGGTACTACCAATCGATCCTTGAACCACAATATACCTTTTTCATCTACTCGGAAATGAAGCATTTCTTGTTCTTTCATCTTCCATTTTATATGATATATGCCGGGATCTGTTTTCTGACCTTCAATAATCTTGCTTTCCAAAGTACAACTGAGAGTAATATTATTCAACACCACTGGATGCACAAGATTGAACCCGTCTGCTAGCAAAGGCTGCAATACATTGCAATGAGACTTTCGGCTCAAGGCATCGGCTACGACATTGGCCTTGCCCGGATGATAGTGTACTTCTAGATCATAGTCTTTGATCAACTCCAACCACCTTCTTTGCCTCATGTTCAACTCAGGCTGAGTGAAAATGTACTTGAGACTCTTGTGATCGGAATAGATATGACATTTGTGACCCATCAAATAGTGGCGCCAAATCTTCAATGCATGAACTACAGCGGCAAGTTCCAAATCATGAGTAGGATAGTTTTGCTCATGTTTTCTCAGTTGACGCGAGGCATAAGCAATGACTCGGCCTTCTTGCATGAGAACACATCCTAACCCAGTGCCACAAGCATCGCAGTACACATCAAAAGGCCTTTCAATATCAGGTTGTGCAAGAACTGGAGCAGTGGTCAACAACGTTTGCAAGGTGCGAAAAGCTGTTTCACACTCCTCACTCCACACAAACTTGGTATCTTTGTGCAATAGCTTGGTCATAGGTTTAGCTATTTTAGAGAAATCCTGAATAAAGCGGCGATAATACCCAGCTAATCCCAGAAAGCTACGAACCTCAGACACATTTGTTGGTGACTGCCAATCCAATACCTGCTGAACTTTTGACGGATCTACAGAAATACCTTCAGCAGATAAGATATGGCCCAGAAAAGGTACCTTAGTCAACCAAAACTCACACTTGCTGAACTTAGCATACAGCTTATGCTCCCTGAGTCTAGTCAAGACTATCCTCAAGTGTTCGGCATGATCCTCCATGTTTCCAGAGTACACCAGAATATCATCAATAAAGACTACCACGAACTTATCCAACTCAGGCATGAATACCGAATTCATTAGATACATGAAATATGCAGGAGCATTGGTTAATCCAAAAGACATAACCAAATACTCATACAAGCCATACAGAGTGGAGAAAGCCGTCTTAGGAATATCTTGTGGTCTGATCTTAATTTGGTGATACCCAGATCTCAGATCAATTTTGGAGAAAACCTTGGCCTTGGACAATTGATCAAACAAGATATCAATACGAGGTAGAGGATACTTGTTCTTAATTGTCACAGCATTTAGTGGCCTATAGTCCACACACATACGTAAAGTTTCATCCTTCTTCTTAACAAAGATTGCAGGGCAGCCCCACGGAGAAGAACTAGGGCGAATGAACCCTTTGTCCAATAACTCCTGGAGTTGTTTCTTGAGTTCATGCTAATTCATGAGGAGGCATTCTATATGGCCTTCGAGAAATAGGCGCCGTACCGGGAATAAGTTCTATTGCAAACTCCACATCTCGATCAGGAGGAAGTCCAGGTAGATCATCAGGAAAGACATCAGGAAACTCACACACTACCGGAATACCTTGGACGGTCTTGCCCTCAACTGCGAAAGAGAGATTAAAAAGATCCCCTCTTCGAGGTAAGGAAACTTGAAAGGTACCCCCACCCTGGGGCGCCTTCAACGTCAAAGTTCGGTTAGCAACGTCCAATACCGCACCCCATTTGTTCATCCAGCTAACCCCTAGAATTACATCCAGACCTAGCCCAGGCAACACAATGAGATGACTGATAAAACTTCTATCATTAATCTCAATACTCGCCTGCTTGATACCCTCACGTGTGCATATTTCAGCCCCAGCTGAGGTTATCCGGAAGTTACAGCCCAAATCAACGATCTGAAAGGCATGCCTTTGTGCAAATGCTTGACTTATGAAAGAATGCGATGATCCAGAGTCGAACAAAACAATAGCAGGATGCTGATTCACAGAAAACATACCCGCGGTGACTGGTTCACCTTCTGGAATTTCTTCAATAGTGGTGTGATGCACTCGAGCCTGCTTTCGGATGAGGGCAATAGCGAGCAAGGTGCCCCTGTTGACCGCATGTTAAAGCATGGCCCCAGACCTTGGTTGGTCCTCACTGGAACGGCGTTGCTTGGAGGAGCGTTGTTCTTGTTCAAAGGCACTGTGAAACCTTTCTTGTAGCGCTGAGGCGCTGGCTGCTTCTTTGGAGGGGGTCTGAATTTTGCTCCAGGAACAGCCGGACGGTAAGCAGGGCGATTTGCCACCGCACGACTAGCTGCTGGAGTCCTTGACTGAGAAGAGCTTCCTTCAAATGGCCTCTTGCCTCCCTTGGAAGCAGTGTGCAAGTTGTTCTGTTTCTCTTGGATATAAGCTTCACTGATGAACTCGTTAAAAGTTGTACGAGCGTTGTTCGCCAGAGTCTTCATAAGCTTGGTACTAAGACCTCTCTTGAAGGTTTCAAGTCTTCTTTTCATCTGTATCTACCATCCACGGGGCATACCTCGACAGATTGTTAAAGGCATGATGATACTGAGTGAGGGTCTTGGTACCCTGAGTAAGCTGCATGAATTCATTGACCTTCATCTTGATCAAGCCTGCTGGAATGAAATGCCCCCTGAAATCCCTGGTGAACTGCTCCCAGGTGATATCAGCGACCACAGGGTAGGCGGTCTTACGATTGGCCCACCATATTCCAGCTTGGCCTTGCAGTAACATAGCAGCAAAGCTAGCCTTCATGGTTTTCAGTCAATCGCAGCACAGAGAATGACTGTTCAATAGTGTTTAACCACTCATCAGCTTCCAGCGGCTCTACGGCCTGCTTGAATACCGGAGGCTTAGTGTCCATGAAGTCCTTATAGTTACTGTATTGGTCCTCATCGTTTCCGCGGCGTCCACCTCGATTGCGATTGTGGTTGTTACTAGCAACCATCTGCTGCAAAATCGCTTGCTGGGTGTCCAAGAACTGAGCAAACATTTGTTCCTGGGTACGCGGTGGAGGAGGCGGCAACTCCTCATCTTCATGTTCGTTCCCACCACCACTGGTTGACCCATGACGACGGGTATGAGGTGCCATCTGTAGCAACACGCAACAACCATTGTTAAGTGTCAGTTATGTCAAAGATAACCGAAAGATTATGCCCAAAAGATATCAATGATCATTTTTTTGATAACCAACAAACGGCACAATAATTCAATAATCATCACACAACCGCACAATAACAAGGCGCAACCAAAAAGGGTTTCCAAGCTGCATAAGTTACCATTACTTAATTAAAAGTTTGATGGTTCCAGCCCTGAACACACAGGGTTCTCTCATTACAATTCAGGTTCTACCCATTACATGACATTAAAGGTTTTCCCAATACAAAAGGGTGCCGATCATGGCAAGATCACTAGAAAAAAGCCTAGTCATCGTGGTCACTGTCCACGCCGGACACGTTCCCACCATGGTCATCACTCTCGTCAATAGGCACGATCTCCTCGGGGTCTTCTTCCTCTTCTTCCTCACTTGCTTCACCATCATCAGCTGCAATGAAGATCTCAGGAGCAAACTCCGCTGCACCCGGAGGATGAAACGGATCAGCACGGCTGTTCAGACGATGAACATCCTGCTGCAACTCCCAAACCTGCTGCTAACTAGCACGCAACTCCTGCAGAAACTCATTGCGCTGACGTGTCAAACTCATATTACGATTGTCAAGCTGGCGGCGAAGATCTGCATTCTCCCTCTCAAGCACCTCGACACGGCGATCAGCTGCCAACAAGGCGCCAGTGCATCGTAACAACTCATTGCGACAGGCAGTGAGAGCTACCACCAAGTCATCTGAGCTACGACGAGCCATACGTGCCCACTCTTCAGCTTCTAACTTCTTCTCAACAGCATCATGCAGGGCTTCAACGCACTTCATCCAACCATCCCTAGTGGAATAGTGCATCCTCAGGACAGCAAACATAGCACTCATAGAAGCACCCGTGCTATGAGCACGCTCGTCCCTGCCTCGCTCTAAAGAAGCTTGGCTAGACTGAGCCCACTCACCCTGAGAAGCATCCACCCTGGGAAAAATATTTGCTGGCCCCAAATCAGCTCTCTTGTTGAACCGGCTGCAAATATCCGTCAACACCTCAAAAGCTGCAAGCTGCGCACCATCCCATGGCGTCCTCATGTCAACTTCCACCTTTATTCCTGGAAACGACCAACCCCTTTCAAGCACAGGGATAGTCACCCAAACATCAAACCAAGGCTGCACCATGGTTTGCGCTGGCTTCCAGAAATACAGTGGTGGCTCTGCATATCCCACCGACTTCAACAACCTCCATAGCACAGTGGGTGTGCCAAACTGCTCCAGAAACTGACCACTCTGCGGCTCACCTTCAGCTGCCATCTGGTACATTGAAACATCTTTCAGCATTTAGAATAAGATAGGACAGCACAAATTTTACCATAGGGAAGGAAATAGTACAAATAGCTTAAATTAATTTCATGATCATGATGCATGCACGTGCCAACGACCTCACACATCATATATTTTAACTAACGTTATAGTCGGTGGCATACCACGTGCTCTCATATACGTAACTAACCGTGCTATACGTTTTGCGTGGTTAGTGTACCTGCAGAAGATTCATTTCAGCCCAACTCCCAATGTATGCAGGGCAACAAGAAGCACTTTTTGCCGGAAATGTTCCCATGAACATTTACGACCCCAAAAATTAATTACTCCACCTTACTTCCATAAGTACACATATGGATCACATGTACTCACTTCAGTAACATACTCTCACCATCGATCGATGGTTGTTCGATCTTACACTCACATCTCACCTTACCTTAGGCGACGTGGTACATTGACCCATAAGAAGCAATAAGAAACCGACAGTTCATGATTATCCGCACGATAAAACCAAATGAACCACAAATAGAAATATGATGTAATTTCCCCCAAGTCAGTACTTACATAAGCCACCTAATTACCACATATACATAGGGCTATAGGACTTGGTCATTGGTACTCATAAGTTTTGCAAACACTTGGTTTAAATCACCTATACACACTATCAGTTGGCAATTAGTTTGTAAAACTCAAAACTCTTTTAGTTTTTAAATAGTCAAGTGACGGTATATGCTGAATTATGCTCTGGTACCAGCTGTCACAGAACCGACCAATTTATACGAGCACAAGTACAACGATCGCATTTTCGCCGCAATCCAGTCGCACTTGAGCCAATATAAACCCGGTAGTCCGGAAATCTCGAAGGATTTCAAACATTTCATACCCCAAGGATCATTCATTCAGCAATACCCGATCACATGACACATAAGTTCGCAACCGAATTTAAACATCAGAGTACAACATAGTCTTTTACACAAATAGGGTAGTAGCGGAAGTCAACATAGTTTTACACCACAGAGTTCAAATACGAGTACCATCACATGACCCTGTCACAGCATTCTTACAACAACTAAAGATAGATAATGACCCTGCCCTCGGGTCTAGTCTTCTTCGCCCGCAGGGGTGAAGCAATTCCTGCAATACGCGTAGTAGACTACACCATCTGCAACAATGGGAATAAAACCCTGAGTACTCAATTGTACTCAGCTAGACTTACCCGACAGGGAGTAAATAAAAAGACTCTCAAGGATATGCAAGGCTTATTTGGTGGAGCTCAGAGGGTAGCATCATTTTTGCATCAAAAGCATTACTACAGTAGAACCTCAACTTATTCATTTTAATTGTGATAAGCTTCGATTTCAGTTAAACTATTTACTAGGATTAGCCACTATACTAAGCATTCACTGAATATTGTAGCAATCAATAAAACCATATGATTTCCGATATCCACAGATATCAACCTCATCTCACCATAATCATTATGTTCAAGTTATTAGCCTCTACCTCACCAGAAGATCAGTTCAGTTTCTCACTAACCAGGAGAGATGGCGATTCGAATCGATTGTACCAGCTGGCAAATATGCCAATCACAAACCCTGTCAGCCGAGCCACTGGCTTCTTGGGCCACCGTTAAATCTTTCTGAGACATAATATGTATCGCGGGCTTGGAGGGGTCCATATTCTTAGAGACAAACCCACTTCCAGGATGCATCAGGTCCCTGACCTGCCCTTGGTAAGATGGTGTCTCCGCACATCCTTCCTACCTCCAGAATATGTCTGCCTTATCACGCCCAATTCCCGGCTCAGAAAGAAATACTCGGCTTCGCGGTCAGAACGACTTATCTGGCCAGCTATGTGACGACGTCTTTCAATCTCAACTGATGTCTGGTGGCCTCAGTCCTAGTCGGCCGCAAGCAGCACCGAAGACGGCATGACCTCAACCATATCATGCGGCTCCCCGCTACCTAGCCTTGATTCTCTCATTAGACACTGTGGCATGGTGGCACATATAGTCCATCATGTGGAATCCAACCCCATCATCATTAGTAACCACCTATGCTCGCGAAGGACAGGAAATCCCTCGACTTCTACCGGTCTAAGCATGGCTAAGCATAAGATCGAACCCATCCCCTTGTCTAGTAATAACTTCAGGATCAAGTATAAGTGGACAAGGAATAAATGCAGCAACGGTATCATATCAACTCCTATACTTAAGTGCACAATCATACGATTTAATAAAGACCAGTGTATTTGTAAAAAGAGTAGGTGGAGACTTAGGAATGCTCCGGGGCTTGCCTTTCACAAAGTTAGTGGGTTGGTGATCCGGGCACTCCGGAAGTTCAGCTTCTTCTTCCTGACCTTCGGGAACCTCTGGCACTTCAATCTCCGGCGGAACTCCCTCCTCCGGTGGATCGAACTGCAACAGCGTCACGCCTCCCGGCGATCCTGTATGCATGATATGCATATATGAGAACTGAGAATGCACATGAAATGCAAGATAGAGATGCACGAATTAACCCATGATATGCAATCAGTTTAACAATCCACACTCATTTATTTCTTTCCTAGACAACCAACTCATACTCACCCTTCTTAAGCAAAGCATAGAACAATTTCTCGTCCCGGGTGAGAGGTCTACAACCTGCACTTAATAATTAACATGCATCAACTAATCTACCACAACCAAAAGATATTTGCTTAGAAACAATTAAATAAACCCTAGCCTATAACTGGACCTACTGTTTACTGTGACCAGAAAAATCCATAGAAATTACAGTAGCTATTACACATCCAGATTAGCCTACTGATAAAATTTCAAGTCATTTGGACAAGTATAACAGTCTACACAAAAATAACAAGCAACTAGCCTTTTAAACAATGGAAAATACTTAACACAGTGAAAGGTATCAAACAACAGATTTCCTAATTTTCTTAGCTTCTTTCCAACATAACATAGCCCAGGAAAAATATTCATGTCCATAACCTTAACACATTAAGCATGGTGATTTTTGCAAGATTAAAGCATAAAAGGCACATTATACTAGACATCATATAAATAACAGTGAAACACCAGCAAACATATTTTTTATAGATTCTACTTCCCTAAACAAGGTGAATGCAAGTGGAATCACATTTTTAGCACATTCCTGCAATTACTTATGCATTTATCAAGTTTACAAGCAATTAACAATTTAATTATAACTGCACACAAAAAGTATTCAAAAAGTACATTTTATATTTTTCCTTGATAGAGCTCAGAAATACAAACACAACAAAATTTGGTTCACCCCAATTGGACATTCCTAGATCCAGATATGAATTTTGGAAGGTTTTACACATTTTCTGGAAATTCATTTTATAAATCAAAAACCTAAACCCGATAGAACTGCTACGTGCACCCGGCTCAGTGAACCAGAGGCGCACCCGAACGGCTGACTCGTGGGCCCCGGGGTCGATCCGACCCCACGCGTCAGAGAGCGGAACAGAGCCGCCGGCGCTGACCGGCGAGAGCTCGCCGACGGCGAGGTCTCCGGCGACGCCGAGGCTACCTACCGACTCGTGGCAACGAGACGAATCCGATGGACCAACTGCCGAGGGTCGTACTCCACCGGAGCGAGCTCGATGGCGGCAATGGCGGACGGCGGTGGTCCGGTGAACTCGCGCCGGCCGATTCCGGCCGTTGCTCGCGCGGCTCGGCCTCGTTCCGTGTTTCTGGAACTCTAGCGGACCTGTGCGTGCGACGAATCGAACTATTGCGCACGGGAGCTCACTGACCGCGCTCGCATGGCGGCACGGTGGCGAGCGGGTTCACGGCGAACTCGGGTTCCGGCGAAACTACGGCGAGATAGACCTAACCGACGGTGTGGAATGGATCTACGGCTAACGGGGACTCTTAGACGAGCAAAAGAGAGGGAAGCCGACCCCGGCATCGCCCTCGTCGCGGCGACCCGAGAGCTCGGCGGCGCTCCGGCAATGGCGGACGGCGAGAAGCTCGCTGGAGCTGTACCTTAGGTCGGCTGAGGTCGGCAACGGGTCAGAAACGAAGAGCAGAGCAAGCCGAAGCTGCGCCGAGGGTGGAGCGGTCGGAGACGGCTCGGTGGCGGCGGATTTCACCGCGGCGGCGGCGCGGCGGAAATGGCGACGGCGGAGGGGAAAGAGGAGAGCAGCGAGCGAACAGAGGGCGAGAGAGCGGGGAGAGTGAGGGCGAGCGTGCGGGAGACAGGATTGCGTGTTCCCCTTTGTAAGCCGACCGCGCGGCAGCAACGACGGCGTTCGGCGCCACCTGGCGGCCGAGGCCTGACGCGGTCGCGCGGCGTCGCCCGAGGGTCGAACTGAATCGGCTCCGATTCAGTCTCCGCGGACCCGACTGAAACTCGATTTTGATCGATCTATAACTCGCGATCCAGGGCGTTTCAGCGAAAACTTCACTAATATGGGTTGAAGAGCTATACGAGTAGATCATTTCATATTAAGGCACTTTACTCTAGTTCGGCCTGGATTGAGAGATACAAGTCGATGAACAGGGGTACACCGAAACTGAAAACCGGTTTAGACTTAGGAAAATTTGAAAACTTCCAAAACAGCTCCAAATCTGCACTAATTCAACTTTTTGACCTTCTTCCACTCATTTTCATGAGTTGACCCAAAAATAAAGTTTGTTGCTTATAAAATTCTACACAACTTTGATTAAGGGTGCACTGACATGCAGAATCTCTAAAATGCCCTTCTTGTTTGGTCAAACAGAATAGCTTTTAAAGGGCCCTCTAGTCAACTATGAGCTAGAGGGGTATTTTGGGGATTTCACCAACATGAACATTGTTCCAAATGTTATCCTAAACATGTATAAAGCATTTAGAACCGTAAACAAGCATCACATTTGCATGTCAACACATTTTGCATAATATGGACATATAAACAAACATATAGCAATAAAAGGGAATCAAATAAAATGCAATGATAATAATGCATGAAATGACATGCAAATGCAAGTGTGAAAATAGTAACTAACACTAGGGTGTTACACTGGTGAGGTAAGGATGTTGGTGCAGTGACGAGGTGACGCTGTGCAGAGTGATCGCAGTGCCGTGCCGCTCCTCGTCCGCAGCTTGGGCTTCTCCTCCGTGTCCGGCTCCGGCGTGCTCCGCGGCGGCGGCGCTCCGGCAGCTTCTCCTCCTCTGCTCCGCCCTTCTCCCTTCTCCCTCTCCCTCTATTGTGCGGTGTGGTGTAGTGGTTGTGCCGCAGCGCGGTGGCGGCGAGTGGGACGAGGTCTAGGGCTTCGGGGCGACTCCTTTTATAGACGGCCAGGGCATGGCGTGGCGGTGGACGATGATTAGCGGCGAAGGGGGCACGCGGAGACCATCGGTGCTCCCGAGCTAGGGTTTCCCAGTGCACACGGCTTCTTGGCGAGCAAGGCAGGGGACAAGCGAGGGACAGCGGGGTCAAGGCTCTACCATGCGTGGCGCTGTCGGTCACGCCATTTGCGTGACTCTGTCAGCCACCGTCTTTCACGAGGTGAGAAGAAGAATAGTAGCGAGAGCGGCTGACAGGCGGGGCCGGGCGGTCAGCGGCTGCGGGGGAGTGGGTGAAACGGTCGCGCGCGCGCGCTTGCTCGGTTGGGCCGCAGCTGGGCCGACAGGCTGGCTTCCTTTCTTCCTCTCTTCTCTTTTCTTTTTGCTTTTCTATTTTCACTTAAGTGTATTTATATGCATATATTACCCTTTTTAAATATTGAGTAAATACAAACATAAATTGCAATAAATCACAATTGTGATGCATAAGCTATTATTCTATGTGAATGGAATTAAAATGCAAGCTATACTCCTTTATTTACCAAATTCATAATGAAACCTATATGCTTGCACAAGAAAAATGGGTTTTCATAATAAATAAATGAAAAATTTTAATTGGTTGGGATTTTTAGGTTTTGTGGGTTTTTAGGGTTGTTACAATAAGTCTTACAGAAAGAGAAAGATACAAGAGCTATACCAGACTCTCCAGTAGATGACTCCGGAGACCCCGAGCGCGGCTCGACTCAACTCTAACTCCCACACTAGACTACAACTACTACTAAAGGTGGAACTACACTACTTCTTCAATTGTATCTTGAATGAATCATGTCTTGAGAGGGTGGATGTAGCCTCTATTTATAGGAAGAGATGAAGGGGTGCCACGTCAGCGATCCGTGTGGCTTTCCATCTTGGCGCTTGGATGAACCGACCTTTTAACCGACTTGGATGGATGGCAGTGGTAATTTCCTCACGTGGACAGCATGTAGGAAGTCGGTGGAGGCCAACCGACCTGGCTGGGCACCCGGGCTGGTTCGGCCGACCCCCCTATGACAGGTGGGCCCATCCAGGGGCTTCTAGAAGATGTCCCCACAGATCATGGAGTGTGGTGGTGGCCTGACCCCACCATGCGTGGTTCGGCCGAACCACCTATGGCAAGGTGGGCCCACCAATGTTGTCCCCATCTGTCATAGAGTGTTCCTTAGTGTTGGTTCCCCCTTGGTTGGATGTTTATCACGTTGAATCCTTGCGCTTTGCTTCTCCACCATTGAATAGAAACATAACTTGATCTGATGGTTGAAGTGAGCTGGGTGGAGTGTCACGAGGATTGAGCCATGTCAGCAGAGCCAGTTGGGCTCCATACATGGTTCGGCCGAACCATGCATGGGCTTGGCTCATGCTCTTTTATCTTCCATGTGGTCCTTTGTGTCATGTGTTGGAGTGTGGTGACTTGGTTCCCAAATATCATGGTTCGGCCGAACCATGATATTGGGCTCCAAGTGTTCATTTATGCTCTGTTCCATCTTCCCTGCAGTCACAAGCTTAAGAGTACAAGTGCAACTAGTTATTGATAAAATATGCTCATGATTTGTTTATTCTCCTTTGAATCTGAGGCTTGTTGGCGGTGTTTGAATGTGGAATTTTAGGGTATATTCACCGTCAACACCTATCGCTATTTCCCAATATCACCCACTTGTGTTTGTGTCAAGTTCTAATCCTAAAACAAGTTATGCAACCTAGAGCCAGGTCCTATCACAAGTATACTACTCTAAGAAAATAAAGCACACAAGAGAGTACGGGAATGTAAATGAGTAAGAGAATGCAAGCCGAGTTTTACCCGAGGTATCGGAGAGTCGGCACTCCCTACTAGTCCTCGTTGGAGCACCCGCGCAAGGGTGTAGCTTCCCCTTGATCCTCCAAAGGACCAAGTGCTCTCTACGGGCTGATCCTTTGCCTCTCCGGCGTGGTGGATCGCCCACAACCGCTCACAAGCTTGACTTGGGCCGCCCACAAACTCTCCAAGCGGTCACCAAGTCTCCGATGGCCACCGAACCGTCTAGGTGATGCCGATCAGCAAGAGTAACAAGCCTAGACTCTCACTTGACCAAGAACAAGGCCAAAGAGAGTGATGGATGCACACAAGTCACTCTTGATCACTCTCTATGGGAGAAGCTCACAAGCAATGGAGTTCACTCAATCCTCCCTAGGGTTCTTGCTCTCTCTCAAAGTCACAAAGGTTCCTTCAGCTGTTAGAAATGGCAAGAGAGATAGAATGGAGGCAATGGTGGAGTATAAATACTCACCCTCTCCAAAACTAGCCGTTTCTCAATTTCCTATGAACCGTCGGACTCTGCAGACGGCTCATCGTCGGACCATTCACCACAGGTCCGACTCTCTCAGAAGCACTGTGCATGGAACTGTGCCAGAGGGGCGTTGGACCAAGACCAATGGTCCAACGAACCACCGTCCGACGCTCTCAAGAGAAGCACAGTGACCTGCAACGGCTATAACACGGAGCAATGGTCCAACGCTTACCGTCAGACCAACTCTGACGCCCTTTATTGTTCTCTGGACCTCTCTGGAAGCATCGGACGCTAAGAAACCTTAGTCTGACGCTCGCTCTCACAACGGTCCGACGCTCGCTGAGAAACCCCAAGGCACCGTCAGACGCTGGCTGATGGTCCGACGCCCATCCAGCCAGGGTCCGATGCTCTCTAGGCTGCTGAGAGGCACCCAGGAGCTGCCACGTGTCGTCGGACGCTAGCCATTGGTCCGACGACCATACTAGCTAGAGTCCGACGCCCTCTTTTTGATCAAAACTTTGCCGAATCGAAAACTTTTCAAAACGAAGTTTGATCCTCTCTATCTCAAGAGTCTCCCTGGGCTGTCTAGAGCTATGTTGGACAAGTGTGCATCACATCTACACTCTTTAACCTTGCCCTAAGTCAAGCTACCCATCCAAACCCCTCTTAATAGAACGGTCAAAGTGAAAAACAAAACTTAAGACTACTCCATCTGTCTCTCAACACCAAATGACACTTGGCACTAGCCTATCACCGTCTTGTCTTCCATCCTTTGAAAACCAAATCGATTTCTATCGCTAGGGGCTTGAACCTACATGTTATTATGACCTAACCTTTAGGTTATCCTGCAAAACACACGTTAGTCATAATAACCTCTTTGTTGTCATTAATCACCGAAACCACTAGGTCCTAGATGCTTCAGATCCAAAACTTCTACCATGGATTAACCCCTCTTGATAGAAGCCATCTAGATCCTGCCGCCGGTGGACCATTCGTTTCTCTTAAAGTTACAATTGCAAAGGCTTTGATCGAGAAGATGGTGTCCAATCAAGGATGAAACGAGGAACGTCTGCAACCGCGCAAGAGAGGCACGCATTCGTTAAAGGAAGCTGACATGATTGCAGCTAAGGTGGACCTACTGGCCAAAAGGCTAGAAAATTACGAGAAGATGCGTACACCTGAGAATGATGTTATATTTTGGTTGTTAAGGACCGCCAACAACTCCCCCACACTTGGTCCTTTACTCGTCCTCGAGTAAAGTGCTAAGGACCAAATGAGTTCATTTTCCTTATTCATAAAGATCTGCATACAGTTTATTCTAAACTTCGCCTGGATTTATGAACTTCAATGTGTCTACCAAATTATCTTGAGTAATTGCAAAATGGAATAGTCTGGATTCAAATCTACTTAGTTTGTTCATGCATAGGAACTTGGGTTCTTGTAAGCTTTTGAAAATCATAAGAATAGCTCATGCTCCTTGAATGATTCTCTCAAATCGCTCATGTATGTAAGTGGTTCCTTACCATGGCATAAAAATAATGCCTTCACATGGTCATCCTACCTCTAAAAAGGTTTATTTGGAGTTTTAGGTAGGAATAAAAATGATGAGGCACACTTACCCTGCATATATTGTCGAGTCAAATCTCAGACCATACCAGAGGGAGTGCGTCATGCTCCTAGATCAGAATGTGCATGTGTGTGGAGAATATGAAGGTGGAAACCTAATTCTAAATCTTTTTGATACTTTATGCATCATGATTCTCCTTTTTGAAAAAGACAAGATATGGGCTATAGAATCTTCATCACTATTATATATATATTTTATTTTTTTGAACGGGTATTTAGAATCTTCTTTCCTGTTTATTTTCTGATGCCCCTTGGCACAGTTTCTTCTCTTTTTTTAGCATAGCCACATATCTTTTATTGGCATATGACATATTTTGAATGAGCAGATATCATGATGGATGAGTAAAGTTTTGCATCAATGGTGCGTGTGTCTTAGGATAAAAACAGCACTTTTATTTGGTGGAGGAAAACTGCGCAACTTCTAGTGTAAGAGTTGGCATATATTTTTTTGTGGATGGATGGATGTGTGTTTTGCGCAACTCACAGGGTGAGAGTTGGCTTCGTTTGGTGGGTGCATGTGAATTTTGATCTTGGGAGCATGAAACATCTCTCAACAGTGGTCACAAAATTTGACCAAACTCAACACAAAATAAGTGGCATATGTGGAAGGTTTCATCATAAAGAATCATATATGGCCTTGGTAGGTATTTGTTAATCATTCAAGGAACATGCTAATTGAATTTTTTGTAAAAATCAATCCCAAGTACTTTGCAAGAACGAGTAAGCATCATGTCATCCGGCTATATCTCATTTGTCAATTACTTAGATAAAAAGTGGTCTCTAAATGGTGTTCATAAATCTTGCAGGAATATTAGCAAAGAATAAAAAGTATGCAAACATTCTGAACATAGGAAGACATGTTTGATGGAGTATGAAGGGGACATCATTCTTTAAATTTTATTTTTAAAACTTTTTTAATTAGGGAGAGAGAGGGGAGATGTTTGCACAAACTGAATTTGATTTTTGTTCTTGTGCAGTTTAACTTTGAAGAGTTCTTCCCCCCACACTTGTTTTCTTTCCTGTTTGGTTAGTCAGAATATATAGAGAAAACAAGTGTGCAATATATAAAGATAAAAAACTTCTTTTCCATTGATAAATCAAATAGGCACATTACATTGAAAGGGGACATGATTGGAAAATAAATGATCATGAAGAGAAAAAATGTGTGCCTAATTATTTGTGTAGCAGGAGCGTTCTAAAGATATTTAGAGAACGTGCTCAACTCCTACTGCTTTAGCGATCCGGTGCAGCTGCTCTCCATAGCCGCGGCGCATCTCCTCTAGTTCATCTCTAAGTCCTTTCACACTAAGATGAGCCTCGGCTATGCGGGCTTGTGCCTTTTCAACATTTAGGCGCGTGCTCTTGATGCTAGCATTTAGTGAGGCGATGGTTGGGCCCTTGGAAGGTTTTTCATCCTCACTATCGCTAAAGAATCCCTTAGGCTGCCCTCTAATAATTTTCCTAAAGACTATGCACCTGGGGCCTGAGGTTTCGGCAGAGGGTGTAGGTTTCTTAGAAGGTGTTTCGCCTCTGCGGAAAAGGCCTTTAGCGTACCCTCCATCAGGTTTGCGCACTCCCCTAATGGTGTAAGAACGAATGTCTTTAGTGGGAGACGACAGAGAGGGTAAACTGGATGAAGAGGGCATCACGGCAGCACGTTTGCTAAGCCCGCTACTACTAGGGGCCTTTCTCCTGAGGCCTAAAGCGCCGGTAGTTGGTCGGGCAGCAAAACTCTTCTTCTTGGCACCTCCTTCAGGTGCACGGGAACGTGCTGTGGACTTCAAGCTTGAAATGTTGCTAACATCATTGGTTGACGGGGGTAGAAAGGCTAGCGGCTTCTCCACTATGGCATGAGCTTCTTCTCTCACAAAAGAGCTCTCTTGATAGGGAACTATGTCTAGGTTGGCAATGGAGCCGGGAGCTTGGATCAGCGAGAGAGCATAGCTAGACATGGTCACGGCTTGCAAGTGGGAGAGCTTTGCAACTTTTGTGAGAGGAAGAAGAGAATGGTTTGGTGTGAAGAGAGGAGAGGCCTTTGAATTGCTTTTATAGGTTCTACCGAGGTTTCTGTTGAGGAAATGAACTGATCGTAACCAGAGACGCGATTCTGGAGTAATTAAAAACAGGTATGAAAAAGATCAACATTATTTGAGCTACCTAGGGGGCGGTCGACCCCGGGGGCGGTCGGTCCCCTGGGTCCACCTGCCAGCCTCTGCCTTTTGTGTAACTGCTGCTCAAATCGTGTGGATTCCAATCCCGATTACGATCAAGAGTGGTGCCCAGCGGATCAAAATGATTGAGTGTAATTTGAAGTGTGATTTTTGTAATAATATCTCAAGATTACACTATCATGGATTTATGAGAGAATATTCCTATGATCACAAGGATTTTATGTTCATGAAAGGAAAGATCATAGGGGCTTTTTGGGTATTTCATAAATGCAACACTATTGCTCTACAACCATCTATTTATTTATAAAGTAGTAAAGTATAAAAAATGTTTTTATATATTTATTTATTTATTATTATTATTATTCTATATATATTTTTTTATAAGTTTTTAATGAACTCTTTAAAGGATATTATGTTTATTTCATCAATGAAATTCAGTTCGGGTTCAAGGAATACCTTGAGTCGTTGGCCATTTACCTTATGGATGTTACCGTCATCGTCTTCTATTGTGATTGATCCATGTGACGATACGTTGATGACGGTGTAAGGTCCGTCCCATTTACTTCTGAGCTTGCCTTTCCCGAACAATTTGACTCTTGAATTGAAGAGCAGAACTTTGTCGCCTATCTTGAATTCTTTGTGTTGAATTCTTCGATCATGCCATCTCTTTGTTCATTCTTTGTAGAGCTTGGCACTATGATAGGCCTTTTCTCGCCATTCATCTAGTTCTGCTATTTGTTTCTGCCTATTTTTACCAGCTGACTTGAGATCCATGTTCCAGGTTTTAATTGCCCAGTGAGCTCTATGTTCAAGCTCAACAGGCAAATGGCAACTTTTCCCATAGATCAGCTGATATGGTGACATCCCGATGGGGGTTTTGTAAGCTGTCCTGTATGCCCAAAGCGCATCAGGTAGCTTATCTTCCCATCCTCTTCCCATCTCGTTCACTATTTTCTGAAGGATGTTTTTAATTTGTTTGTTCGAAGTTTCGGCCTGTCCACTAGTTTGGGGGTGATAAGGAGTAGCTATGTTGTGCCTGGCTCCCAGTTCTCGCAGGAATGCTCTGAAAGTTTTGTCTATGAAGTGTGAGCCCCCGTCGCTTATCACCATCCTAGGTGTTCCAAAGCGAGGGAAGATCACTTCATGAAACATCTTTCTTGCATGTTTTGCATCCGCTGCTCGACAAGGTAGTGCTTTGACCCACTTCGAGACATAGTCAACTGCCACGAGGATGTACTCACAGTCTCCCGACTTTTGGAATGGTCCCATGAAGTCAATGCCCCAGACGTCGAAGACTTCTATTTGGAGGTTGAAATGAAGGGGCATGGCGTTGCGGGAGCAGATATTGCCTTGCAGCTGACATTGTCGATACCTTCGAATGAATTCTTTGGTGTCGTTATACATTGTTGGCCAATAGAATCCGCACTGCCAAATTTTGGCTTGTGTGCGGAAAACTCCATAATGGGCCCCGTATGGTGCTGCATGACACCTCTCAATGATTTGTGCACCCTCGGCAGTAGGCACGCATCTTCTCAACAGTCCATCGGCACAAACCCGGTACAGGTAGGGTTCATCCCATAGGTGATGTCTGCTTTCATATTCTAGCTTCTTTCTAGATTCGCCTGGGGGTACATACCCTAAAACCATGTAGTTCACAATATTTGCGTACCATGGCTTTGTGTCGGTGACCATGAGGAGCATGTCGTCGCGTAAGAAGTCATTGATCTCTTGTTCCTGCATGTTAGTGACTTGCATACGCGAAAGATGGTCGGCAACAGTATTCTCTACTCCTTTTTTATCTTTTATTTCAATATCAAATTCTTGTAATAACAAGATCCAGCGGATCGAACGAGGTTTAGCATCTTTCTTGGTGAGCAGATATTTTAAAGCAGCATGATCAGTATAAATAATTATCTTTGCTCCTACCAAGTAAGATCTAAATTTATCAATAGCAAAGACTACTGTAAGGAGCTCCTTCTCGGTTGTGGCATAATTAAGCTGAGGTCCTAGTTAAAGTCTTGCTAGCGTAGGTGATCGCATGATGCTTCTTATCTTTGGTTTGGCCTAGGACCGCACCAACAGCATAGTCACTAGCATCACACATGATCTTGAAGGGTAGCGTCCAATCCGGAGGTTGGATGATGGGCGCAGAGATGAGTGCTTTCTTGATGGTTTCAAAAGCTTTTAAACACTCATCCGTGAACTCAAAAGGTACGTCTTTTGCTAACAGGTTAGCCAAGGGTCTGGCGATTTGTGAAAAATCTTTGATAAAACGCCTGTAGAACCCCGCATGGCCTAGAAAGCTTCGGATCCCTTTGATGTTCACAGGGGGAGGTAGTTGCTCAATAACTTCTATTTTTGCCTTATCTACTTCTATCCCCCTTTCGGACACTAAATGTCCAAGAACAATGCCTTCACGGACCATGAAATGGCACTTTTCCCAGTTAAGTACCAGGTCCTTTTCTTGGCATCTTTGCTAAACTTTGTCCAAATTCTCGAGGCAATGATCAAAAGTTTTTCCATAGACTAAAAAATCATCCATGAAAACTTCCATGATCTCCTCAATCATTTCTGAGAAAATAGACATCATGCAGCACTGGAACGACGCGGGTGCATTGCAAAGTCCGAATGACATTCTCCTATATGCATACGTTCCATACGGGCATGTAAACGTTGTTTTGCTTTGGTTGTCGGGATGGATGGGGATTTGGTGATAGCCAGAATACCCATCGAGGAAACAAAAGAAAGAATGTTTTGCCAACCGCTCCAACATCTCATCGATGATGGGCAGTGGGAAATGATCCTTTCGTGTTGCCGCATTGAGTCTTCTATAATCAATGCACATCCTCCATCCCGTGATGGTACGTTATGGAATGAGCTCGTTTTTAGCGTTCTCAACTACCATCATTCCTCCTTTCTTGGGAACCACTTGGACGGGACTAACCCAGTCGCTGTGTGGTATGGGATAAATAATCCCAGCATGAAGAAGTTTGAGGACTTCCTTCTTCATGACTTCCCTCATCGCATTATTGAGCCTATGCTATGGTTCGCGTGATGGTGTGCTGGCAGGGTCAATAGGGATGCGATGGGTACAGAGTGTTGGGCTAATCCCCTTAAGGTCTTGTAATGAATACCCGAAGACCGATCTATGTTTTTCTAAAATGGCGATAAGTCTTTTTGTCTCCTCGTCTGAAAGTTTATCGCTAATAATGACGGGAGTGCTTTTGTTGCCATTTAGAAAAATGTAACATAGTCCTTCAGGCAGGGTTTTTAGCTCAACGGGAGGTGGAGTCGGCACTTCCTCTTTAGGAAGGTCAAAAGTCTCCCCGGTGTCTTCCTCTTCTTCTATAAAGAAGTCAGCATCTTTTTCTAAGGATGACTCAGGGGGTTCAAAGGGGAAAACCGACATAACCTCCTCGGGCAAGGTAGGACAGGGGAGAGGGTCGGCCATCGAGTTTTTAGCTCGATGAAAAGGTATGGAATAATCATTCCTCCCCAGCTTAACATTCAATTCCCCTGTTCTTGTTGCATTGGAGAGAAATTTCTCCAGGGGATGCCCGATTAGCACGCTGAAGTCTACGTCGTCAAAGATGTGAAAATCTAAAGTTAAGACAACATCATCGTGCTGAATTTTGACGTGTGAACCAACCCTTGTCCTAGCTGACAAGTACGCGAGCTGTTTCTCATGGATAGGGTCGTAGGAGCAAAATGTCTATCATTCAGATGAGTGTATGCAAAGGTTGTGGACATCAGATTTGCTCCTACCGTGGGGTTGTACAACATCTCCACCCAATCATCCTGAATTTTGCAACGGATGGTTTGCGAAGGAGAGCGAATCTGAATTACTTCAGATGAAGACTCCCTTTCGTTTGTCCATTCATCGCTCATGATGGCCGTCAACTCCCTAATGGATTCATTTAAAGAATCGAGGCAAGGCTTTGGAGTGACAGGGACATGGGTGCTTTATCTATATGCATACTTCGAGACATTCCCATAATCATCGAAGAAATCGTCATCGAAGTATGAGAGACCTGAAGGTTGGAGACCTTCCTTCGGATCTTCTGGTTCGGGTGAGGATGTCTCTATAGGTATTGACAGTTCAGCCTCGGCCGAAGATATTTTCTCATGACACAGCTTTGGCTCTACATGGAGGGGTTCTAATGGAGGAGTATTCTCTAGAATGCGATCTAGAAGGGCCTCTCCTTCGGCCGTGGTTTTGTGTGTGAACGACCCTCCTGCGGCTATGTCAAGTTGTAGGGCAGATTCCTTGCTAAGTCCTAACCAAAAATGCTATAGGAGCATGTGGTTGGGAATAGACAAGTCTGGGCCAGATTTTGTTAAAATTGTAAATCTTTCGCATGCTGCACCTATGGATTCCTTCTCATTTTGTTGGAAGTTGAGAATCTCTTGACGTAGGGCAGCGATTCGGGATATAGGGAAGAATGCTACACAAAACTTGTTTCGCAATTCCTCCCAATCACCAGCTACCTTCCCTACATTGAGGGCGTACCATTGTTTCGCTCTCTCATCAAGCGAGAAAGGAAACAATTTCCACCGCATTGTTTCGTGTGACATGCCGGCAATGGTTACGCATGCACAGAGCTGCTCAAACTCCCTTAGGTGGTGATATGGATTTTCATAATCTAATCCTAAGAAGGTTTGTTCTCGAACCATGGCTATAAAAGCCAGGCGGAGTTCATAACTCGAAGCTATGATTGGCTTCGCGGATTGTGGAGGTTCTACAAACTTGCCCTTGGGAGTAGAAAGTTTGAAAATGGTGGGTTGCTCCATTGGAACAAAAGAGGTAAAAGAAAAGAAAGGTAAAAACAAAGGATACACGGGCAACTAGGTTTGGAGACTAAAAATGACAACTGTTCCCCAGCAACGGCGCCAGAAATGCTTGTTGGCGCTTCTTAGCGACAGCAGAACAATCCGCAAGCGCACGGAAGTACCGTTGTAGCACTTCACCCGAAAGTATTTAGGGTATCGTATTTTCCCAAAGGAACGGCTTATGTTAGAGGTCTCTTAGCTAGTTTACCCTAGAAAAAGGTAGAAGGGATAACTTGGGTGGAGAGGATACACTAAGTCTGGAAATACTAAGTGAAGATAACTTTCCCACTACTTGCTTGCTTCAGGTCCACTGACGCAGCTGGTCTGCCAGCCGATACCAGCATCAGTGCTATTCCGCGGCCAAACGTGGGGGAGTTCAGATACGAGTGGACAGGGCTGTCACCACCTGCCACCTACCCCTCTACCCGTGGGCGCGTGCAACATACGAAGGTAGACTCCGACTTAGACACCACGTCTACGAAGGCGACTACTACTCTAGCGATGGCTAGGAACTTCCGTCTCTATCAGGAGTCCTCTAACTAGAGCACCCGTCCTAAGAATGAGCGATGATCCCACAAACAAGTAGCTTTATAAAAGTAACTCACTTAATGGATCAAAACTAAAATGTATCACAAACCTCTTACTTCAAGTAGCAAGATGGTTGTAGAGGTACAAGTTGGATGTGAGAGCCGACAGGTCCGGCACTTCGTCCACCCGAGGGTAGAACTACTTCGACCCCGCTATCACTTCTCAAGCTTCTACCTCTCTCTCTAACCCTATACTAGCCTAGCTAGAAGCTACACTAATGGAAAATGGTGGTACTCCCGTCTTCTTCTCTATTGTATCATATGTTCTCTTCATGGAGGGGGTGAGGGCCTCATTTTATAGCTCCACAGGTCGGTTTTGGCGTAGATAAATATGGAAGGAGGTGAAACCGACTTCAGGGAACCGCCATGAGCATTGTCACTGAATCTGGGCCCGGGAAGTGCCATCTGGGGGGCGGCCGCCCCCGGGTGCGGTCGGTCCCTGGGAGGCGGCAACTGGCCACTGCCTTCGGGTGGTCAGTTGCTCCCTGGGCCTGGGCCTCCCCCACGGTTACGGATGGATCCCGTTTGATATTTTGATAGGCTTTTCTCTTTTATTCTTGATTTGCGCCTTTTCTGAATATGTTTTCTGGAAGTGCGCTTTCCGGTGATTTCTATGCATTTCCACGTGTTCGACCTGCAAGTCACATGTGCAACAAAACTCGTGGAAGGGTTAGATAAAAGCCCTACCTTCTATTTATTTTAGTCTTAGAATGAAGTTATATTTTGGTTGTTAAGGACCGCCAACAGTGACCTCCTCTGTGGTGTTCTTCACTCTTATCGGTAATAAAGATCCCCTGCTTCATTTATTTATTGTTATACTTTAAGTAGCTGCATACTTGCTCATTGCTTGGTTAGAGTGCTCTAATTCCTTGGCCAGAGTTAGAGTGGTAAGTTTTATAGATTAAGCGCGGTGCTTAGACTATATTCTTACCCTTGAGTGCGGCTAGGCCCACGGATAGTAGTGGTAGGTTCTAGGTGGTGACAGCCCTCAAATCCTTTGGATTCCACCACGTTCGGCCTAGGTTAAAGGCGTTGGGCTTGTAGATATATGGTGCCTAATCAGTCGAACCCCAGCGAGTTTAGAGCTTTGTGTGTCCCTGGTATAGCAGACTCTTTGGTATAGCAAACAATTGATCTTTTACTGTGCTAGAGTTCTCCCATAAACTCCAGAGCTACTTAGAATTATCCTAGTGTGTTTCCACCTTAGTTATACTTCATTGATTTATCCTCACTAAGTTTGTTACCCCATTTTCCCATATCTAGATCCTTAACTATCAGACCCTAGGAATCACAAATCCCGCCTTCCTTTGGGAAAATATAACTTCAACACCAGGTACTCCCAGGTAAAGTGCTACACGATAGTTCTGTGCACTTGCAGAATCCCATCACCTATCCTATAGAGCATACCCATAAGCATTTTTAGCGTAGTTGCTAAGAATATCTTTATTCCTGGTAGCAATGTTAGAAGTGTAAACAACCACATACTTTGAGCATAGGGATTGACAACCCCAGTAATTGCGTTGAGAAGTTTTGTTACCACTACTAAAGGATAGATTTGGTCACACTCTTTTGATAGCGTTAGTAACTGTCAACACACTTCACCTGTGAGTATTCCAGGTATCATTATTTATATTTTACCATAGGGAAAATGGGATGACTCGAATCTAGACTTAACCCCTAAGTTGCTATCAAGGACGGAGAAAATAGGTGATATAGGAGATTGCTAAGGCTTCTAGTTCTAATCCTTACAAGATATGATATGATTGTTCTCAAAGGGGTATTACTATAGGATTACACCAACAAAGGGTAAATTTCTTAGTAATGGAAACCTACGGTCCTATTGACAGGAGTATTCTTGTTGAGTCTTACACAGTGCACCTCCCGTCAGTAGGACCGTAGGTTTCTTTTACTAAGGAATTTACCCTTTGTTGGTGTATTCCTATAGAAATACCCCATTAAGAACAATCATATCATATCTTCTGAGGATTAGAACTAGAAGCCTTAGCAATCTCCTATATCACCTATTTTCTCTGTCCTTGATAGCAGCTCAGGGGTTAAGTCTAGATTCTACTCCTCCCATTTTCCCTATGGTAGAATATAAATAACGATACCTGGAATACTCCCGGGTGAAGTGCTACATCGGTATCTGTCCGCTTGCAGATAATCCTAGTGTTTATTTGTTTGAGTTATCTTATACCAACAAGCATTTTTGGCGCCGTTGCCGGGGAAAACGGTTGAAACATCTAGAGTCTATCTTAACCTTGTATTCATACTTTTACCTTTATTATCTCCTTATTTTTGTTTTCATCCTTATGGATGCCATTGAAACCACACCCATCTATAAATATGTTGCATCCACGAGCACAAGCCATAGGCTCAAGCAATCCTCAAAGCCTATCCAAACCCCTACCTATGAGCTACGCCCGTGTCTGATTGAAATGGTCCAAAGCCAATCCTTTTCAAGAGAGGAAGATAATAATCCTCATCTTCACCTACGAGAGTTCGAACAGACCTGTGACTTCCTCCGTATAGAGGGCATGTCCGATGAAACCTTAAAGTGGAAGCTTTTTCCTTTCGCTTTGAGAGGGAGAGCTAAAACTTGGTATGACTGAACCATAGAGAAAGAAGGAGGAGATTGGGGAAAGCTTCGTTCAGACTTTTGTCTAGAATTCTACCCCCTTTCCAAAATTGTCAACCTTAGAACCAAGATCCTATCTTTCGAACAGAAAGATAATGAATTTCTAGACACATCCTGGGAATGTTTTAACGATCTCATAAAATCTAGACCAAGCCTATCCATACCAGACCCTATTCTCATTCAACACTTTTTCGTGGGTCTGAGAAGAAAATCTAAGAAGCATCTCAACTACTCTTCAGGAGGATCTTTTGCACATGTTTCAGATTCTGAAGCACGAAAGATCCTAGACAACATCTTAGATGACCAACCCAAGCAGAAGTTTGAAGAAGAGATTAGGGTAGCTGAACCTGAACCTTTACCATCAACATCCCAATCCTCAGCTATCCCGATTTCCAACCCTATGGAAAAGAAGGATACTCCGCTTTCGGACTTTATACTTGACATTGAAGATGATCTTTTCTCTGATTTTGGAAACACCTCTCACTTCCATATGATTCAAAAGCCTCAGGAGTCCAAGAAACCATCTTTAGAACCTTTAGACCTTCCTGAAGTAGCCTTCTGTAGAAAGACCACAAGAGAGCTCATAGCCATAATCTGCAATGATTGGCTAGAAGAATCAGAGGTTTCCTCTGATGTGATCCGATTGGATTCAGCTTCTGTCCTAATCAAATGCCAAATCCATAAAGGCACTTTTGAAGTTTTCTACAATCCAGTTGTGGGTGTTAATATCATGTCAGCATCATTTGCTCAAGACTTATCGATAGACATGCCACTAACCCCAATAACAAAGCTCTTGAAAAGTTCTTCCGGGCACATTATTCCAAGTTTGGGCATTTTATATGTGCTCCCTATCTGGGTAAACGACACCATGCTCCATCTTAGTTTTTATATATCTTTGATGTCATGGAGTTCGACCTGTTGATAGGCCAACCCATTGGTAGACTTATTCAACAAGGACAAACAGGGACAATCAGTGTTCAACTAGGACCAAACTTTAGATTCCCTTTGTCCATCACACGTTCCTTAAATGCTAAGAATGAGCCATGTCCTGAGCCTGATCCAATTAGTGAGATCACGGTGGCAGCCCATGATTTTCTGAGAGAATCCCATCTTGAAGAAGATGAGGAGTTCTTCACTGAGGAAGAAGCCAAAAATCTAGAACCTTTACCCCTTGATGAATTCCTAGTGCCCCCTAAACCTCCTACTGAGCTCAAGCCATTGCCAGCTGGTCTTAGATATGCTTTCCTAGATGGAGACATGCAATCTCCAGTGATCATAAGTGATAAACTCTCCCATGTAGAGACCATTCGCTTGATCACTGTGTTGGAAAGGCATCGATCAGCTTTTGGCTATTCACTCCAAGATCTAAAAGGAATTAGTCCTGTCCTTTGCACCCATCGCATTCCAACTGATCCTAACATCATAACATCTAGAGAGCCCCAGCGTAGGCTCAACAATGCGATGAGAGAGGTTGTAAAGAAAGAGGTCTTGAAGCTATTGCACGCTGGGATTATTTATCCTATGCCGCATAGTGAGTGTGTAAGCCCAGTCCAAGTTGTGCCTAAAAAGGGAGGCATGACGGTTGTCAAGAATGACAAGAATGAGTTAATCCCTCAGAGAATTGTCACTGGAAGGCGGATGTGCATAGATTATAGAAAACTCAACAAGGCAACAAGGAAAGATGACTTCCCTTTGCCCTTCATCGATGAGATGTTAGAGCGATTGGCAAACCACTCTTTCTTTTGCTTCCTTGATGGATATTCTGGATATCATCAAATTCCTATCCACCCTGATGATCAGAGCAAAACCACCTTTAACTGTCCCTATGGTATCTATGCCTACCGTAGGATATCCTTTGGACTATGTAATGCACCAGCTTCTTTTCAAAGATGCATGATGTCTATCTTTTCTGATATGATTGAAGAAATCATGGAAGTTTTCATGGATGACTTTTCTGTTTATGGAAAAACTTTTGATGATTGTCTTGAAAATTTAGACAAGGTTTTGCAAAGATGTGAAGAAAAGCACTTAGTCCTTAATTGAAAAAATGTAATTTTATGGTTACAGAAGGAATAGTGCTAGGACACTTAGTGTATGAAAGAGGGATAGAGGTAGACAGAGCTAAAATTGAAGTAATTGAACAACTACGTCCACCCATTAATGTTAAAGGGATTAGAAGTTTTCTTGGTCATGCTGGCTTTTATAGATGCTTTATTCAAAACTTTTCACATATTGCTAGAGCTCTTACAAACATGCTAGCCAAGGATGCTCCCTTTGATTTTGATGATGCTTGTATGAAATCTTTCAACACCCTTAAGCAAGCACTCATCTCTGCACCAATCCTTCAACCCCCTGATTGGTCTTTACCTTTTGAAATTATGTGTGATGCTAGTGATTATGCTGTGGGGGCAGTTTTGGGACAAACTAAAGATAAAAAGCATCATGCAATTGCTTATGCTAGCAAAACTCTGATAGAAGCACAACTTAATTATGCAACAACTGAAAAAGAACTCCTGGCTGTTGTTTTTGCTATTGATAAGTTTAGATCTTACTTAGTTGGAGTTAAGATGATTGTTTACACTGATCATTCTGCTTTAAAATACTTGCTCACTAAGAAAGATGTTAAACCTAGATTGATAAGATGGATTTTGCTACTCTAAGAATTTGACTTAGAAATAAAAGATAAAAAGGGAGTAGAAAATTCTGTAGCAGATCACTTGTCTAGAATGCATTTTGAGAATATGCAGGAAATGCCCATCAACGACTCGATGAGGGACGACATGCCCTATCGGATCACCCGATCCGACCCCTGGCACGCAAATATTGTGAATTTTATGGTTGCAGGATATGTACCACCAGGGGAGGACAAAAGAAAGCTCATCTACGAGAGTCGACAACACATGTGGGACCCACCATACCTCTTCAAGATATGTTCAGATGGACTACTCCGGAGATGTGTACCAGCGGAAGAGGGGATCAAGATCATTGAAAGATGCCACTCATCACCATATCGAGGTCATTATGGCGCATTTCGCACACGTGCAAAGATTTGACAAAGTGGATTCTTTTGGCCTACCATGTATGATGACACGAAAAGCTTTATCCAGAGATGTAGGGCATGCCAACGACATGGAAACATCAACTCAAGAGATGCCATGCCCCTCATCAATAACCTCCAAGTAGAGCTCTTCGATGTCTGGGGAATTGACTACATGGGACCATTTCCAATGTCAAAGCAGTGTGAGTACATTTTGGTGGCAGTCGACTACATCTCAAAATGGGTAGAAGCTATGCCATGCAAAGCTATAGATTCCAGAAGCTCAAGAAGGATGTTTGAAGAAATAATATTTCCAAGATTTGGTGCTCCAAGGATGGTAATCAGTGACGGAGGATCCCACTTCATCGACAAGAGATTCCAACTATATTTAGCAAAAAGAGGGGTCCGTTACAACATTGCCACTCCATACCATCCTTAGACAAGTGGGTAAGCAGAGACATCAAACAAGCAGATCTAGAACATTCTACAAAAGATGGTCAATTAAATGGGAACAACATGGAAGGACAGGCTACTAGAAGCACTGTGGGCTTACAGAACAGCCTACAAAACACCAATTGGAATGTCACCATACCAGCTTGTTTATGAAAAGACCTATGACTTGCCATTAGAGCTTGAGTTCAAGGCTCACCGGGCAATCAAGAGATGGAATACGGATCTGGATGCTTGTTGGCATTTCTAACATCACCACAAAAAAATAGAGTTAGACTCTATTCTTAGCCATGGGGCTAAAAATGATGGGAGGTATAGATTAATGTGCCACCTGATTAGTCTACAGATCACTTCAACTCTTGTCCTCTATCTTTTAGAAGTAACTAGGTTGTCATCCCTAGTATGATTCTAAAAGATCTCTCCTTCTAGCAAGTTACTGAAAATATATTATATTGTATCTGCAAGCACACAGATAAAATATACACCATTGTAGTATTTTACCCAAGAGTATTCCGGGTTGTCATTTATATTTTACCATTGGAAAGGGTTGGCAATAAATGGGATGCAGGTAGATAGATGTCATATGCATATGCAAATATGGAGATAACCATGCATGATCTACTTAGTCAGAATAGGGTTTATGTCACAATAATAATGATATGTATGATAAGCATAATGATCAATTAATAATGATCACTTAGAGCACTTCCTATCTAGGCATTAGCATGGATTAGGATATTAGACTTGTGCAATTATACTAGCAATCATGGTGAAGACACTTCATATTCATACTTAAGGGAATATTACTAAGGAAAATCAAGATCATAGCTAGCCTTCTAAAGTAATAATAACTTCCTACTCTCCCTACATTCGGAGTGTGGACTACAAAGGACTCAACGGGAGTGTCACATCTGCGATCGACCACAGAACCCAGAATATAAGGTGCATTCGCAGATAAACCACATCTAAGTACCATGCCTACATGCTGTTCATCACCCACCCATGATATCAATGAATGAGTGCTATACAAACCTATGTATGAATATGAATGTATCCTAGCTATGCAAAGTATACAATCTAGATAAGCAATGAATAGCATAATTGAGAATATAATCAATAATAGAATAATGTTAATAAACTTTATCTCAAGCACTCAAGAGAGGTTTAAGATACAAGAGAGAGCTTGCAATGAGAAGACATCTAGCTCCAGACAGATCCGGAACACAAGTAGAAATCGCCTCCTACTTCTAACCTATGTAGCTATGCTCTAGATGGTGAAGCTCTAATGATTCTAGGGTTTCTGGCTCTCTACAACTGGATCAACTGATTGATAGACTAATATGAAACCCTGGGGGTCTGGGGGTCCTTATATAGGCCGGTGGGATGAACCGTAGCCCTTGGATCAAACCGACTTCGACGGGCGGTGGAGATTGCGTGAAATTTCGGGATGTGGGTCCACGTCGAAGCGCACACTTAGGAGGATCTTTGACAGGTAGGCCGACCCTCTCCCACTGCCAAACAGGCCCCGCTTCGTCAAGCGTGTCTCTGGTGTTCTCTAAAATATTTTTGATCTCCTTTCGTGGCGAAATTTGTTACTTTAATCTGACATGTCGGTCTCCCTTGATTCTTTTCTGAATAACCCCCTGCAAAACACTGATTCACCAAAACTATGGAATTCTGTCAGTTAAAGCGCTATTCTATGGTGGTGTTTGCCTTTATACCCTTATTTCATATTTAGTTGACGGGTAAAATCATACAATAATTACCGTCAACAATGCTGCAGGAATAAAAAGGAAGATGTAACTCTCTGAACTAGATGAATGGCGTGAGAAAGCATATCATAATTCCAAGATCTACAAAGATAGAACCAAGAGATGGCATGACAAAAGGTTAAAGAAGAATGACACTTCACACCCGGAGATCAGGTATTACTTTTTAATTCCAGGGTGAAGTTATTCGGTCACGGAAAGCTACGAAGTAAATGGGAAGGACCATTCAAGGTGATCAACACTTCGTCCCATGGAGCGGTCACACTTCAAACTGACAAAGGTACGTTATTCAAGGTAAATGGTCACCGCCTCAAACTCTTTCTAGAACCAATTAAAGGCCCAGAGAAAATAGATATGATTGAATTTATTAATTTACCATGTGTATTAGGGCCTAAGCCTTCCTTTTGCCTTCCCGCACGGGAAAGTGCATTTTTTGGAAACTAAATTTCACGAGAAAGCCGCATGAGGAGACCGGAGCCAAATGGACACAGGGGCAGGTCGCCCAACCACCTCCCCAGGTCAGCCGACCCCCCTACGACTCCAAACCCCGCCACCTTTTCATGACGTGATCCTTCGGGTGTCTTCTCGCTTATTTTCCAACTTTCGTTTTTGTTAGGCCATCTGCTGCCGCCGTAAGCTCGTAGGGAAAATTTCGAAACCCTAGCGCTCATCGAACGACTATATAACCAGCCCCTGCTAGCCTCCCATCTCATCTCATCCAACCCATCCTCTTCCTCATGCCTACGAGCTCTCCTCCAAGACTTCCATGGCCGACAACAAGATCATCCCCTACGGGATGGATCCAAGCAAGGTTCCCGCCGATGACTCCCAAGCCATCGTCCCAGCCAGGCCTCTCGCCATTGCTCCACTAAACCAGCCTCGCAAGCATGAGCAATCCTTTCGTGCTTGTGCTAGATCAGCCCTTCCACGACCGCCGGAGACCCTCTACCTGAAGGACGCGCCACGGAAGGAACCGATCGTCAAGCTCCCGAAGGATGTCAAGCTCCTGCCACCAAAGCCGAACGAGACGCTGACGGGGGTGAAGCTCGACAGGGATGGCCATGTTGCATGTGCCAAGTACACCTCTCGCCCAACCTTCGACGGAGTCCGTGCTGACCCAACCAAAGTCAAGTTCATGCCACCCAAGGATGCACCACGTGGAGAGCAACCTCCACAGAAGTGTTCCAAGGTCACCAACACAGAACTTCAGCAGCAGATGGCCACAATAACACGCGAGATGGAGATCATGAAGAATCAGAATAAGCTCCTTGCTAGAACTATAGCTAATACCAATCTTAGGATTGATCTGAAAGACGAAAAGCATAGGGAATTAGAAATCAAATTTGAGCTTTTCTCTCAGAACAATCCTAGGAGGCACTAGAGTTATGTATCCATTAGGGCACCCTTAGTTCGTTTAGTTCGTTTTAGTTTGAAAGTCTTGTGTAATAAAAGTGCCCTATTAATAAAAGTCAGTTTGAGTTAATATTATCTCGCTTGGATATATATGTGCTTGTCTCCACTTTGTTATGCATAAAATAAAACAGGAAACAAGTAAGGGGGAGGAGCACTAATCGAACGATGAACACTAAAGACGAAAATACACCAAAACAGAAGCAACCGACGCACAGGTCACACACGACGAGATGGGGCACGAACGGCCACCAGGAGGGGCTGGCCGACCCCTGCCCTAGGTCACCTGACCTGCCCAGGCATCGCCTCATCGCGAGCTTCGTCCACGGTCACGTACGCACCCTGAACTCGTATGCCGCTCGCTGTTTTGCTTCGATTTGAAAATCTTATGGTTAAGCAACTTTAAAACATGAAAGGAATAACCTGAGTAGCCTTGGCTTAAGGGTAGACACACATAACACATTTCCTAGAAGTCTTGCTACTATTGGGAACTTAAAATTAGGGACCACATGTTGCTTATGTAGTTGTGGAATACGGGATAGTAAGAATAATGAAAGCTTGATTCTTGATATCTAGTTCTTGGAGAATTTTATTTGCAAAACTTAAAACCAACAGCTATGCTTCTCCTTTGTAGTAAATGCTTTTACCTACCAGAGCCAAAAAAAGGATAGAATAAACCTTCTACATTTACTACATGCTATTGCTTTGAGTTTTGTCAAACTGAGTGACCCTTGTTGAGAAATTTATTATGCTCCCAAGATCAAGATGACGTACACTCCACATATATCTGCTATTCCTACACTGGGAATATGCAACAACATGCCTTTCCACCCAAAAATGTTTCACTCCGATATTGGAGGAAGCACAAAAAAGAAGTTAGGAATAAATGCTACAAAGTTCTTGTTATTATCACTTAAAAGTATGCAGAGAAGAGGCATGTGGCTATGCAAAAGTGTGCGAATAGAGAAAATAATGGGTACAAAAATGCCCGCTTGAGAGGTAAAAATGGACAAGTGTCCAAAATGCCAAAACAATGGTTACTCTGATGCCCGCCTGAAAAAAAGAAAAGAAAAAGAAAGATAGCCCATGTTGTCCTACAAAAAAAAAAGAGAGACGAAATTCTCAAAAGGAGCATAGTAGAATTAGGTTAGCCACCATATATTCCACACAAATGCACATATTGATCTAAGAATATGACATCTTTCTTCTTGGATCCTTGTTTTGACTTTACAATATATGCAATACAAGTATGTTTTCACTTTACCCCTACCACAGCTCCACATAAGCTTTAGAAGTAGGCAACAGAGAAAGCAACATCATCTATGCCTTGGTAAGGATCAGCACCACCACATATGAGTGACATGAGAGTACTACAAAGAAGGAGAAGGTAAGCTATGCTTTATTTTCAAAAATATTCAAAAACCAACAACTACTTGATTGACAAAGGAAGGTGATCAGTTTCTGGCTGTTCTATTCTTCAACCGCTCAAAGTTTCATGGTAGACACAATGAATCCCACAGTACAGGTATGACTAGGAATGGTGAAATGATGATGTCTAGTCCTGAAGTTAAGATTGCTTAATTCCATCCTTTACTCGGGACGAGCAAAGATATAGTGTGGGGAGCTTGTTGATGGTAGTTATTTTATGATTTTTACCCATCAATCAATCATGAAAAAGGATATAAATGAGAGCCAACACCTAGTATAGGGTTTAAACTAATAGAATTCCATGAGTTTTGGTGAATCTGTGTTTTCCAGGGACTATACAGGAAAAGAACCAAAAAGGACCCACACCGCGGAGAAAAATATCGAATTACGCCGCAGCAGAAGATCAAGAATATTATAGAGAACATCAGAGACACGCCTACCAAAGCGGGGCCTGCAAGTTAGAGAGAGAGGTTCGGCCGACCCTCTTACCAGGTCAGCCAACCTGTCAGAGAGCCCGTTCTGCCTCTGCTTCGACGTGGACCCAAATCCCGATTTTTACGTTAATCTCCACTGTCAGTCGAAGTCAGTTTGATCCAAGGGCTACGGTTCATCCAACCGGCCTATATAAGGAGCCCCAGACCCCCCAGGGTTTCATATGATCCAGAGAGAAATCAATCCATGGTTTCAGAATTCCACCGACATATCTATAGTAGAGTAGAAACCCAAGATAGGATCTAGAGCCAAGCATCAAGTAGAAGATTAGCCTTATAGTCTCTCTAGATTAGGGCTATTCTTGTTCTAGAAGTGGTGTTGTAGTAGAGCTGGAGATAGTTGGAGGAGTTGCCAGCCTATCGGTGATTGCTCTACGACTTGTACCCATAGATTCAAATCCTTCTTTGGGGCTTGTTTCTGAAGATTTCTTCGGAGTTCAACCTCTATTCCAAGTAAGTAACGTTGCTATTATTGTTCTTAAGTTTTCTGATTCTTTTGAGTGCTTTATTCTTAGTAGCTCCTTGATTGAAGTAGTTATTCATAGTTTAAGCGTGGTGCTTAGATTATATTTACTCGTAAATGCCCTATACTGTCCGGATCGGTGGTAGATCGCGAGGGTGACCTAGCCTTGTTGAGTCTTAAACAATCCACCTCCCGTCAGTAGGACCGTAGGTTTCTTTTACTATGGAATTTACCCTTTGTTGGTGTATTCCTATAGTAATAACTGTTGGCATTTTTCTTAATGTCGTTACAAAAGATAAACTAAAAGTCCATCCCCGGCAACGGCGCCAGAAATGCTTGTTGGCGTTTCTTAGCATCACTACTAAAGATAGACTATAAGTCCGTCCTTAATAATAATACTAGAAACGTAAGTTGACGTTCCCAACCATCATTACTTTAGAAAGGTAACCCTTGGCCCTTATTGGCGCCGGCCTAGGTAATGCAGTCTGGTAATAGCAGTTAGAAGTGCCGGATTGGCCTTCCTAACTGTCATTACTTACGATATGCAAAACTGTGATACGGCGCCGTGGGGTGCACAAGATTTACAATCCTTAAGTAATGGTACTTAGGTACGCCAATCGATAGCTCAGTAAGAAATAAGATTACTCTGCAAGCGCATAGAACTATCATTGTAGCATTTCAACCCGTGAGTAGGGTGTCGTATTTATAATTTGCCGTAGAAGGGCAATATGCATCAAGCGTGGTGTAAACATGATCACTTATTGAGTGCAATGGTAGGCATAGAGTAAACAGGAATAAAACATGATTTCAAGATAGTGGACACACATATGGATCAACCTCAAGGATAAAAGGAAAATAAAGAATAAAAGAATATATCTAACTGAGCAGGCATTGGTCATATATAATTATGCAAAGAACTGTTAGCAAATCATCTAATTAGTAGTTCTAGTATCAGGACTAAGTCTGGGGTGATTGGGAGATCCCTGCAGCTGGTCTGCCAGCCGATAGAGACTTTACGAACTCCTACTCAATATCCGAACGTGGGGGAATGCTAGGGATGGACAGGGCTATCACCACCTGTCCACCTACCCCTCTACCCGTGGGATACCGATATATTCGCCGATCTCCGCATACCTGAGCACCATGCTCAAGTACATGGAAACAACTCCTAACCCCCGCGGACCCCAACCCTTCGGATTGACAGAATAGGTTAAGAGCAACCATGACAGCACGATGAACCATCACCTCATTCCTAGTTCTTCCTCTATTCATACTAATTTGATGAACAAGTCAAGAACATGATACATAAACAATGTTCTAGCTCGTATACTATGCTCATAACAAGATCATAACTAGACTCTAGTTCATATGCATAATCATATAAGTATGGTAAGAACTTGCTCATGGAAGAAGACCGATTTGTATTCATACCAAGATGATCCTTTTCTTCCAAGGAGACAAGCTCTCCTTGATAGCTCTTGCCTTACTCACAAACAACTAATACTACTCTAAAGATACAAGTAAGAGGTGTGAGGTAGATGACTCCAAAATGATGTGTGTGTGTTGAAGGGGATGGAGCACCATCTATTTATAGTGGAACTATGACGGTTTGGCGCATCTAAACTTGGAAGGAGGTGAAACCGCCATCAGCAAACCGCCATCAGCACTGCCTCCGAAGATGGGCCCGAGAGGCCCCACCTGGGGGGCGGTCGGTCCCTGGGGAGCGCCATCTGGCCACCGCCTTCGGGTGGTCGGTTGCTCCCTGGACCTAGGCCTCTCCCATGGTTGCGGATGGATCCAATTACGCTTTGAAGGTGGGCTTCTTTAGTATTCTTTGTTTGCGCATTTGTCGGATTCGTCATGTGACTTTGCGCTTTCTCCATGTTGATGCGTATTTCCACTTGTTATGCCATAAAACCTGTAAAACATGAATGCTAGGGGTACAAGTGGAACTTGTTAGTAGTAAAGGCATATGTGCTAGAATATGATTGTTAATCCTCTTTTTAGTCTAAGTTGGTGGTATAAAATTTATCCATAAGGACCACCAACAAGACCCCCAAGCTTAACCTTTGCTCGTCCCGAGCAAATAGCCAAGTATGGTTGTTGATCAGGAGTTGCTACAATGCCGATATAATTCATAAGTATCATACCTATAAGATAGCATTCATTCGTAATTTAAATAAGTTGGCATTCTATCCATTCTTTTCCTTGATTTCTTATGGGGCTTATAGTTTCTCCAATTTCTTGGGCGGTTGCATGTTAGAATGGTTATAATAGACTCACCAATCTTTCATTCTTTGATAGTCCTTTTATCCGGAGGTTTTATGAATTTTTGCAAAATAAACCAAGTTCCTCAAATGATTCTCTCAATCGCTCAATGTGTATGGTTTACCTTACCAAAGGCATTGTAGTGTTGTCTTTTCATCCTACTACTAAAGCTGAGAGTGGAGTTTTGGGTAGGTATGAAGGTGGGCGTACTTACATTACTTATATTGCTGAGTCAAAGACTGGACCATAAGGAGATGCAAGTCATATACCTTGATTGAGATGTGCAAGTGTGTGGAATATGAGTATGGTAAAAACCTATCTCTAATCTTTTGCCACTCCAAGCATCATGACTCTCTTTTATTGGATGGAACAAAACTCTTTGGAGGAATATGGGCTATAGAAATATCATCATTATATATATATATATATTTTGAACGGGTATTTGTATTTTCTTTCCCGTTTGTTTTCGCATGCCCTTTGGCTTTTTTAGCATAGCCCATATTTTGATTTGACATATGAAAACTTTTGGATGGAGAGACGTCATGATGGCGAACAAGGAGTGAAAATTTTTTTGTATGCACGGCTCTCAAAGTGAGGGTCGGCATTTTTATTTGGTGGATGAAAGGTGCATGTTGTGCGCAACTCTTAGGATGAGAGTCGGCTTTATTTGGTGGGTGTACGTGAATCTCAATCATGGGTGTATGACCATAATCTCACTAGGTCTCAGTATTTTGACTCAACTCAAAGTTCCGTAAGTAGCATATGACTAAGTTTTTGTAAAAGTAGAGCATGTCATATGGCCTTGGTAGGTATTTCATAATCATTGGGGAACTTTTGATTTTTGAATTTTTGAAAAGAAATCTCCGGATGTCAAGTTTCTCTTAGAACAAAGTCATAGCAAAGTCTATTTCTACCATCTCAAATCTCGCAACAACTTAGAAAAGGATCATGCAATTGCAGCCCACAAGATTTCAAGTTCTCAGAATGAGATATTTTTAGCCAACAAACTTAAATCTTGAGGAATACTAAGTTATAACTTAGGCACAAACGAATTATAGATAGAGCAACTATTCATCATTTCAACAGAAGAGAAACTAACATATGTTAGCACATATGGGAGTGGAATATTTTATTTATTATTATTATTTTTATTTTATTTTATTTTATTTTATTTTTTCTTTAATAAGGAAATAAAATTGCAGAATTTAAAAGTGCAAGAAATTGAAAGATAAATGTTACCTCTTGTGGGGTTTCCTCTCCCAAGCTAGTTCAAGGCCTTGGTCCCAGGAATTGTCCCATGGACCGAAGGTAGGCCATCTGTGCCTCGTGTCGCCGCCGGTTCGCATCTTCGAGGTTCATGAACTGCTACTGGTACTGCTCATGCCATTGGGTAGAAGTCTGGATATGAGCATTGAGCGTACCTTGGATTTGTCTGTTTTGCAGTTCTAGTCCTCCCATGCGTGTGTTGAGGACTTCTAGTGTGACTGGCTATGGGCGTATCGGAGGTGGCATGCCTTCAGAATCTGGAGAATGCTCATGCTCGGGCTGCCTTGATCCCCCTGCCTCCTGCGAGTGTTGCCACCCTAACCCTCCAGCCGCATAAGGATGAGGAACATGTCCCATACCATATCCATACCCGGGGGTGAACCCAGGTGTAGATATGACCGCGGACCATTCCATCCTTGGTATCGTGGTAGGCATGGCTGGGTGTGCTGTAGGCTGCACAGGCTCTTCCTCCTGTACTTCTCTCCTCCGTGATTTCCTGCGAGAAACAGAACTCCTGCGTGCTTCTTCCTTTTCAGCAAGGTCAAAGGTGAGAGATAGGGATTTATATAAAGCGAGATCCGGATTAGGTAACGGAATCTCGTTTATATATCCCGGATAATAAAATACTAGGTTTGTTTCCGAGTCATCACGTTTTATGGTATGAGCTTGAGTAAAATAATACTCATTGATCATAATGCGTGGAATGGAGAGATAAACAATAGTGTTAGCACCATGAGGATCAACACTTGCAGCAAGACGTGTGATGAGTGAAGTGCACATAATTGGTGTGGAAGTTTTAAAAGAATTTAACCAGTGCTTAACAATATCATAGACAGGAGCGACTTTAATCTTTTTAAGCACGGCATAAAGCAACTTCAACTCAATATCATAAGCATGGTGAGTGTCCTCTCTAGGAAAGAAAGAATTAGCAATCCATTTATACATAAGACTTAGAGAAGGATGGTGGATGGTGTTGATGTTGGGTTGGAATTTCCCAGTCACATTCTGTCCGGTTATCAAGTGCCAAAAAGTATGACGCTGATATCCCGAAAGAGTAAAACCCAAATCAACAGAGCATCGCTCATGAAAACCCAAGTGTGTAGCAAAATCTTTCCAGTAAAGGATATGTTCTTTCCCAAAGCAGCGAAAGGTAATACCATAGTCGACAACTTGTAAAGTACCCAAGATTTGGATGGTCAAGAGACGAGATCCAAGTTCGTGCACAGGGGCAACTTGGCTCCAACCAACATTTTCGAAAATGGCATTAAATTCGACATTCATACCTGTCTGCTGGAGGAAGTGTGGGTCGAAGGCCGGTGTATGAAGGAATTCGCGTCCCTTGAGGAGGTTGTATGCTTGCATCTCCCGCTCGCTCTCCAAGTCGATGAAGGGAGCGTCGGCCTCGTCGATGGCGTGAGCTCTTGGCGCCTCCTCTTCTTCATGCAGCGGGCTCTCCTCACGTGTGGGAGGGCCTTGGCTAGATTCCCCACGAGAGCGACGGCCTTTCCGGAACATACCGGATATCCGACCTCCTATCCCACTCATGGTGAGCTTGGCACAAGAACTTGACTTGTGATGGGAGTGGAAGAAGTTTGTACAGGATTTCCTTGCACTTGAACTTTGTGGAAAAATGCTTGGAGAATGGTGGAGCATGAGAGTGATGGAGGGAGTGAAAAATGTGAGAATGAGAGGGGTGAGGAGCTCCACCCGAATGCTCTGGTATTTATATGCTTGATCGTAGGCAAAGGAGTGTTGTATGCAACGGCTAGTAGTCGTTGGCAAAAGGCTGCGCCGCAGAGCCATTGGGCAGGGGGCGGTCGCCCCTGGGACCGGCCGGTCCCCTGATAGGGCCGGTTTGGTCCAGCCTTTTTGCAGTTCCCTCTAACGGCTATCTCCAGTATGTAGCCGGTTACGAATGACTCCCATTCGAAATTTTGCTCCAGTTTTTTGATTTTCCACAAGTTTTACTTGAAACTTTTTGATTTTCAAAAATTATTTAAAAATAATATTTAGTTTCAACAAAATTTATTCTTTCAGAAAATTATTTTTATTGAATTTTTTGGAGAAGAATTTATTTTGGGATAAAATTTTATAAATCTAGGAAGAGGGAATAATTTCTTTTAATGCAAGAAAATAATTTTACTGAAATATATATATTTATTATATAAATGTGTATATAAATATTCATTTATTATTATTATTTTCAAAAGGATAAGATACAATACCTGATTGGGGGCACCTCCCCCAAGTTTGAATGTTGGTGTGGGCCCCTTCAGATAATTATTATGCATATATATATGTATGTAGGTATATATATATTATTTTTTTTATTTTGATAACCACCGATGACCTTCGGCAAGGGCTCAACGTTTATAGTCTGTTTGCCAGACTTTCCTTTCTTTATTGATCTGTAGCTGCATGAACAAACTCGGGAGAAGTCTCGGGTTCCCTCGGGATTTTTCTCGCATTGTTGACAGGAATAGAAGCAGCTATTTGTGCCATTTGTGTTTCTATCATTTTGTTAAAACTTGCTTGATTTTGAATAGAAGAAGACAAAGTTTCAAGCTTGTCATTTATATTTTCAAACATTTTATCGTTGAAAGATAGCTTTTTGGTCAAATTTTCATTGATTTTAGCTTGTCCTAGAACGAGATCTTTTAAGGAAGGTTGGTTTGAATTGTAATTTGAATTGAAATTATTACCTTGCGGGCGGTGTTGGTTGTTCCACCCGTTATTACCTTGCTGAGGTTGGCGAAACCCATTCTTGACATATGAAGCTCCTTCTTGGGTTTCGGGACAGTTATTCCCTGAGTGGCCAACGTTCCAACAGACCTCACACGTCATATGTGAGTCCACGGCCTAGACGGTGCTCATGGTAGGGTTGGTAGCATGATCGTCCAGCTTTTACATCAGCAAGTCTAATTTTGCGGCAAGCATGTCCGTCTCCTTCACGGTATGCGAGCCTTTTGTGTTTTTCCTTCCTTCTCCCCAACTCTGATTGGCCACCATCTTCTCAATGAGTGCAGTTGCATCCGCGATGGTGAGAGGGAGGAATGCACCTCCAGCTGCGGCATCTACGTGCCCCTTTGACATGGCCGTGAGACCTTCATAAAAGTTTTGGAGCACGAGCCAATCTTCCATTCCATGATGAGGGCAGGCTCGGATGTACTTTTGAAGCCTTTCCCATGCTTCAGGGATAGATTCAAGGGAAGATTGCTGGAAGTTTGAGATCTTCCCCCTTAGAGCGCTGGTCTTGCTCATGGGGAAGAACTTGGTGAGGAATGCTGCGGAACACTTGTCCCACGTGTTGATGACTTCCTTATTTTGATAGAACCATTGTTTCGTTTTCCCCGTGAGGGAGAAAGGAAACAAGCGGAGCCTGGTACTGTCTTGTGCGACGTCTTTGATGACAATGGTGTCGCACAGCTCAAGAAAGTGTTGCAAATGAGCGTTTGCATCCTCGCTTGGCAAGCCACAGAATTGGCTTGCCTGCACCATCGAGATAAGGCCTGTACGGATCTCGAAATTTCCATTTCCGATGTTGACAGCGGGCCCAACAGGCACGTTGGCAACAGCGGGGATGGAGTAGTCACAGAGTGTCTTGGCCATGACGGTAGTAGCGGATGGTGCGGGAATGAACGATTCGTCTGCCAATGGAGTAGCAGAAGAAGAAATGGTACAAGACAATTTCTTCCTTAGGAGTGCTTCCGAATTGCTGATGAAATTGTTCGTCAGAGCAAAACCGCTCATACACTATCCTGTTTTCATTCCAATAAAACGAGGAAGAAAACATCGAAGTTAGCCTATTTAAACTACGTCTACCAATGCTTATTTTGTAATCAATGTTTATGCCAGCTTAGATGTTTTTGCCCTCCCCGGCAATGGCGCCAGAAATGCTTGTTGGCATTTCTTAACGTCGTTACAAAAGATAAACTAAAAGTCCATCCCCGGCAACGACGCCAGAAATGCTTGTTGGCGTTTCTTAGCATCACTACTAAAGATAGACTATAAGTCCGTCCTTAATAATAATACTAGAAACGTAAGTTGACGTTCCCAACCACCATTACTTTAGAAAGGTAACCCTTGGCCCTCAATGGCGCCGGCCTAGGTAATGCAATCTGGTAATAACAGTTAGAAGTGCCGAATTAGCCTTCCTAACCGTCATTACTTACGATATGCAAAACTGTGATACGGCGCCGTGGGGTGCACAAGATTAACAATCCTTAAGTAATGATACTTAGGTACGCCAATCGATAGCTCAGTAAGAAATAAGATTACTATGCAAGCGCACAGAACTATCATTGTAGCATTTCAACCCGTGAGTAGGGTGTCGTATTTATAATTTGCCGTAGGAGGGCAATATGCATCAAGCGTGGTGTAAACATGATCACTTATTGAGTGCAATGGTAGGCATAGAGTAAATAGGAATAAAACATGATTTCAAGATAGTGGACACACATATGGATCAACCTCAAGGATAAAAGGAAAATAAAGAATAAAAGAATATATCTAACTGAGCAGGCATTGGTCATATATAATTATGCAAAGAACTGTTAGCAAATCATCTAATTAGTAGTTCTAGTATCAAGACTAAGTCTAGGGTGATAGGGAGATCCCCGCAGCTGGTCTGCCAGCCGATAGAGACTTTACGAACTCCTACTCAATATCCGAACGTGGGGGAATGCTAGGGATGGACAGGGCTGTCACCACCTGTCCACCTACCCCTCTGCCCGTGGGATACCGACATATTCGCCGATCTCCGCATACCTGAGCACCATGCTCACGTACTTGGAAACAACTCCTAACCCCCACGGACCCTAACCCTTCAGATTGACAGGCTAGGTTAAGAGCAACCATGACAGCACGACGAACCATCACCTCATTCCGAATTCTTCCTCTATTCATACTAATTTGATGAACAATGAAGAAAGATGATGAACAAGTCAAGAACATGAAACATAAACAATGTTCTGGCTCATATACTATGCTCATAACAAGATCATAACTAGACTCTAGTTCATATGCATAATCATATAAGTATGATAAGAACTTGCTCATGGAAGAAGACCGATTTATATTCATACCAAGATGATCCTTTTCTTCCAAGGAGACAAGCTCTCCTTGATAGCTCTTGCCTTACTCACAAACTACTAATACTACTCTAAAGATACAAATAAGAGCTGTGAGGTAGATGACTCCAAAATGATGTGTGTGTTGAAGGTGATGGAGCACCATCTATTTATAGTGGAACTATGATGGTTTGGCGCATCTAAATTTGGAAGGAGGTGAAACCGCCATCAGCAAACCGCCATCAGCACCGTCTCCGAAGATGGGCCCGAGAGGCCCCACCTGGGGGGCGGTCGCCCCCGGGGGCGGTCGGTCCCTGGGGAGCGCCATCTGGCCACCGCCTTTGGGTGGTCGGTTGCTCCCTGGGCCTGGGCCTCTCCCGTGGTTGCAGATGGGTCCAATTACGCTTTGAAGGTGGGCTTCTTTAGTATTCTTTGTTTGCGCATTTATCGGATTCGTCATTTGACTTTGCGCTTTCTCCATGTTGATGCGTATTTCCACTTGTTATGCCATAAAACCTGTAAAACATGAATGTTAGGGGTACAAGTGGAACTTGTTAGTAGTAAAGGCATATGTGCTAGAATATGATTGCTAATCCTCTTTTTAGTCTAAGTTGGTGGTATAAAATTTATCCATAAGGACCGCCAACAATACCCCATTAAGAACAATCATATCATATCTTGTGAGGATTAGAACTAGAAGCCTTAGCAATCTCCTATATCACCTATTTTCTCCGTCCTTGATAGCAACTCAGGGGTTAAGTCTAGATTCTAGTCATCCTATTTTCCCTGTGGTAAAATATAAATAACAATACCTGGAATACTCCTGAGTGAAGTGCTACATCGGTATTTGTCCGCTTGCAAATAATCCTAGTGTTTATTTGTTTGAGTTATCTTATGTCAACTTAGAGAGCACTTGATCCTTGCACGGATCAAGGACCACACTCTTGCAAGAGTGCTCCAACGAGGACTAGTGAGTAGTGCTGACTCCCTAATACCTTAGGAAAAGCTCGTTTGTCCCTCATTCTCTTTACTTTGAGCATTTACATTCTATCTGTACTTTTTGCACTTTCAATTCCTAGTTAGAAATGCTTGATTAGGACTTGGCTCTAAGTTGCTTAACTTGTTTTAGGATACATGGGGTGAAGTTGGACTAAATTGCGATAGGTTGAATTGTATTTCGAAAAATTTACTAGAAGCCCAATTGACCCCCCTCTTGGGCATCCTTGATCCTTTCAATTAAGAATTGGTGTTTCCATTTGAATATTTCTGAAAGAATTTAGCTGACTTATGCGTTGCTGGTTTATTGCCTAGTATTAAGGAGAAACTTGAGCATTACGAGTTCTAAAACATTAATCAATTGTTGTAAAAGTCTATTTCCGTTGAATCACACCTTAAGAGTCGCATGATACGTACAAGTCACATTGTCCTAATACTCATGTCATGGAGGAAGATTATAATGACATGGGCAATGAAAATCAAGAGTGTTTAGCCGCTGAAATTATTTGGCTAGCAGAGAATAAGATGGTTGCTTGCCCAAGAATCAGAATGAGGAGATGAAATTTACTTTTGTTTTTTTCTAAGTGTGACCAATCTTTGATGAATTGGTAAAATTCGGGCATATTAGAGTTAAATATGCTATGGCATTGGTGGATGAGTTAAAGAAGTGAGCTAGTTGCAAATACCATAATTCTTATTCTCATGTGACTAACGATTGCAATGTTTTCCGTCGGTAGGTCCAATCACCTCTCAATGAGGGACGATTGAGTTTTGCTAAGATGCAAATTGATAAGATTCCTTTTCTAGCACATATGCATACAATTGAAGTAGGAGCACATGTGGCACCGAATAAGAAGAATTCGACGCACAAGCTGGTGCTTGAGAAGGATGAGAATGGCAAAGACAAGCTAAAGATCACCGCTTTGAGAAGGACTTGGGGCAGAAGGTGGTGCTTGCAAAGGATGAGAATGGCTAGAGATTGGTACTTGGAAGACGAACGTGGAGAAGAACATAGGCAAGGTGGTGAGAGAGCCCTGCACCTTTGATAGGCTCATGGCCAAGTATAAGAAGCCAAAGGCTGATTTTGAGAGCCAACCATTTAAAAATAAGAATCTACACCACCCAAGCGTGAGAGGATGAGAAGTCTAAGCAATTGGTGGTGTCATAGGTTGCAACTCCAGTGCAGTTTTTGTCGACGGAATATCATCGATAGTCTACCGAGGGGTATGTCCAAGGTAGTAGATGATCGGTGAAGGTGCGCCTGAGACCAGCAAGCGTAACACAGAGAGCGTGGGACACACGATATACAGGTTTAGGCCGTCGCGAGGCGTAATACCCTACATCCTGTGTTCCTATGGATTGTATTGTTATGAGTTGTTTGGATCTGATGGTCTGTCTAGAAGTTAGATCCCTGCCACTCCTTATATAGTCTAAAGGGACAAGGTTACAAGTAAACTAGCCAAGTTGGTACAATAACCGTGCAGTGCAGTGCCTTGCGCCGCACGCCTTTGTCTTTTAGGCCAGGCCAGCTTTGATGGTGCGGCCCATGTAGTGCCATGCGGGTATACGGGTCTATACCCCCACAACTAGTCACCGAGCGCCTTGCATTCGTCGGGAGGTGCAGATCTTCGGAGTTGCTTGACTAGACGGATGTAAGGAGCTCAGAAAAATTTGAAAAAAAGAGCTTCTCTTTGGTGAAGTGTAGCCACTTAGACTACGTTTGATGATTTAGTCAATAAGGAGTGTAACCATGTAGAAAACACTACATTCACCGCCAGGTGTAGTGTAGCCACTTAGTCTCCGATCCTGATAGTAGGTGACGTAGTCATGTGGTGTCAGGGTCCAAGAAAAATAATCTGCAATCCAGAAAGTCCTCGAGTACGGCGAGGTGCCAATGAAGTCCCCGACCAGGGCGAGGCACATATCAAGACCACCGATGTGCTGCCCCAGATCAACACCCTGATCCGAATAGCATGGAGTGACTTGATAGCTCGGCAACGAGTCCCCAGCCTAGTCGGAGGTGAAGTCCGAGCAGCGAGACGACGGCGACGAGCGGCGACGAGTCCCTGGCGTAGTCGAAGACAAAGTCTGAGCAGCGAGAGGACGACGAGGAGTGGCGACGAGTCCCCAACGTGGTCGGAGACCGTGTTCAAGAAAAGCGAGGATGGCGAGGAGCGGCGACGAGTCCCCAGCGTGGTCGGAGACGGTGTCCTAGCAGGGCGAGGACGGCGAGGAGCGGCGACGAGTCCCCGGCGTGGTCGGAGCCGGTGTCTGAACAGGACTAGGACGACGAGGACGGCGAGGAGCAGCAATGAGTCCCCAACCTGGTCGGAGGCGTAGTCCGAGCAGTGCGAGGTCGGCGAGGAGCGACGATGAGGACGGTGAGGAGCGACGACGAGTCCCCGGCGTGGTCGGAGACAAAGTCCGAGCAGCGCGAGGACGGCGAGGAGCGGCGACGAGTCCTCAGCGTGGTCAGAGACGGTGTTCGAGCAGCGCGAGGACGGTGAGGAGCGGAGATGAGTCCCCATCATGGTCAAATACGGTGTCCGAACAGCGCGAGGACAGCGAGGAGCGGTGACGAGTCCCTAGCGTGGTCGAAGACGGTGTCTGAGCAGTGCGTGGACGGCGACGAGGAGCGGTGACGAGTCCCTAGCCTGGTCGGAGGCGTAGTCCAAGCAACGCGAGGACGGCGAGGAGCGACGACGAGTGGCGATGAGTTCCTGCAAAACAAGTGTGTACAATGGGTAGTACATGATGTTGGTTTTGGCAAAGAAAGTAGAGAGACAGTATTATGAATTTGTCTTCATGCTTGCGGAGATAAATCTTCAGTAAGTGCCCAAGCGTGGTCGGGACTTATGGAGAACCGTAGCCGAGGTGCCGAGCGTTATCGGGGCTTATGGAGAACCGTAGCTGAGGTGCCCGAGTGTTGTTGGGGCTTATGGAGATGTTGGCGGCGAGTGCCCGAGCGTTGTCGGGGCTTATGGGCTAAAACTGCCCAAGCGTCCTTGGGGCTTACATAGTAGCGAAGATTAACGGCCTGGGCATCCCCGGGGCTTACGTGGTGGCGTTGCTGCCTGCGTGTTGTCAGGGTTTACGCTATCGATGGCGATGACAACCCGAAGTAATCGGGGCTGGCGACGAAGCGATGATGTTGGCTGCCTGAACATGTGTAGGACTTATGCATCGACGAAGTTTGACTGCCCGAGCGTGGTCGGGGCTTACGTCGGCGACGGAGAATTATGGAGACAGTCTTGGCGATGATATGTCGAGCGGAGTGGTCGGCATGTCGAGGAGTCGCTTGACGTGGTTCTCGTGATGGCACGACGTGACTTCTTAGATGGCTCAGGCGGTTCCGGATATGCTGTTATCGAGGCTGCCGCAGAGCGTTGACGATGAGAGACGCAACGGATTTGCTGTCAACAAATATCATATAGATTCGTTAAGAGATCCGAAGACAGAGTGATATATAATAAGATATCTTAATTAGAATAAATAATATGACTTAGATTTTGACAACTCGGAGTCCCTGTCACGATGTCCGAGTAGATGCATGTTGCTCGGACGGCTCGCTTAGGATCGCCAAGACATTTGTCCGGTATGAGCAGATTTTTGCTATAATTAGCACGCATGGCCTTTGGTTGCATTTGACTAGCTGTGTCTTCCACGTATCCAGATAGATGCATCGTATCCGAGGAGTCAGGACTGTATCTAATCCTTCTCGTGGTGCCGCCGCCAGCTGGTCCTTCCATCCAAAGCTGCCGTGGTGGATCAAGACTCTGGCTTTCTGAGTTGTAGCGATGTGAAGATGTCGGACTCTTGGGGGCAGGTAACCGAGAGCCCGGGGTCCTCCGGCGTGTGGAGTCATGGACAGAGTCGAACTCGGGTTGGAGTCGGATTGGCCAGGCGAGAAGCGGGTCCGAGCTGGCTGGTCGTGGCTCTTTGAGGAGTGCTCGCCAAGGTGCCTGGCTGTGTTGAGGTCCGTGAGTTATGGCAAGTTGCCGACTAGAGCCGACGAGAGCCGTGGCGAGTTGTTGAACGCTGTCACGGGACGACGAGCGCAGCGCGGCGGGTTCCTGCATTTGATAGTCATGTAGATAGATGTATATATAGATAAAAAATATTTAATTAAATAAAAATATTCTACTTAGCTTTGCATGGTCGGACGATCACCCAGGTGCTCGAAAGTAGATAGCAAATCCGTGTAATATCCCGATTGTATCTCATAACATAGATGTATTTGCATGGTCATGTAGATCGTATGTAGCCTTCGTGTGCTTGCTCGTGATGATGTAGATGCATACGTACTCCTTCGGATCTAGTACGTATTTTCTCGCTTGATCGCTCGGAGGTTTGCCAGATGGCTTGGTTGATCAGCTTTTTTGATGGTGATGACCCGATTCCTGATGCTCGTCGTCGGTGATGTTGCTGACGGAATATGTTTGCATGAGCAAATTCTGAAACCATAACTAGATGAGAAGTCATGCGCAGCCGAACGTTTGCTTTAGAAGATTAACTCCATGTCTTCATGTATGAGTACGTTTCCGTCGCGAATAGGGTCCATACGACGACCGTTGTAGATTGCCGAAGATAGTCGTCGCCGGAGATCAGGTTGCGGCAGATGATGTCGATAACATCGTTGATGAACGAAGCCGCCGTCGATGTTGATGAAGAAAAAAACCTTCTTGCCCGCCATGAATTCAGAGTGCACACCCCTACCTGGCGCGCCAGCTGTCGACGAAATATCGTCGATAGTCTACCGAGGGGTATGTCGAAGGTAGTAGATGATCGGTGAAGGTGCGCCTGAGACGAGCAAGCATAACACAGAGAGCGTGGGACACACGTATACAGGTTCAGGCCGTCCGCGAGGCGTAATACCCTACGTCATATGTTCTTGTGGATTGTATTGTTATGAGTTGTTTGGATCTGATGGTCTGTCTAGAAGTTGGATCCCTGCCCCTCATTATATAGTCTAAAGGGATAAGGTTATAAGTAAACTAGCCAAGTTGGTACAATAACCGTGCGGTGCAGTGCCTTGCGCCGCATGCCTTCGTTTTCTGCACCAGGCCAGCTTTGATGGTGTGGCCTATGTAGTGCTATGCGGGTATACGGGTCTATAGCCCCACAAATAGGTAGTCTCTCTTCATGTTTCTTGATGGGGTCCTTCGGTGGTTCCACAATGGGGTCCTCATGGAGTTTGGGTGCCATATCCTCCGCCGGTGGCCATGAATGTTCTGTAGTGGAGTGGATTGCCCGCTGGTCCCCCACCAAGACCGTCCATCTTTAGCCAATTGAGTGATGGCCAATAAAGCTCTAGCGGAATCAAGCAAGTGGTGGCTTCGCAAGTAGCGGGGAAAGCATCGATACGACATGTATGGCTGCCCAAGAAGGTTGAGGCACCTGCTACCATCACTCTGAAGCCCACATCTATCTTGACCATTACGACATGTTCTATGGAAGCACTAATTGGCGATAATGTTGGGAGCGTTCTGATCAACGATGTAACTCTAATGGGTCGTCAAGATGAAGCTTCCAAAGCCAATGGTGATGAGCTGAATAAGGTGCACGCTGAGAGAGTTCCTTGCTATACTCAGCCCGAGTGGTGCCCTTTAGGGTTGAATAAGACTCAGTGACGCAAATTGTAGCGAGCGTGACATAAGAACCAACAAAGGGAGAAGCTTGCAATAATGAATAATGAAAGGCCAAAGGCTACGAATGCTGGAAGTCGACCGGAGGAGCTATGCACCACTACGGTCGCCGTTGAACCAGATCAGTCAGTTCTAGAGCCGGCTAAGTCAGCTACCCCGCCTGCTAAGTCTACTGAGTTGGCTCCCCTTGTGTTCACCACCCTAGGCCACCCCGAGTCGACTGAGCCAACTCCCTCTGTCTAGACCGCTTTCAAGGATTTGTTAGATGATTTCGCTGCTTTTGTTGCTGCATTGGTCGGCACAAAGGTGGTGGAGGATTCCGAGGCACCTGATGAGAAGGTGTTTGACCATAAGCCTTCTCCGGAGCGAGTGGAGGTCAATCTGATCTATTTGTTTTCTGATTACTATATCATGGGAGATGATTCAGTGACGGTGGAGCTTAAATTTGCCATGGAAAGTGCTGTGTTCTAGAGGCCAGAGGAGTCCATCAATCACCTCAAGCCATTGCATGTGAGGGGCCACATTAATGGCATCCTGGTCCATAACATGTTGGTGGACAATGGCGCAGTTGTGAACCTGATGCTGTATTCACTTTTCAAGAAGCTTGGTTGCAGTGATGCAGAGTTGATCTAGATCAACATGACGATCAGCGGCGTTGGAGGAGATACTCCCATCCCGGCTAAGGGTGTTGCTAACGTTGAGCTTACCATCAAGAGCAAGACCCTTCCTAAGGCTTTATTTGTCGCTGAAGTGCAAGGTAGATTTAATTTAATACTCAGAAGGGATTGGATTCAAGCCAACCATTGTGTTCCATCTAGCTTGGATCAGTTTCTCATCCAATGGGTCGGGGACACCGTTGAGGTTGTGCATGCGGATTCTTCGGCTGATATTGCTACAGGCGATGCTCCTTCGCTCGGGGGGGGGCATGATTTTATTACTTGTTTATCTAGTAGAGATCTTTCTGATTATGAGTTCATTAGCTTTTCCAGAGATGGTTTTGTTCCTGTAACCTTGAAGCGAATTGACAATCAACTCAATATTATTATGTAATTTTGATGGATTCCAACTTGGAATGGTTAAAACAACGTGTTGAACAGTATCAAGCTTATAAGACTGATGCTTATGAGACTATAGGTGATTTCGATGAGCTTGACAAGTTTGGTCAAGGTTTTACGTCAGCTGATCCTTTCGAATAAGTTCACATTGGCGATGGTTTAGTGTCTAGGCCGACGTTTATAAGCCTAAATTTGAAAGCCGATTACAAAGCTAAGTTAATCGCGCTTCTCAAGGAATATGTTGATTGTTTTGCATGGAACTACACTGAGATGCCTGAACTGAGCCGAGAGCTTGTCGAGCATCGGCTCCCCATTAAGAATGTATTCAGGCCTTTCAAACAACACCCCCGATGGTTTAATTCTACAATTCACGACCACATTAAGGAAGAGATTAATCCGTTGTTGCAAGCGGGGTTCATCTAACCATGTAGATATGCAGAGTGGGTCTATAATATTGTGCCCGTTGAGAAGAAAGACACTAGAAAAATTTGGGTTTGCATTGATTTTAGTGATTTAAATAGAGCCACTCTAAAAGATGAATATTCTATGCCTATAGCCGATATGCTTATTAATGATGCTTTAGGACACCTGGTTACTAGCTTTCTTGATTGTAATGCCGGTTATAATCAAATTTTCATGGTCGGGAAGATATGTCTAAGATGGCCTCCAGATGTCCTGGTTTTGTCGGTCTCTTCGAGTAGGTTGTCATGACATTTGGATTAAAGAGTGCCATGTAAGTATACATTGATGATAACGTGATTAAATCAGCTGCCCATAATTCTCATCTAGCCAATTTTTGTCTTCCTTTTGAGAGGATGCGCCGCTATGGATTGAAGATGAACCCACTCGAATGTGCTTTTAGTGTACCAGCTGGAAAATTCTTAGGCTTTATTATTCATGACAAAGGCACAGAAGTTGATCCTAAGAGGATTGAAAAGATCAAGGGAGGTCAAGCGCCTAAGTGTAAGAAGGATTTGCAAAAGTTCTTGGGGAAAGTGAACTAGGTTTATTGCTAATTTGTCCATGAAGATTATTCCTTTTACCCCCATATTGAAGTTGAAGGATTAATCTGAATTTACTTCGGGGGCAAAGAAACAAGAAGCATTCGAGAAGATAAAGGAATATCTGTCAAAGCCATCGGTTCTTCAGGCACCTAGAAGAGGGATTCTATTCCAATTATATGTGGCCACTGAAGAGAAGATAATTGGGGCTATTTTGACTCAAGAAGATGAAGGAAAGGAGTATGTCATCTCTTATCTTGGTCATCGTCTTCTTGATCCCGAGACAAGGTATGCCCATATTGAGAAACTATGTTTGTCATTGTACTTCGCATGTTCAAAGATGAGACATCATCTTTTATCAAGTACATGTGTTGTTGCTTGCCAGGCCGATGTGATAAAGCATATGTTATACCGGCCAATCCTTAGTAGTAGCATAGGCAAATGGGCATACACTTTAATAGAATATGACTTGATTTTTGAACCATTGAAAACATTAAAAGGTCAAATTCTTGTTGATTTTATTGTTGTGCATGGTATTGACTTAGAGATGAGGTTGATTACCTCACTTTTACTCCATGGAAATTGTATTTTGATGGACCGGTTTGTAGCAATGGCCAAGGTGTTGTCATTGTTATTATTTCTCCCAATGGAACTGAATTGAAGATGTCAAGCTGTTTACATAATCATTGCACTAACAACCAAACCGAATGTGAGGCTTTACTATTTGGGTTGGAGGTTTTATTTTCCATGGAGGTGAAACATGTTGAGGCATACAGTGATTCTCTGCTAGTAGTGCAGCATGTTTCTGATAATTTTCAATGCTTGGAAGGATCAATAAATGTTTATCTTGATAAATGTCTTGATATTATTGTTTCTTTTGCTGAATTTCGAATTCGGCATATTCCGAGGAATGAAAATCACAAAGCCAACATGTTAGCTCAACAAGTATCTGGCTATGACATCGGTGGATGAAATTTCCATATCACGAAAGAGCCGATGCATAAGAATTCAAAATTTTCCTATCCAGATGGTACGAAACCGGCGAAGTCATTTCTAGGAATTGGCTTAGCCGGTTCCAGTGGTCAGGCAAGCCAAGCACCCAAGCCGGCTGCTCCAGCCGGCTTAGACAACTCCCCTTCACCCAGCGCGGTTGATTCATCCAATGAGACACAAAATGGTCCAATGCACCCGCAGGTGATGTTGATACCGATTTAGGTGATTGGAGATCTCCCATATTAAAATATTTGCGTTATCCAAATACTAAAGTTGATAAAAATGTTTGGCGGAGTGCTTTCAAATATCTCTTGTATAATGATGAACTCTATAAAAGAACCGTTAAAGATTTGTTACTTAAGTGTTTGGGATCTGAAACAAGCAAGAGTGGCTCTGGGAGAAGTTCATGAAGTAATTTGCAGTACACATCAATCAGCCCCAAAGATGGAGTGGTTATTGCATAGAGCCGGTTTCTATTGGCCTACCATGACGGCCGATTGTTTTAGCTACTACAAAGGTTGTGAAGTGTCAGAGCTTTGGTAACATTCATGTAACACCCTAAATTTAGATGTAATTAAAGCATAGAAAATTTAAATGGTTTTAATAGCATTTTTTTAGCTATTTGATTTATAGGAAAAATAATAAGTTTTGAGTTGAAATGAGATATGAAAATTAGAATGTATGTACTGTGCATTCATGCTGCAGCATATGTTTTTGTTTGTTGGGTTTATATTTTACCTTGCTAGTAGCTTGAAAATATATTTTGGAAAGCTCAATATCAAGGTGAGAAAGCCCCCAGCCTTGCCAATTTTGTGTATTTGTGCCCTCTGTTTCACCCACGACTTCGCCGTGACGGGAAGCCGCCACAGCTCATGCTGCTCCTGGTCGTGGGTTCCCTGCCCTAAACGATGCCCCAGAATGAATCCCCATCCAGTTTTCTTGCTCCCAGTTCGATTCTCGCGCTAAATGGTGAACTACAGCGTGAGTTTGTATTTTCCGGCGAACATCCGGCCATGACACCACCGTGTCTATCTCCTGTTCCGGCGAGATAGCCCCTGGCCCTCACCCTTTTCATCTCAAGCCATCCAATTCTAATCCTACAGCTGAGATCGCTCCATACCCTTTTGCGGGTTGTTTTGCTAAAGAGACCTTCTACTTTCTGCGAATAAACCCGCTGTCCACCCAACTCTATTCACTGTGAGAGCGAAAACTTCGTTAAGAACCCCTCAAATTTTCACTATTTGAGCCCCAATCCGCCGTCAACTGAGAATTAGAATTCGATTTATTTTTATTCAAAATTAGTTCTGGTTTATTACAATTTTGCCACCAGTTTTCATTAGGTCATAACTACTTCATTTTAAATCCGTTCGAGTTGATTCAAATTGCGTTAGTTTCGTATTTTCGAACTCTACGTTTTTTCCACTGTACAGCAAGTTTGGCACTTTTAAAATTTTGAGTTTATATATATTAATTATTTCTCTATAGCAAATCTTTGGAAAACCATAACTTCCACGCTTTTAATCCGTTTTTCGTGATCTTTATATCGATGTGATTTTTAGAACGAGTAGAATAGTTTTATATCATTTTCAAACTATTTTTATTTTGTTAGTTTATTGTTCTAATTATTTTGCCTTGTATGCTTCGTGTATGATTGCCCGATGTTGTGTGGTGATGTGGTGATTGTTTGAGTAGACGGTGAGCAGTTCGTGGACGATCAAGACTACTTCTACGAGTAGGACCAGCAAGGGTTCTTTGACCAAGGCAAGTATAGCATGGACCATCCTTGATGTCCTATTCACAATAAATTCATAATTTATATGCATGTGTCCACCTTGACAACCTTAAAGATTATAATGTAAATTTGCTATCTTGATTCCTTGTTCACCTATTGGGATGTTCATTGGGTAGCTAGTGCTAGTGCTTTATTAATGCCAATGATCTTGTGATATGATTAATGGATTATGCAATGAACAATAAATATGATTTTATTCCTGTTCAAAACGCGCTAGAGCTTGGGGTTATGGAGCTCTAGTTTTTCTCCATAGGATTTTTATTCGTGATGATCTAGGATTTATAGTACAACTGTGAGGGCTACATGGCTCTGGCTTTAGTTATTTAGAGGACCTTTTCTATCTTGTTAGAGGTTACCCGAAAGGGCGCAGTTGGGGGTTTGACACCTTGAATGTAGTACAGCTTCTAGTCTTATGAGTATAACCGAGGAGGAATGTGCCATATTGAAAAGAGAGGTTCCTACTTCTCGCTGCCACTCACCCTTGCGGCTCTAACTTGTGAGACAAACCTTTAAATGGCTTTATATGGTTAGCTGGTGTTTGGGTCCAATCAACCCAAGCATTAGAAAATCATGACTCACAGGTAAAGTGTACTCCTCTGTGCAGAGTTTAAAAATATATTATAACAGCCTTACTCGCGGTCATGACCGGCCTTGGACACATTTACAGCTAAACGGTTACTATGAATTATATTATGTTTATTATTGCTGTTAATATCTTTGCTATTTATTAACCTTATTATAATTGATCATTGGATTAATGGGATTGGAATACTTGATGCTACTCAACTACTAAAAATAATATGATTATTAAAAGCTAAATGCAGTCAAACAATGTCTAGCTTTTTGTGGCTCATGAACCCGTGTTATACTTGCTGAGTATGAAATGTGCTCACTCTTGCTATTACCACCACAACAGATGAAGATTGGAATAAGGACTACCGAAATGAGTATTAGGCTGGTGTCTCCCAGTCGACGTGTCCCTGTGTTGAAGCTTCCGCGAGCGTTTCAGTTTTAGTTAATGTTTAGCTATGATTTCTATTTGATCAAGTTCATGTAATAAGTACTATTTCGTTATGTAAATACTGTGATGATATTATTTATAATTTGTCAGCTTATATGTATGACTATTCCTGGTGCACATATAAGATATTTATGCATCCTATTTTATTCTTAAAATATGGGTGTGACAATTCAGCTCGTGCCTGCTGCTATGCTTCATCGTATTATCAAGCCTTGGCCTTTTCGTGGTTGGGGGCTAGATTTCATGGGCCAAATTCATCCTCCATCTTCAAAGGGCACCAGTTCATTTTTTCTTGCTACTGATTACTTTACTAAATAGACTGAGGCTGTTCCGTTGAAGAATATGACACACAAGGAGGTAATTGAGTTAATCACCGAGCATATCATACATAGATTCCGCATTCCTCATACATTGACTACAGACCAAGGGACATCGTTTGTGTCCAAGTAGGTGAAGGATTTTGCTAAATCCTATAACATCAAGTTGCGCAATTCATCTCTATACTATGCTCAAGCTAATGTCAGGCTGAGTCTAGTAATAAGACTTTGATCAAATTTATCAAGGAGAAGATTGAGGAGAATACCAGAAGGTGGCATGAAGTTTTGTCTGAAGCTTTATGGGCACATCATATTTCAAGACGTGGTGTTATAAAAGTAACTTCCTTTTGAGCTAGTATATGGTCAAGAAGTTGTGTTACCCATCAAGGTGAAATTTGATGCATATAGGCTTGCGAAGCAAAATGATATATCCACTATCATATCATGATATGATGATGGATAATATCGATGAGGTGACTGATAAAAGATTAAAGGCTCTCAAGGAGATGGAGAAGGATAAAACTCGGGTTGCCAAGGCATACAACAAGAAAGTTAAGAGATAATCGTTTCATGTTAGAGATTTAGTGTGGAAAACAATATTAGCACTTGGGATGAAAAACAAGTTTGGCAAATGGCCACCTAGTTGGGAGGGTTCTTACAAAGTGATCAATTCAAAGATCTTTCTAATGATACTAATTATATAGTACAAATATTAGTATTTTTAATTTATATTTAATTGAAGTTGTTCTTTGGGAAGCGCTAACGATAGATATCTAGGGACGGAGGGAGTATGACTAAGGGTGTACTAATAAGGAGAACCAATCCCTATCTATATTTATTAATAATAAAGCGGCATGGCCCTCCTAACTATCTTTTGTGAATGTATTAGGAACCCTAATCTAAATAGACCCTACTGATCGTGTTTGATAGTAACCTACTCCTTTCGTCTTTAAATATCTGTGGTTTCTAATTAAATGTATATTAAAAAATATTAATATTTATAGTACATAATTATTATCATTGCAAAGATTTTTCAATCAAGTTTTCAATAAATTTTTATGATATAGAAATGTTACACATATTTTCTACAAATTGAGTCAACTTGTGACACGCACACCAATACCGACAAATAAAAAGGGATGGAGAGAGTACATGCCTATTCTAAATGTCATCGTAGATTATGAGTTTGAATAACCCGTATCTGCCGTGCTACAGAGTTCAATTTTAAAAAGTATTGGGTCGTGTGTGTAACACGTACTCATAAGTTGCGCTCATAAATATTAGAACAACTCGATATGGAAAGAGTAAAAATCAAATTACATTTAGAAAAAAAATATTAAAAAATCAGTTTGAGTAAAATAATAAAAAAAAGAATCTGTACACCAGAAAAAAAGGAATGCTTATGTACCCATGATAGATTTCTACGGTTTCACTTATGCATGTAAGAGAAAGAAAATAAATCACCGGCACATATAGGAAAAAAGAATAGGAAAAAATAGTAATTAATACACTTTGTCAGGAACTCCTCTGGTTTATAGGAAAAAACAAAAATAACAATGGACTCCATCACAGACTCCTCAGATTTAGGACTCTTAAGAGGCCACGTATTCAAATCGAAAAATAGCAATACAAAGTAAATAACGTTTATTTCACCATATCTCCATAAATATATAATACTCCCATACTATTAATGTTTACTTTTTTTCTCCTGTTACAGTGTACGGACTTATTTATTGGCCTTACCTATGGGTTAGAGCTACATCTAGAGTCTTAAGCTAAGCGCACCGAGCACGAAGGCAATGCGCACGCTAAAGGGGGCGGGTCCCACTTAAAGAGACGGATACAGGTGAGGGAGCAACCATGCGCCACCTCTGTCCTCTACTCCTTGCTCCCACTTCTCCAAGCCGTCCACGCCGTTGCGACTGCGCCCTCCCCGTCGTCACCGGTCTCGCCATCGTCGGGCTCGACCTCGGCCATGGCGCGCACGCCCTTCCTCGCCTTGAGCCGCGCGTGCTCTGACGCGGGCAGCCTGTACATGTGGGTGGCCTCAAAGCCGATGGCCGCAGCTCTTGTCTCCGTCGAGCATGGCGGCCGGATCCGGCGGGGCCCTCATCTTCGGCGAGCATGGCAGCCGGATCTAGCAAGGCTCTCGTCTCCGGCGAGCACGACAGCCAGTTCCGGTGGGGCCCGACGAGGCGGCACGGCATGAGACCGGGCCTAGCATGGCGACGGGCTCCAACGGCCTTCTCCCTCACCAGCGAGGCCAGCTCCATCGCCCTTCTCCCTCGCCAGCGCGGCCAGCTCCGGCGACCTTCTCCCTCGCCGGCGTGGCCAGCTCCGTCGCCCTTCTCCCTTGCCCGCACGGCCTCCTACGGCATGGTCTCCCCGATGCACCTCCCTCTGGCCGCGTGGGGCCCGGCGCTGGAGAGGATAGCGTTCCTCTCCAGCACCTCTATGTGTCCAGGTTTCCTGTAGCGACCACAAGGGTAGTGTGCGGGATAGAGATGAGCGGTGCGGGCATTCCAACGCCAAATTTGACTTTGTATGTGGTTTACCGCACAGCGGTGCGAATAGCTTTAGAGTCATCGGTTTATAGGTCGGTTTTCTAGTTAGTTGGTTACAGTTGATCGAGTCGGTGTCTATCTACCTAGATTGAAGTTGTCATTGGCAGTTGCCCCGACCACCCCTCTTCGGTGGCCGGTTGTGGCCTCTGGAAGGTACACGAGATCCATGTAGTCTATAGTAGAAGACGAGCTTACAAAGCATAAAAGAATGACAAACTCTTATCTTTACTGTCTTGAGGTTATTATCTATACATGTCGATGCACGTGTGCCGTCCCAAAACTTTCACCACATATATGTCCGTAATTTGCTTATAACTAATTGGAAATATCCGTGGATGCCGGACCCAAACTGGGTAAGGTTGCCTGTAGTCCCATGGTACAAACTACTTGCATACATTAAATAAATTGCGGGTAGTCGGGCCAAAAAATTTATAACAAGATATATTGGTCATCAAGTACCTCTTCGTAACTTATAAGTTGTGTATATGAAGTTTGCATCAACATGTGTTCTAGTAGAAATTAACTTATATTGGGGCGGTCTCGATGTCCAGAATGACATAATGCAATTTGAGAAAACATGCAAGGTATCTTGTTCACTAATGTAATCGCAAACGCGCACACTCTAGAGAAAAACTACACTAGCAGCCAGTCATAAGATGGTATGTCTAAGGGTTTATTTGGTAGAGCTCTTATCGGCTGAACAAACAAAAGGAGCTTTGCCAAATATTTTTTTTTACTAATAAGCAATTCTATAATGATTTTATTGAGTGATATTTGAAATGACTAGAAGTTGACAGCAGAAAAAAATAGCTTCTACTAATCCATGCACATAGTCACTGTACGCAGAGTTTATCTTAAAAAACCATAAAGAGACATTTTTCAGTTAGAGATCGAACCACTTCTCTCAGAGAAGCAAATTTCATAGAGTCTGGAGCAGGATAAGCTGTACAAACATGCCCTATTAAAGTCTCCACAGGGACAACAATGGTAGGATTGTCCAGTTGGACGCTATCCACTAGGGTTTAAATTCTAGTTGTCGTACCTTTCTAGGATTTATTTTAGGATTTAAGGGCGTTGTGCTTTCGGTGGGAGGCGACGTTACTGTCGACAGCGAGGCGCTTGTGGTGACTTTGTCAATCTCAAGATGTGCCGACGCAGACTTTTGGAGGTGCTCGTAGGGGTAGGGTTTGTGTAACACCCCTGGTGTTACTGTAACTAAAACCTACCATGTCATCATGATTACATACAAATCATCCGGTATTCAACCCTGTTAGTATACATTAACTAAAATAAATTTTATTTGCATGTGATTGTGCATAGGTGCTTTAGAGTAACTTATTACATAAATGTTTGTGTTTGTGTGTAGTTATCTAAGTCCAATTGGAAAAAATAAGAAAATCATTTATAAACCCTACAATGGACGCAAAACCCTAATTTAAAAACTAAAAGGAATTAGATGTTGGATCTTAAATAAAAGTTATAAATCTTTAAAAAAATTGAGCAACTTCTATTTGGAGCAATTTTGAATCTATTAAAAAGAATTTCAAATAAAATCCTAATCTATGCTTTAAAGTTTAAATCTGAAATACAAATTCAAAAACTAGCAAGAATCTGATGATGATTCCTTAATAAAAGTTTTAGCTCTTTCAAAATGGAACAGCTTTTATTTTTGGAGATTTTAAAGTTATTGAGTGGAATTTCAAAATTAAACCCTAACTAGTATTTTGAAATTTAAATTTGAAATGTTATTTCAAAAATTATCAGGAATCTGACCAAACTCATTAAAGGAAAGTTGTAAAGCTTGACGAATAGCACAACTCTTATATTTGGAGATTTTCATGTTATTGAGAAAACTTTTGAGAATTTATCTGGATTTGAAATGAAATTCAAAATCCACTTTTACCCCGTTTGAATTATTCAAAATTTATTCCAAATTTGAATTCGGCTCAAAAAGCAAAGTTGTTCACCTTAAAATCCTCCACAAGTTTTATTTTGGGAATTTTTTGACTTCATATAAGAACTAAAAATTAATTTGGTAATTAGAGTAGGGAGCTCTAGGGTAGGGGCACTGTGCATCTACAGGGCATCGCCCCTCCCTACCTCCTGTCTCGCGTGGGGGGACCGGCAGGCATGCTGCGCCGCACGCCGACACCGCCCGGGGCCCGGCCAGGGCCTGTTGGCGCTGGGTGTCGGAGTCATGGGGACCCTGGCCACGTCTTGAAGTCGCCCCAGCCCCTTCCCCCGCCCTGCTCGTCGCCGTCGGGTCCAGTCGCCAGCGAAATTGGCCGTGCTCAGTGCATCTCCATCCAATTCAACTCTGCTATAACTCCGCCCATCTGTTGTGCACCGTTTAAGCCCTTTCTCGCCTCTTGTCATCAACGGAGCAACTCAGCCGCCGTCGTCTTCTCCTCTGACCGGCAAAGGCGCCACCGAACTCGGTCCGTCGTGACCAGAGCTTCTCGGTGGGCATTTCACCGTATCTTCTTGTGTTCCAAGCCCTTTCGAGTTCCTGGAAGCTCATGGGATCAATGTTTGTTTCTTTGGAGTGTTGTAGACGCTGCAACGTTGCTCCGCCACCGTGAACACGCAGGCACGTCCTCCGTTGACATCGTCGGCATCCTATGGACCGCCTCCGACCTAACTAGCACGGGCATCAAGGCCAGGTGAGCTCCTGGATGCTTATATACTAGATGGTTAGGCTCGGGTGGGTTCGGTTTGTCCGTAACGTGCTTCGCCGACGAGCCACCGTCTGCCATGACCGGCTGCAAGTTTCGGTTGGGACTCTAGGTTAGGGGCTAGGTCTTCAGGTTGGTGCGGGTGGTTGAGGGGAGTAATACGGTGTCCTCACCCCGTCGGGGGCCTCATCGCCGGCGGTGGGCCGTCGTAGTTTGCGCCGCCGCGTGCGCGGGAGCACGTCTGTGCGAGATAGAAGAAGGGGGAGGGGTCGGCTAGGCCAGGCTGGGCCGTATTCTGCCGGCCCAATAGCACAGCCAGCGCTGAGAGTGAGTGGGGAGGGAGCTAGGCCGCGTTGGGCCGGCCTGTTGGCTTATGGGCCGGCTCAGGCCGAAATGGAATTTCTCATTTTGTAATTTATCTATATAAGGAATAGTGATGCCCCTTGATATTTTTGTATTGAAATAAATACATCTCCTAAAATTATGAAACTTTTTCAGTGACCTCTATGTATTGATATGATCCCATGAAAAATAAGAATTAGTGATTTCCAGTAATTTCTGTAGGATCTAAAAATGCCTCTTTTAATTCATAAATGTGATTTTCATGAATTTTGTAGACTAGAATAATGATCCAAAAATCATGAAATTTAAGGTGGTACTATTTTAGATTTAATACTGTCTGTAGAAAAAGTTTGAGCCCTTTTGGAGATAGTTTACTTATTTATTCTCCAAATAAAAAAATAAACTGCAATAATAACAATTATTATAATTATACGAAAGATAAAGAACCCCATTTTTCTAGTTCCTATGATGCACTGGGAGCTTATAGACAGAAACGAATCGGTTTAAACAGTCCCTTGTGGCTCCGATGGAAACTAGATCAACGCATCGTTGGGTCAGGAGAAGTTCTATTTAAGTCCTTGAAGTACTTGGAAGGTTTGTTTCAAATTGTCAAGGAACAAGTATTTTTTTAACAAGATCTGATTATGCTATGATCCATTAAATGATTAAGTAAAATAAATGGGAAACCCTAATGACTTAGGTTTTGTATGACTTTCGGAATTATTGTGGGCCCTAGGTAATTAACTTAAAATGATCCTTGGCATCTTTAGTAATTGTTTGAGTTCATTATTAACTTGTAATAGTAGAATGAATTGATTAATGCGGCTTTCTACAACTGTTAAAGAGAAATCTTAAGTAATAATCAATCAGTTAGTTTTGTTGGCTTGCAACTTTATCGTGAATGAAAGTTGTACTCAACTTTCTAAATTAAGTTTACTTTTTGATTTAGTGCATCTCATGCATCATGGCATACATATCATCATGTTAAGCACTGCATTATTATTATTTCGTGTAGTGAACGCGCGATAATTTATTATCTGAAGCAAGCCCGAGTAAGGTCTTCACTCGGTGAACGTTGGTTTTTCTCGGTGATTGACTTCAGGGTTCTATCTGCTCCATGTGTCGAGTACCTAACTATGGGGTACCTAACTTCAACGCAAAATAACACCTCCCAAGTAAGGCCCGACCCAAGAAGACGCTAGCCACAACCCACGCGGGAACGGCCCACGCGGGAATCTCCCACGCGGCATAAGACAGAGCCGCGTGGAAGCACATTGTCTCCCCCAGGCGCGTGGACCCCTCGGGAGGGATTCTCCGATTCGCCCGAGCCTCCGCAACAGGGCTCCAGGAAAGCAAGGCTTAGGCATCTGGTTTCTGATTCGCCCGAGCCCCTCGCTACGAGTTCCCTCGGGCGCACCCCTCGGGTTTGCCCGAGCCCGGTTGACGTCAGCAGGGCAAACTTGACGGCCAAGGGACCTCTCTGACCACTTTGTAAGCACGGTCCCATCGGGTAGGCCCCCTTGACACAACTGCGCCCCGAACGCGCACGTTCGCCATACCAACTGCCACATCACCTCTGGCAAACGGTCAGATGACCCCACTCCTCCCACGCTGCTACAGGGACGGTCAACCGTACGACCCCCTGGGCTGACGAGGAGATTCTCCAACTACGACGGTGACTGCCATGCCCCGGCCGCACGAGTGGCACCAGGAAAAGTGGAACGACAGCCGCCCGGCAAACCCGGGGGAATGGCAAGTCCTACGATCAGGCTCGCCTACCCCCTGGAAAGTAACGCACGTGGAAAAGGAAGCTTCTGAGGGAGGACACTCCCACTGCTTCATCCCATCACGCCCCCGACGGCATCAAGGGCACCCGAGCCTCGGGAGCTAATACTCAAAGGTCAACCTATCTACTCGTTGCACTGTGCAGGGTCGGATACGACGGCATGACGTATTACCACGCAGCAAGCCACGCATCGCACAGTGCGTCACCTTGGAACTCACCAATGAAACAGTGGAGGATCAACCGAATGACCAATACCATACCTTCGAGGCGCCAAGACAAGGGCGTGGCTGACGATAGCCACCGGTCACCACTGTCTCCGTCATGCCGAGCACTGTAACCACAGGGCATCACATGTAACTCTAGCCTCTCCCTTGTAACTACAAAAGGGAGGGCAAAGGCCGATCACAGCACCAATGACGAGTACTCCAAGTCACTCACTACATCCTACAAACATAAGAACACACACTCATACACCCACACATTCATAAGAGACTTGGGCGCTCCTCTCTCTCGACTAGGCTCGTAACCCCTACTACAAGCACCCCGGTGCAAGGCAACATGACTCGATCCCACACTGGACGTAGGGCACTCTTTGCCTGAACCAGTATAACCCCTGTGTTCCCCCTTGCACACCATCCATGATCTCAACCACAAAACACAAGTTTACTAGCCGGTGTTAGCGCTCGCTAATCCTAGCATCGACAGTTGGCGCGCTGAAAGACCCTAGTTTGGTTTTGGTAATTGATGGAACCTACTTACTAATCTAAGTGCTAAATATGTGTAGCCAAGAGTAGATTAGTGATAAGCAAGAAGATGACATGAGCTAAAGTGAAGATCAAGATGAAATGATCAAGGAGAAAGAAAAGGAGTTAAAGAAGGAAAGCTAGAGGCTAAGGTATATCCAAATGGGGATTTTCTTTTAGTGATCAAGACTCCAAGTGGGAGTGATCACATTTAGGATAGATAGCCGACTATCAAGGGGAGAACTAAGCTATTGGATTACTTTCAAGTGATCTAGGTTGCATCTCATGTGCATTGATCTAACCAACCTAGAGAATCTCTTTGAAAACCCTTGAAAAATATTTGCAAAATGCTAACACACTGTGCACAAGTGTTGGAGACCTTGAGTGTTAGCACATAGAAGCAAGGGGTGAGAAACAGACTTGAAAAACACTGAAAAAGAAGCGTCGGACGGTGTAGAGGTATAGCGTCGGACCATTTGTTCGTGTCCAACACCTACACTTTGAACTGTGCTGATAGTGAGCATCGGACGCTCGTCTACCGAGCGTCGGACCATTGTGGTTTTCAGTCCGACGATTCAGCGTTACGAGTGTTGACACGTGGCAAGTTGTGAGAGGTTGTCCGACGGGTTTTTAGCATTTCTGGACCTCTCTGAAAGTGTTGGACGCTGAGTTACTTTAGTACGACGGTGCTCGCGCGATCGTCCGACGGTGCGCGCACAGTGAACTGTGAGAGGGCGTCAGACTCTGTTGTTTAGTCCGACGTCCCCAGTCCGACGGCGTAAAAACTGGAGCGAAGTCAACCGTTGAGATCGGACGAACGGAGTTTAAACTGTTGACACGTGGCGCGCATCCGAGCGTCGGACGCTGGCGTTTAGTCCAACGGACTCAGTCCGACGGTTGCGTCCGACGGTAGAAAATCATGGTTAACGGCTATTTTGGAGTGGGTAACGGCTAGATTTGGACTTAGGGGTATTTATACTCCCTCCCTGGTCACTTGATGACACTCTTGCACATTTAGATCATTGTCATACACTTTGTTGCATTCTAGCCTCCCACTCTCTCACTAGTTCATCATCTTGATCATCTTTAGTGAGATTGAGTGAACCTCTAGTGCATCCTTGCTGTTGTTTAGGAGGGACTTGGCTATACTCCCAAGAAAGGCAAGACGGCCTTTGTAACTCCAAAGCCTAACTTTGTGAGGAGCAATGGTCGGTTTTGCTACAAGTGCAAGCAAGTTGGGCATATTGAGGCAAATTGCATCACTAACAACAAGAACAAGGAAATAAAATTTGCAAGTGCTAAATCTATTAGACTTGATTCTTGTTACATGCTTACCAAGGGTGAGAAAGGTGTCAAAGTCAAATACATTGGTACACCTAAAGAGAGCCCAAGGTTGAAGGCTATTTGGGTACCAAAGGCTTTGGTTGCTAACCTCCAAGGACCCAAACAAGTATGGATACCTAAAAGACATTGATTTATTTTGTAGGTAAATTTCAAAGCCGGAGGGAGGCATTGGGTTCTTGATAGTGGGTGTTCTCAACACATGACCGGTGATTCAAGAATGTTCAATCAAATCAATTCTAGTGGCAATGAGTATGATAGTATCACATTTAAGGACAATAGCAAAGGCAAGGTTAAGGGTCTTGGAAAGATTGCAATATCAAATGATCTAAACATCTCCAATGTGCTATTAGTTGAGAGTTTGAATTTCAACCTATTGTCGGTGGCTCAACTTTGTGATCTTGGTTTCAAATGTATCTTTGGTGTTGATGATGTCGAAATCATTAGTGTGGATGGATCAAATTTGATATTCAAGGGATTTAGACATGAGAATCTCTATCTAGTGGACTTTGGTGCTAGAGAATCACAATTGTCAACATGTTTACTCTCTAAGTCAAGCATGGGTTGGTTATGGCATAGAAGGCTTGGTCATGTTAGAATGAAGCAATTGAACAAACTTGTGAAGCATGACTTGGTTAGAGGTCTTAAAGATGTTAAGTTTGAGAAGGACAAGTTATGTAGTGCATGTCAAGCCGGAAAACAAGTAGGCAACACTCATCCTAAGAAGAGCATGATGAGCACATGCAAACCATTTGAGTTATTGCACATGGACTTGTTTGGACCAACTACATATACAAGCATTGGCGGCAACAAGTATGGTTTGGTGATAGTGGATGACTTCTCAAGATATACATGGGTTTTCTTCATGTTTGACAAAAGTGATGTTTATGGTATCTTCAAATCGTTTGTCAAGAGAAGTTGCAATAAATTTGAAACAACCATCAAGAGGGTGAGAAGTGATAATGGTAGTGAGTTCAAGAACACAAGAGTTGATGAGCTATGTGATGACTTAGGAATCAAACATCAATTCTCGGCTAAGTACACACCTCAATCAAATGGCCTAGTTGAAAGAAAGAATAGGACTCTCATTGATATGGCAAGATCTATGCTTAGTGAGTATAATGTAAGTCAATCTTTTTGGGTCAAAGCAATCAACACGGCATGTTACTATTCCAATAGACTCTATTGCCATCCTATGTTGGAGAAGACTCCATATGAGATCTTGAATGGAAGAAAGCCAAATATTGCATATTTCGGGTGTTTGGTTGTAAGTGCTACATATTGAAGAAAGGAGCTAGATTGAGCAAATTTGAGAAGAAATGTGATGAGGGATTCTTGCTTGGATACTCCACCACTAGTAAAGCTTATAGAGTATGGAACTTGGGAAGTGGTCAACTTGAGGAAGTTCATGATGTTGAATTTGATGAAACCAATGGGTCTCAAGATCAAAATGAGAATCTAGATGATGTGAGTGGACCTCAATTGGCAAAGGCTATGCAAGAAATGGACATTGGTGACATAAGGCCGACTCAAGTGGTTAACATAGAAGATGACAAAGAGTGCAAGTTCCTTCAAATGATCAAGCTAGTGACACTCAAGTGCAAAATCAAGATCAAGCTAGTTCCTCTCAAGCAAATCAATCAAATGCACAATCAAGCTCAAGCAATCATCCTCAAGTGCTTCAACCCACAAACATTGCAAGAGATCATCCTTTGGATCAAATTGTTGGTGATATTCAAAAGGGTGTGCAAACAAGATCAAGACTAGCATCATTTTGTGCTCACTATTCATTTGTGTCATTTGAAGAGCCAGAGAACATTGAGAAGGCATTAAAAGATAGTGATTGGGTAAATGCTATGCATGAAGAGCTCAATAATTTTGAAAGAAATGAAGTTTGGGAATTGGTAGAGAGACCAAAGAACTACAATGTTATTGATATCAAATGGGTATTTAGAAACAAGCAAGATCAAGATAGTGTTGTAATAAGGAACAAGGCAAGATTAGTGGCACAAGGGTACACTCAAGTAGAGGAATTGGACTTTGGTGAAACCTATGCTCCGGTTGAAAGATTGGAAGCAATAAGAATCCTTCTAGCATATGCTTATGCTCACAACATCAAGCTCTACCAAATGGATGTCAAAAGTGCATTTTTCAATGGATTCATCAATGAGTTAGTATATGTTGAACAACCACCCAGTTTTGAAGATGAGAAGAAACCAAATTATGTGTACAAGTTAAGGAAAGCACTCTATGGTTTGAAACAAGCACCAAGGGCATGGTATGAGAGGCTAAGGAATTTTCTCCTCTCTAAAGGTTTCAAGATGGGCAAGGTTGACACCACTCTATTCACCAAGAAGGTTGATGATGACTTGATAATCATGCAAATCTATGTTGACGACATTATCTTTGGATCAACTAGTCAAGCCTTGTGTGCGGAGTTTGAAAAGATTATGGCTAAAGAATTTGAGATGTCTATGATGGGTGAACTCACATACTTCCTTGGACTTCAAATTAAGCAAATGAAGAATGGCACATTCATAAGTCAAGGCAAGTACACAAGAGACATGATCAAGAAGTTTGGAATGCAAGATGCAAAACCAATTAGCACTCCCATGGGGACTAGTGGAAGCTTGGATGAAGATAAAAGTGGCAATATGGTTGATCAAAAGGCATATCGGTCTCTAATTGGAAGTTTGCTCTATGTCACCGCATCAAGACCGGATGTCATGTTTAGTGTGTGCATGTGTGCTAGATATCAAGCATCTCCTAGAGAGAGTCATATGAAGGCCGCAAAGAGGATATTGAGATATTTGAAGCACACTCAAGATATTGGATTATGGTATCCCAAGGGTGCAAAATTTGAGTTGATTGGATATGCCGATGCGGACTATGCCGGTTGCAAGATAAATAGAAAGAGTACATCGGGCAAATGTCAACTCTTGGGAAGATCTCTTGTCTCATGGTCATCAAAGAAGCAAAATAGCATATCACTCTCCACCGCCGAAGCCGAATATATTAGTGCGGGGAGTTGTTGTGCTCAAATCCTATGGATGACGGCAACTTTGAGGGATTATGGAATCAACTTCAAGAAAGTACCATTGTTTTGTGACAATGAGAGCGCTATCAAGTTAACTCAAAATCCGGTTCAACATCAAAGAACCAAGCATATTGATGTGAGGCACCATTTTATCCGGGATCATCAACAAAAGGGTGACATTGACATTCAAAGCATTGGAACCGATGATCAATTAGCCGACATACTCACCAAGCCACTAGATGAGAAAAGGTTTTGCAAGTTGAGAAATGAGTTGAACATTCTATACTTCTCAAATATGAGTTGAGATCACCCCCACACATATGACATGCCTCTACTCCGACAAAGTAAGGTAAAATTGTTTGACATAACATCATACTTGCTAGGACATGTTTAGAGCATATAGACATATTCACATCTTAGGATCATTCGTGGAAATTGAAATGCTTTTGATGGATATATGCTACCACTATTGCCTTGTTTGATTGTATGATATAGTGGTAACATATAACATGCATGTGTGCTTAATCCCCTAGTGTTCAATCTAGTTCATTAGCTCAAGGTGTATAACTTAACATGGGCAAGATAACCCCTAGTAGCGTGAAGAAACTTGTCCTTGGATCAAACTTAGTTATATATCCTAGGCAAGTGCACTAGATTGAGCCAAAGTTAAAAAAAATCAACTCTCTTTGCAAAATCAAATGAATCTGACTAACTATCTCTACTCCACTTAACCTTTTTGAGAAATTGTTGACAAAGGGGGAGAGAAAGTTACAAAAGAAAGAGAAAGCGCGATGAACCATCATTAGGCCGATGATGGGAGAGCAATAGGCCAAAGGAAAGGGGTAATTAAAATTTTGAAGCACACAAGTAGGGGAGCAATCACGTATGCAAGTTGTTGCATTTGGATGTGCATTAATCATATGATTGCTCATTGCATTTGTATTTACTTTCTTATACATGCTTGTGTGGTGTATTGCTAGTAGTAGGATTTGAATGATGATTTGAACAACTAGCATGTGTAGGGGTAACTAGTTGGCCGTATTTCTTCAAGTGGCAACTAGAGCTTGCTTATAATGTGATCTCATGGTATGCTCTAGTATTTGTGACCTTCTAGTTACTAAGGTGCTAAGGATGGTGTACATGGCAACTCCAATGGTATCACGCTTCAAAGGTCCATTCTGTACACCATTAGCACAATCTTGGTAGAATTACTCTCTATTCAATACATATGTGCTAGCTTTCAATCCAAACTCGATGCACGTATGTAGGGGGAGCCAATACTACCAAAATAGAACTTATGATGGTTGTCCAAATTCTTTCATGATCTACTCATGGACAAGCATGATAAGTTCAATATCTTAATGCATATTTCTTTTGTAAATGGGTTGTCATCAATTACCAAAAAGTGGGAGATTGAAAGACCCTGGTTTGGTTTTGGTAATTGATGAAACCTAGTTACTAATCTAAGTGCTAAGTATGTGTAGCCAAGAGTAGATTAGTGATAAGGAGGAAGATGACATGAGCTAAAGTGAAGATCAAGATGAAATGATCAAGGAGAAAGAAAAGGACTTAAAGAAGGAAAGCTAGAGGCTAAGGTATATCCAAATAGGGATTTTCTTTTAGTGATCAAGACTCCAAGTGGGAGTGATCACATTTAGGATAGATAGCCGACTATCAAGGGGAGAACTAAGCTATTGGATTACTTTCAAGTGCTCTAGGTTGCATATCATGTGCATTGATCTAACTAACCTAGAGAATCTCTTTGAAAACCCTTGAAAAATGTTTGCCAAATGCTAACACACTGTGCACAAGTGTTGGAGACCTTGAGTGTTAGCACATAGAAGCAAGAGGTGAGAAATAGACTTGAAAAACGCTGAAAAAGAAGCGTCGGACGGTGTAGAGGCATAGCGTCGGACCATTTGTTCGTGTCCGACGCCTACACTTTGAACTGCGCTGATAGTGAGCGTCGGACGCTCGTCTACCGAGCGTCGGACCATTGTGGTTTTCAGTCCGACGATTCAGCATTACGAGTGTTGACACGTGGCAAGTTGTGAGAGCGTCGGACAACCGAGGTTAGTCCGACGGTGTTTTTAGCATTTCTGGACCTCTCTGAAAGTGTCAGGACGCTGAGTTACTTTAGTCCGACGGTGCTCACGCGATCGTCCGACGGTGCGCGCATAGTGAACTGTGAGAGGGCATCAGACTCTGTTGTTTAGTCCGACGCCCCCAGTCCGACGGTGTAAAAATTGGCGCGAAGTCGACCGTTGAGATCGGACGAACAGAGTTTAAACCTGTTGACACGTGGCGCGCATCCGAGCATCGGACGCTGGCGTTTAGTCCAACGGACTCAGTCCGACGGTTGCGTCCGACGGTAGAAAATTGTGGTTAATGGCTGTTTTGGAGTGGGTAACGGCTATATTTGGACTTAGGGGTATTTATGCTCCCTCCCTGGTCACTTGATGACACTCTTGCACATTTAGATCATTGTCATACACTTTGTTGCATTCTAGCCTCCCACTCTCTCACTAGTTCATCATCTTGATCATCTTTAGTGAGATTGAGTGAACCTCAAGTGCATCCATGCTGTTGTTTTGCATTCTAGAGCACTTGAGAGCAAGCCTTGGTTTAGTTCTTATTCTCTTGGGACATTGCCGTGTCCCTAGACGGCTTGGAGGAGAAGAAGATGTGGAGGAGCTTGGTGATTGTGCTTGCCCACACCCAGCGATTGTGAGGGGTTCTTGTGCCTTCCCTAAGCGGGGTGCTCAAAGGTAACTCTAGTGGATTGCTCGTGTCTTTGAGTTACTTCCTCCGTCGTAGGTTCTTGTGGCGCCTAGTGTAGACTCGGTGTGTGATACCGATTAGCCACCGAACCACCGGTTGAAGTCGACACAACGAGGACGTAGCGTGCCGGCAAGCACGTGAACCTCGGGGATAAATCTTTGTGTTTATATTGCTTTCCTCATCTTCGAGTGAGTGACTTGATCTTTATCCCGGTGATTGATTTCATCTCAAGGCAAAGGTATAATCGATAATCATCTTTTTCTTATCCTTGTGCTAAGTAGCTTGTTCTCTTGTCTTGAGTAGTTGTGTAGTCTTTTAGCTTTTGCTAGCTTGCTTGTGTGGCTTAGAACTAAGGATTAACTAGAATTGTGTAGGTGGCTTGCCTAGGTTAGTAGTTGCTTTAGCTTTGCACATTTAGCCATATTTGTTACTAACCTCTTAGCCTAAGTACTTTGTAGAAATTTTATTAGGCTATTCACCCCCCTCTAGCCATACTAGGACCTCTCACGCGCCAGGTAGGGGCCTTTTGTGTGTTGATCCAGGTTGCGGATGGTAGCCAATTTCCCTGCACTTCTTGCTGGCACGGTGCTCCAGTTTGGGAGCCTCGAGTTCGTGGCCACTGGCCATGGTCTCGAGATGAACCTCCGCACGACCGAGCCTCGGGCCATCATCGTCCTGACCCCGACCCAGCAGGTGGCTGGGGAAGGGACCCCGGCGACACTCCCACCCGTTTCGGGGGACAGAGGGAATGCCACGCACCGCTCCCGCCAAGCTAGGCGGGGAAGGCGCAACAGCGTCAACCCGGGCCTCGCTACGGGAGACACGACTGACCCGGTGCCCCCTGCGCTGGACACCACCTCCACGCTCACCACCAGCGCGACGCCAAGAGCGGTGGAGGCAGCACGCCCCCCACTACTCCGCAGAGTAATGTGGGAGGGGCCACGGCATCACCTGCCGTTTTCCTTCGACCTCACTAGAGAAGGCCGGCGACGCCATCTCCATTTCCCTTTGTGCTCCACACTGCTGCGGACGACCACGTCCATGCCGTTCGTGTATACGGGCACGACCAAGCGATGGCATCTGTCCATCACCTGGAGGGCCCGGGCGACCTCGACGACTCTCCACCGTCCTCTCTTGCGAGCTCTCCCAGAGCATGCAGCGGCAGGGAGTTCAACTCCAGCAGCAGCTCCACCCTTTCGGAGTACTCAAAGGGATGGGACCGCTACGGCCGTGTCTCACCATCACGGTGGGACCTCAGTAGCGACGACGACTGTAACACCCTAGTGTTAGTTACTATTTTTACACTTACATTTGCAAGACGTCAAGCATTGATCATGTCATTTCATGCATCATCACCATTTGAATTGAATTACGTTCCTTTATATGCTATATGCTTGCTTATATGCTTACAATGCCATAGATGTGTTAGCATGCAAATGTGATGCTTGTTTACTGTTCTAGATGACTTAAACATGTTTGGGTTAACATTTGAAACAATGTTCATTTTGGTGAAATCCCCAAAAATACCCCTCTAGCTCATAGTTGACTAGAAAGCCCTCCTAAACCTAATTTGTTTGACCAAACAAGAAAGTTAATTTTAGAAACTTTGCATGTCAGAGCACCCTTAATCAAAGTTGTGTAGAATTTTATAAGCAACAAACTTTATTTTTGGGTCAACTCATGAAAATGGGTGTAAGGTGGTCAAAATTGTGAAATTGTGCAGATTTGGGGCTGCTTTGGAGTTGCTGAAATTTTCTAAGTCTAAAACTATTTTCAGTTTCTTTGTACCTGTGTTCTTCGATCCATATCTCTCAAACCAAGCCGAATCAGTTCAAAGTGTTCTAATACCAAATGATCTACTCATGTAGCTCTTTGACCCATATTAGTGAAGTTTTTGCTCAAACGCCCTAGATCGCGAGTTGTGGCTCGATCAAAATCGAGTTTCAGTCAGGTATTCGGAACTGAATCCAAGTCGATTCAGTTAAACCGGTCAGCGTCGCCACGCGGCCGCCATCAGGAATCCCACGCCAGGTGGCGCCGTACGCCGTCGTTGCCCTCGGCCGGCCTGCAAAAACCGAAGGCAACACTCCACCCTGTCTCCTGGCCACTCCACCCGTCCTCTCTCTCGCTCTCGCCTCTCTGCTCTCCTTTTTCCTCTCCGCCGTCGCCATCACCGCCGAGGCGATGCCGCGGTGAAATCCGCCGCCACCGCACCGTCTCCGACCGCTCCATCTCCACCTGAGCTTCGCCATCCTCTACTCTACCTTCCCCGCCCATTTCTGGAACCAGCCGTGGCAAGGTATAGCACCTAGAGCCCTTCGCCGCCGTGCCATTGCCGGAGCGCCGCCGAGCTCACAGCTCGACGCGGCAAGCACAATGCCGTGGCCGACTTCCCTCTCTCTTGCTCGTCTAGGTGTCTCCGCCAGTCGTGGATCTAGCCTAGAGGGTTGGTCGGGCCGCTCGAGCCCTGTTTCGGCTGGGACGCCGCTCGCCGGAGTTCCCGTCCGCCACCGTGCTGCCTTGCGTGCGGTTAGGTCGAGTCGTAGTGGACCAAAGGTCGATTCGTGGGCCGTATAGCTTCGTTAGGGTTCCAGGTTCTCGGAACGAGGCTTAGCTTCGCCGGTGAAGGCCGGTAGCGGCCGGCGCACGCTTGCCAGAGCTCCGCCATCCGCCATTGCCGCCGTTGAGCTTGCTTCGGTGATAGTTAGGTCTCGGGAGTTAGCTCATCGAGTTCGTCTCGTTCCCAGAAACACGTAGGTGCCCTCGGTGCCGCCGGTGACCTCGCCGCCGGCGACATAGGGCCGGTCAGCGCCGGCGGCTCTGCTCTCTCTCTCTCTGATGTGTGGGACCCGTTTGACCAGGAAGCCCACCGGTCAGTCGCTCTGGTGTGCTTCTGGTGCACTGGGCCGGGTGTGTGTAGCGTTTTGAACCGAGTTCGTTTTAAAGGAATTAAGAAAATGAATTTTCAAAAAAATTCGTAAAATCTTCCAAAAATCATATCTAGAGCTAGAAGTGTCCAAATGAGGTGAACCAAATTTTGTTGGGTTTGTATTTCTGAGCTCTATACAGGAAAAATATGAAATATAACTTTGTTGTAATTTTTCTGGGCAGATATAATTAATTTGTTATATGCTTGTAAACTTGATAAATGCATAACTAATTATAGGAATATGCTAAAAATGTGATTCCACTTGCATTAATGTTGTTTAGAGTAGTAGGATCTGGGAAAAATATGTTTGCCAGTTGGTTACTGTTATTTATATGATGTCATGTGTAACATGCCTTTCATGCTATCTTTTTGATAAATTCACCATGCTTAGTGTGGATAAGTTATGGTTATGAATATTTTTTCTGAGCCTTGTTTTATGATAAAGAAGCTAAGAAAAATGGGAAATCTGTTGTTTGATACTTTTCACTGTAGTAAGTATTTTCTATTGCTTAAATGGCTGTATGCTTGTCATTTTTGTGTAGCATGTTATATCTCTCCAAATGACTTGAAATTTTGCTAGTAGCCTAATGTGGGAGTGTGTTATCTACTGTAATTTTTATAGAATTTTTTGGGTACAACAGATGTAAGGTCCAGTTATAAGCTAGTGCTTGTTTAATTGTTTTTAATTGAGTAATAATTGGTTAGGAGATGTTTTCATGCATTTCTGTGATGCTCCAGCTTGGTAACCTTGCTAGACACTTTGGGGTTGATCTTGTTCATGTGTAGGTCAGCTAGGTCAAATGTCCTTGCTTATATGTTTTATTCGGGGTTATTAGTTAAAAGGTGGTTGTGGTAGGGAAGTTTGATTCAAATTGATTGTTAGTGCAGGTTGTAGAACTCTTACGCAAGATGAGAAATTGTTCTATACCTTTCTTAAGAAGCATGAGTATGTGTTGTTGTTTAGAGAAGAAATATGCACATACTTAGTAAATGTTTGATAAATTATTTGGATGCTCACATGTTGCTTAATGCATCTCATGGCTCAACTTGTGCATCTCTATATTGCATTCCATGTGCATTCTTAGTTCTCATATATGCATATCATGCATACAGGATCGCCGGGAGGAGTTACACTGCTGCAATTCGATCCGCCGGAGGAAGGAGTGCCCCCGGAGATCGAGGTGCCGGAAGCTCCCGAGGCCGAGGAGGAAACTGAACTGCCGGAGTGCACTGACCATCAGCCATCTAACTCTGTGAAAGGCAAGCCCTGGAGCATCACTAAGCCTCCACATATCTCTTTTTATACAAATGCACTGGTCTTTATTAAATTGTATGATTGTGTACTTAAGTATAGGAGTTGAATTGATACCGTTGCTGCATTTATACCTTGTACACTTGTCTACTATCCTGGTACTATAACTAGACAAGGGATGGGTTTGATCTTATGCTTAGCTATGCTTAGACCAGTAGAAGTCGAGGGATTTCCTGTCCTTTGTGAGCATAGGTGGTGACTAATGATGATGGGGATGGATTCCACATGGTTGACTATATGTGCCACCATGCCACAATGATAATGAGAGAATCAAGGCTAGGTAGTGGGGAGCCGCATGACATGGTTGAGGTCATGCTGTCTTCGGTACAGCTTGCGGCCGACTAGGACTGAGGCCACCAGACATTAGTTGAGATTGAAAGACGTCGTCACTTAGCTGGTTAGATAAGTCGTTCTGACCGCGAAACCGAGTATTTCTTTCTAAGCCGGGAATTGGGGCTGATAAGGTAGACATATTCTGGAGGCAGGAAGGATGTGCAGAGACACCATCTTACCAAGGGCAGGTCAGGGACCTGATGCATCCTAGAAGTGGGTTCGTCTCTGAGAATATGGTCCCCCCCCCCAAATCCGCGATACATATTATGTCTCAGAAAGATCTAACGGTGACCCAAAAAGCCACTGATCAGGCTGATAGGGTTTGTGATTGGCATGTTTGCCAGCTGGTACAATCGATTCGAATCGACATCTCTCCTGGTTAGTGAGAAAATGAACTGATCTTCTGGTGAGATAGAGGCTAATAACTTGAACATATTGATTATGGTGAGATGAGGTTGATATCTGTGGATATCGGAAATCATATGGTTGTATTGTTTGCTATAATATCAAGTGATTGTTTAGTATAGCTGCAAACCTTAGCTTAATAGCTTAACTGAAATCGAAGCTAAACTATATCTAAAATTTATAAGTTGAGGAACTACTGTAGTAATGCTTTTTATGCAAAATGTTGCTATCCTCTGAGCTCCACCAAATAAGCCTGCATATCCTTGAAAGTCTTTTTATTTACTTCCTGTCAGGTAAGTCTAGCTGAGTACAATTGAGTACTCAGGGTTTTATTCCCATTGTTGCAGAAGGAGTAGTCTACTATGCTTATTGCAAGAACTGCTTCACCCCTGCGGGCGAAGAAGATTAGACCTGGGGCAAGGTCGTTATCCATGTTTAGCTTTTGTAAGATGCGGTGACATGGTCAGCTGGTGGTACTCGTATGTGAACTATGTTGTTTCAAAACTATGTTGACTTCCGCTACTGTTACATTTATGTAAAAGACTATGTTGTACTCTGATGTTTTAATTCGGTTGTAAACTTATGTATCATTTGATGGGTTGTTGCTGAATTTGTAAGATCCTTGGGGTTTGTTCTGTTTAAAATGTTAGAAATCTTTCGAGATTTTCGGACTACCGGGTTTATATTGGCTCAAGTGTGACTTGATTGCTACTAATTTGGCGATCGCCGTACTTGTGCTCGTATAAATTGGTCAGTTCTGTGACAACGATGATGACTTCTGGGCGAACATGGACTTCTCCGGCTTCCACGACCCCCAAGCCTTCCCCTCCTTCGACAATGCGAGGGATAACGCCCTCAGCGCTTGTGATTCCTCCGACGACAGCATCATCGACCCCTCCCGGGAGTGCTATCATTTGGTGCACCCGGAGGAAGCCGTATTGGAGGACGTCCACTCAGAGGAAGAGGAAGACGCTCTGGCGGAGCAACCACGGCCACATACGCCACCTCCACCAGCCCCTGGTCCCACGCCTTCGAAGGACCCGGGGGCTAGAACGTCCCGGCCTCTCCATCGTTCACCGGAGCTGGAGCAGCTCCGGGAGCTCGAAGCCCGGATGGACGAGGACCGCTTGCGCCTCGCCCAGCTCCGAGCCGCGCTGGAGCATGAGGAGGAGCGAGGAGACGGCGGAGCAGCACGACGCCGAGCCCGCGACGTCCAGTCCCGCATCGTCGTGGATGACGGGGCCAGGACACCAGTGCCAGAACCCCGGGCGAGCTGGAAGCTCGCGGAGGCTGCGATGCTTCTTCTAGAGCATGCCTGAGCCCTCTAGTACAGAGGCCTAGTAGCTCAGGGACTAGCTCAAAGGTCTCCTGGAGGACGCCGCTGTCCTCCAGGCAGAAAGCTCGGCATCCCGGCACCGTGGAGCCGAGGAACGCCATCGTGGCGCCCCGGCGCGCCACGAACGAGAAGCCTCGGTGCAGCTCGAAGCACCGAGAGCCCCCTCGGTCCACCAGCGGCTTGGCAAGGACATCGACGTCCGTGCCATCCTCCAGGCCCGTGGTCTACAAAAGACCGACGGGGCTGCACGAGGCTACAACGTCCACCGGGGAGGACGCTACGACTCCGACGAGGACCGTGCGCCCTCACCCGAGCCACCGGGTCCTCGCGTCTTCAGCGAGGCCATCCGAAGGGACAAATTTCCACCCCGGTTTCGACAGCCGGTGAACATCTCCAAGTACTTAGGGGAGACGAACCCCGAGCTTTGGCTGGCGGATTATCATCTTGCGTGCTAGCTGGGCGGTGCGCAGGATGATCTTATCATCATCCGCAACTTGCCTCTGTTTCTGGCCGACTCAGCAAGAGCCTGGCTAGAACACCTTCCTCCTCGACTGATGTTTGACTGGAGGAATCTAGTCAAGATCTTCGTGGGGAACTTCCAGGGCACTTACGTGTGCCCTGGCAACTCCTGGGATCTCCGCAGCTGCAAGCAGAAGCCGGGCGAGTCCCTCAGGGACTACATCCGGTGATTCTCCAAGTAGTACAACGAACTGCCCTAGGTCGCCAACTCCGACGTCGTCGGAGACTTCGCTGCAGGGATGACCTGCAAAGAGCTTGTTCATGAGCTAGGGCGTTGAACCGCCACGAGCGTCGCCGAGCTCATGAGGATAGCTACCAGCTTCGCTTCGGGCGATGAGGCGGTGGGAGCCCTCTTCTCCGACCCCAAGAGGAAGCGGAAGGAGGAAGCCCCCGAGGGCTCCTCTTCCTGAGCCCCCAACAACAAGAAGAAGAAGGGGAAGGGGAAGGCCCCCCTCCGCGATGAACCCCTCGTTGCGGCTGCCGAGCCCAAGGCAAAACAGCCGCCCCGTGGGCGCTTCGACGAGATGCTCTCCAAGCCGTGCCCTTATCACCAGGGTTCGGTGAATCACACGCTCGGAGCGTGTGTAATGCTCAAGAAGCATTACGGGCGGCAGGTGTTCCGGGATGCCGCCGGCAAGAAGGCTGCGGAGGACAAGGAGGACGAGGGAGGAAGGACAACGAGTTCCCCCCCGTCGACAAGTGCCTCATGATCTTCGGCGGGCCAGGGACCGCTCCCACGACGCGTCAACGAAAGCATGAGCGTCGGGATGTCTACACCATCAGGCCAGCGACACTGTGCTTCCTCGACTGGTCCCTCAACACCATCACCTTCAACCAGGACGATCACCCGAACCACGTCCCATCGTCGGGGCATTACCGCTTGTTGTCGAGCCCGCTGTCGGCAGCACGTGGCTCACCAAGGTCCTTATGGACGGAGGCAGCGGCCTCAACATTTTGCACGCTGAGACCCTCGACTCAATGGGGATCAGCCGTTCTCTTCTCCGGGCAGTGACATCCCTGTTCCATGGGATAGTTCCGGGGATGAGCATACAACCCCTCGGGCAGATCGACCTGCCCGTCTACTTCGGGGCTCCTGACAACTTCAGGAAGGAGACCCTCACCTTCGAGGTGGTAGGCTTCTGCGGCACCTACCATGCCATCCTTGGGAGGCCATGCTACGCCAAGTTCATGGCCGTCCCGAACGACACCTACCTCAAGCTCAAGATGCCGGGGCCCAAGGGCGTCATCACCGTCGGTGCCTCCTACCAGCACGCCTACTAGTGCGATGTTGAGTGCTGCGAGTACGCCAACGTGCTGGTGGAGTCCGAGGCCCTCATCACCGACTTCGAGGAGCTGGCCAAGGAGGTCCCTGACCCTAAGAAGGCCACGGGCAGTTTCGAGCCCGTCGAGGGGGTGAAGGAGGTGCCCCTCAACCCCGGCACGTCCGATGGCAAGGTGCTAAAGATCAACGCCACACTCGACCCGAAATAGGAAGTTGTGCTCGTCGACTTCATCCACAAGCACGCTGACATGTTTACTTGGAGTCCCTCAGACATGCCAGGCATCCCGAGGGAGGTCGCCGAGCACTCCTTGGACATCCGGGCCGGGTCCAAGCCAGTGAAGCAGCGCCTGCGCCAATTCGATGAGGAGAAGCACCGGGCCATTGGGGAGGTGGTGCAAAAGCTTTTGGTGGAAGGATTCATCAAGGCGGTCTTCCATCCAGAGTGGTTAGCCAACCCTGTCTTAGTTAAGAAAAAGAATGGAAAATGGCGGATGTGTGTTGATTATACTAGTTTAAATAAAGCATATCCTAAATATCCATTTCTATTACCTCGCATTGATCAAATAGTTGATTCCACTGCTGGTTGTGAACGGCTTAGTTTCCTTGATGCATATTCCGGTTACCATCAAATTCGCATGAAAGAGTCCGACGAGCTAGAGACTTCTTTCATCAACCCCCTTCGGCACATATTGCTACGTAACCATGCCATTTGGCCTCAAAAACGCAAGCGCAACTTATCAACGTTGCATGCTCAAGGTTTTCTGGGACCTCAACAGGCGAACCGTTGAGGCTTACGTAGATGATATTGTGATAAAAACTAGGAAGGTAGGCGACTTGGTAGCCAACCTAGAAGAGGCGTTCGAGTGTCTCAAAAAGAAAAGTATAAAACCAAACCCCGAGAAATGTGTCTTTGGGGTTCCCCGAGGCATGTTGCTCGGGTTTATCGTTTCTGAGCATGGCATCAAGGCCAACCCAGAAAAGATATCAGCCATCACGCGGATGGGGCCGATCCGCAACCTCAAAGGTGTGCAAAAGCTGATGGGGTGTCTGGCAGCCTTAAGCCGAATCATTTCACGGCTCGGTGAAAAAAGGTTTGCCTCTGTATCGGCTGCTGAAGAAAACCGAGCAATTCACTTGGACCTCCGAGGCCCAGGAAGCCCTCGAAAGGCTTAAAGCTCTGCTTTTGGAAGCTCCGGTACTCGTGCCACCCACCAAGTTGTGAGTGCAGCAATCGTCATGGAGCGGCGGGAGGAAGGACACGCGCTGCCCATCCAGCGGCCGGCCTACTTCATCAGCGAAGTCTTGTTCGAGACCAAGACGCACTACCCTCAGATCCAGAAGCTGGTGTACGCAATCATCCTTGCTCGGCGCAAGCTGCGGCACTACTTCGAATCCCATCCCGTGACCATGGTATCGTCCTTCTCCCTCGGGGAGGTGATCCAGAACCGGGAGATGACTGGGAGGATCGCTAAGTGGGCTATCGAGCTCATGGGCGATGGCATCACCTATGCGCCACGCAAGGCCATCAAGTCCCAAGTTCTGGCGGACTTCGTGGCAGAGTGGACTGAGACACAACTGCCACCGCTCCCTGCCCAAGAGGAGTATTAGGTCATGTACTTCGACGGGTCGATGATGAAGACTGGTGCCGACACAGGCATTGTCTTCGTCTCACCCCTCGGGGTTCAGCTCAAGTACCTGCTGTGGCTTCACTTCACGGCTTCCAACAACGTGGCCGAGTACGAGGCTCTTGTCAATGGACACCACATCACCACCGAACTGGGGATCAGGCACCTTCAAGTTCAAGGAGATTCCCAACTCGTCATGGACCAGGTGATGAAGGAGTTGATGTGTCAAAACCCCAAGATGGCCGCCTACTGCAAGCTGGTGCGGTTGCTCGAGGAAAAGTTTGACGGCCTCGAACTCAACCACGTTGTTGACGGTGGATAACATCAACCTTTATTAGAACTTTAGACACCAAAGGATACATGAATACACACTAGTCTAGGGTTTTAACTGACAGTTTTCACGAGTTTTGCATGTTCTTTATTTTCCAGGGGCTATTCCAGAAAAGCATAAAAGAAGGGTTAAAGAGCATGATTACCATGAAACTTAACCGCCAAGGAAACATCATCACGAGAACACTAGAAGCATCTGGAACACACCCGAAGCACCGGGGCCCGAGACCCACCAGGGTGGGGTCCGCCAGCGCCAGGGTGGGGCCGGCCGGTGCCCCCCACTAGGGTTTTGGCCCACCTTCTGGAGTCTTATTCCGCCGCCTTTGTGGAGTCATCTCGGCCCTTGTTTCAAGTCGGTTTGATCCTACAGCGCACGTGCATCCCACGGGGCTATAAATATAGGGGCAGACCCGCCTGGAGGCATCAACCCATCATTCATTCAAGGCATCCAGTCCTCAAGCCATCAAGAGCCCCCTAGTTCTTCAAGAGCCTCCTAGTTCATAGTTCTAGCCTAGTTAGATTAGAAGTAGAGGAGTTCTAGTTCTTCGGCGGATCTAGAGCCCTGGCGTCTGTCTGGAGCACGGAGTTTGGTATAATTCTAGTTCTTTCTCTATTATTGTATTCTTCATTATGATTAGGGAAACATTGTTCTTAATAGTCCATATGTTCTTGATTACAATAGTCTTTGTCTACTTTGATTATATGTCTAGTATAGTTGGTTTGATCTTATTGAATTCATGTAATTGCTCGTATAGCGTTTATTCATGCGGACGATGGATAGATGATGAACAGTATGTGGACGTGGTGTCTAGGTATTTTGTTTATCTGCGAGTGAACCCTGATGTGTCGGGTCGTGTGGTAGATCGCGTAGGTGACAGCTGCGTTGAGTCCTCCGTAGTCCACACCCATATGTAGGCAAGCAGGCACGGTCGCGAAGTTGGGTGGTGACTCTGTTTCACACCTTTCCTAGATGATGCCCATTGCATGTGATTATGATATAGGATTAGTCTAACAATGATTGCTAGATATAATTGCACTCATTAGAGTTATTCATTGATGTAGTTATAGAATTACCTTTGATATTAATTCCTTAGTTTATCCATTGGCTAGCTATTACTATGACTAGAGAGTGCTCTGATGATTATCTTTTATTTATGATGCTTGATCATACTTATCACCTTTATCTTTATTTATCTTGTGACCTCTACCTGTTATGAGTAGAGTAAATGACATCGGTAATGTCACTTATCCATTGTATACCATCACTCTCATTATAATAGATTAAAGTTTATTCTAGTCCTTCCCAGTGGTATAAATATAAATCGACAACCTGGTAGAACTCCCTAGGTAAAATGCTATAATGGTATAATTATCTGTCCGCTTGCAGAACTGATCTTAGTTTATATTATTTATATTTATTTCTGCCTATTCACATAGATTAATTAGGGATGACAACCTAGTTCTTGCATAAGAATGTTGGTAATAGAAAAGTGGCTAGTTGCTAATGACAAGTTAATTAATTACCATTCATCTTCTAATCTCGCCTCTCGCATTAAAAGTTATATAGTTATATTTGGCGATGTTAGTAGATGTCAACAAGCATTTTTGGCACCGTTGCCGGGGAAGGCATATTAAACTTAGGAAATATTAATAGCATATGTATACATAATGGATAAGATTATATTTCCGATTGATCTCTAACTCAAACAGGCACACCCTTGTTTTTTATCATTTACCTATCTTATGCAGGGTGATGAATGAATGGTTTTTCTCTTCCAAATAATTTCACTAATGATCCAGAGAAACTCCTGAGAAGAAAGAAGTTTGTAGAAGCGAGGGACAATTTCAAGCTACCATCAAGAACACCCATCGCTGCTCAAGTTCATTCATCAAAGGAGCCAGCTCCAACATTGGAAGAAGAACACTTAGGAGAAGATTTATCTCCTGTGTTTGAAGACATGGCTGAGAAGACGCTGCGCGAGTTCTCTGCCCCAACAACCGAAAACATCTAGACTGGACCAGCAGTCAACACTGGGGAGAATAGATTTGAGCTCAAGCCTGCTCTTATCACCATGGTTCAAGCCAGCCAGTTTTGTGGAAAAGCTCATGAAGATGCAAGTGCACACTTACAACACTTTTTAGAGATTTGCAGCACCTTCACGATTAGAGGACTACCAAGAGATGCTATTTTACTCCGTCTTTTCCTATTTTCACTATTGGGGAAAGCCAAGCAGTGGTTCTACGCCAACAAATACAAGAACATTACATGGGACCGATGCTTAACTGCTTTCCTGGCAAAGTTCTTTCCTACAGGCAAGATGAATGCTCTGCGTGGGAAAATCTCAAGTTTTCAATAGCAACAAGATGAATTATTCACTGAAGCATGGGAGAGATTCCAAGATTACATTGAAGACTGTCCTCATCATGGGATAGAGGATTGGCTACTGATGCAGACCTTCTCAAGCACCCGTGAGTCCATAGATGCTGCAGCTGAAGGTGCTTTCCTGTCACTTAAGCTTCCAGAAGCTCAAGCACTTGTTGAGAAGATGGCCTCAAATTCAAGCTATAATGAAGAACGTACTCAACCTCGCAAGAGAGGAGGAGGCATCCATCATCTGAAGGAGACTGACATGGTCACTGCCAAGCTAGACCTCATTATGAAGAAGCTCGACAAAGAGAAGAAGGAAGTTATGCATATCAATGATTCCCGCATGACCTGTGAAGAATGTGGAGATTATAGGCATTCAGCTGTCAACTGCCCTACGTTGCAAGAGGATGTGAACTTCATCAACAACAACACCTACTATCGTCCTCAGCAAAATCAAGGATGGAACCAGCCAAATCAAGGATGAAATCAGCAACCTCGACAAGGTAATTACCAAGGTAACAACCAAGGTAATAATTATAATCTTCCGCCTTTAAGAGACTTAGTTGCTGGTCAATCAGCAACCTCAAATGATAAAGCTTTAGAAAATATAAATATCAGAATGGATACCTTTGCTTATGCTATAAAGAATCAGCACAGCTTTAATAAAATGTTAGAATCACAATTAGCTCAGCTTGCTGCTGCTGTCCCTTCATTTGAGAAAGGTAAGATTCCGGGCCAGCCGGAGGATTTAGAAACTGCTAACCTTGTTGATATTCACAATGCAACACAATACCAAATTGAGCCTGCAGATATACAGTGGATGGATCACTCACTACCTGAGAAGATGGGAGACCCTGGAAGACCTATGATTCCTATCTCTATAGGATGTCACAACTTTCCAGAGGCTATCTACGATTTCGGCACAAGTGTCAACATAATGCCCAAGATAATCTATGAGAAAATTTTAGGTGATCCTTTGTTGTACACAGATATGCATTTGCAGCTTGCAGATCAATCCATTTGCTACCCCGAGGGAGTACTAGAAGGAGCTGTTATCAGAGTGGGGCAATCATATGTCCCAATTGACTTTGTGATCATGGATACCGGAGGAGATGATAAGGCACCCATTATCTTGGGATGACCATTCTTATGGACAACCAAAGCCATCATCTATGCGGAACACGCCAAGATTGTCCTCTCCGTCAAAGACAAGAAGGAGAGATTCTCGTTCAAGAACCGCATCCTCAAGAATCCAGCAGTCCCGAAGCAATTCTATCAACAAGAAGAGCAACAACATCAACCAGCACCCAAGAAGAAGAACAACAGAAGATGGAGGAAGAATAAGCCCCAGCATGTACCTGAAGAAACCACTCAACTAATCAATGCTATCAACACAGAAAATGATCATATGCTCCCGAAACCATTTCCAACAAAGAAATGTGACCTAGGTGTACCAATCATTGAATGCACAATCAAAGACATCACTTTTCCCGACACCATCTGCGACACTGGATCAGGCATCAACGTAATGTCCAAAAAGGTATATGATGAATTATTTGATGATTTACCATTATACCCAACATATATTCAATTGCAGATGGCAGACCAATCACTGAGATTCCCTGAAGGCGTAGTCAAGGACGTCATGGTAAAAATTCAAAATAAACATATACCCGCAGATTTTCTAGTTCTTGACACATAGGGAGAAGATGAATCGCCTATTCTTTTGGGAAGACCGTTCCTCTACACTGCCAATGCTATTGTCACAGAACCGACCAATTTATACGAGCACAAGTACAACGATCGCATTTTCGCCGCAATCCAGTCGCACTTGAGCCAATATAAACCCGGTAGTCCGGAAATCTCGAAGGATTTCAAACATTTCATACCTCAAGGATCATTCATTCAGCAATACCCTATCACATGACACATAAGTTCGCAACCGAATTTAAACATCAGAGTACAACATAGTCTTTTACACAAATAGGGTAGTAGCGGAAGTCAACATAGTTTTACACCACAGAGTTCGAATACGAGTACCATCACATGACCCCGTCACAGCATTCTTACAACAACTAAAGATAGATAATGACCCCGCCCTCGGGTCTAGTCTTCTTCGCCCGCAGGGGTGAAGCAGTTCCTGCAATACGCGTAGAAAACTACACCATCTGCAACAATGGGAATAAAACCCTGAGTACTCAATTGTACTCAGCTAGACTTACCCGACAGGGAGTAAATAAAAAGACTCTCAAGGATATGCAAGGCTTATTTGGTGGAGCTCAGAGGGTAGCATCATTTTTGCATCAAAGCATTACTACAGTAGAACCTCAACTTATTCATTTTAATTGTGATAAGCTTCGATTTCAGTTAAACTATTTACTAGGATTAGCCACTATACTAAGCATTCACTGAATATTGTAGCAATCAATAAAACCATATGATTTCCGATATCCACAGATATCAACCTCATCTCACCATAATCATTATGTTCAAGTTATTAGCCTCTACCTCACCAGAAGATCAGTTCAGTTTCTCACTAACCAGGAGAGATGGTGATTCGAATCGATTGTACCAGCTGGCAAATATGCCAATCACAAACCCTGTCAGCCGAGCCACTGGCTTCTTGGGCCACCGTTAAATCTTTCTGAGACATAATATGTATCGCGGGCTTGGAGGGGTCCATATTCTCAGAGACAAACCCACTTCCAGGATGCATCAGGTCCCTGACCTGCCCTTGGTAAGATGGTGTCTCCGCACATCCTTCCTACCTCCAGAATATGTCTGCCTTATCACGCCCAATTCCCGGCTCAGAAAGAAATACTCGGTTTCGCGGTCAGAACGACTTATCTGGCCAGCTATGTGACGACGTCTTTCAATCTCAACTGATGTCTGGTGGCCTCAGTCCTAGTCGGCCGCAAGCAGCACCGAAGACGGCATGACCTCAACCATGTCATGCGGCTCCCCGCTACCTAGCCTTGATTCTCTCATTAGACACTGTGGCATGGTGGCACATATAGTCCATCATGTGGAATCCAACCCCATCATCATTAGTAACCACCTATGCTCGCGAAGGACAAGAAATCCCTCGACTTCTACCGGTCTAAGCATGGCTAAGCATAAGATCGAACCCATCCCCTTGTCTAGTAATAACTTAAGGATCAAGTATAAGTGGACAAGGAATAAATGCAGCAACGGTATCATATCAACCCCTATACTTAAGTGCACAATCATACGATTTAATAAAGACCAGTGTATTTGTAAAAAGAGTAGGTGGAGACTTAGGGATGCTCCGGGGCTTGCCTTTCACAAAGTTAGCGGGTTGGTGATCCGGGCACTCCGGAAGTTCAGCCTCTTCTTCTTGTCCTTCGGAAACCTCGGGCACTTCAATCTCCGGCGGAACTCCCTCCTCCGGTGGATTGAATTGCAACAGTGTCACTCCTCCTGGCGATCCTGTATGCATGATATGCATATATGAGAACTGAGAATGCACATGAAATGCAAGATAGAGATGCACGAATTAACCCATGATATGCAATCAGTTTAACAATCCACACTCATTTATTTCTTTCCTAGACAACCAACTCATACTCACCCTTCTTAAGCAAAGCATAGAACAATTTCTCGTTCCGGATGAGAGGTCTACAACCTGCACTTAATAATTAACATGCATCAACTAACCTACCACAACCAAAAGATATTTGCTTAGAAACAATTAAATAAACCCTAGCCTATAACTGGACCTACTGCTTACTGTAACCAGAAAAATCCATAGAAATTACAGTAGCTATTACACATCCAGATTAGCCTACTGACAAAATTTCAAGTCATTTTGACAAGTATAACAGTCTACACAAAAATAACAAGCAACCAGCCTTTTAAGCAATGGAAAATACTTAACACAGTGAAAAGTATCAAACAATAGATTTCCTAATTTTCATAGCTTCTTTCCAACATAACATAGCCCAGGAAAAATATTCATGTCCATAACCTTAACACATTAAGCATGGTGATTTTTGCAAGATTAAAACATAAAAGGCACATTATACTAGACATCATATAAATAACAGTGAAACACTAGCAAACATATTTTTCATAGATTCTACTCCCCTAAACAAGATGAATGCAAGTGGAATCACATTTTTAGCACATTCCTACAATTACTTATGCATTTATCAAGTTTACAAGCAATTAACAATTTAATTATAACTGCACATAAAAAGTATTCAAAAAGTACATTTTATATTTTTCCTTGATAGAGCTCAGAAATACAAACATAACAAAATTTGGTTCACCCCCATTGGACATTCCTAGCTTCAGATATGAATTTTGGAAGATTTTACACATTTTCTGGAAATTCATTTTATAAAATCAAAAAAACCTAAACCCGATAGAACTGCTACGTGCACCCGGCTCAGCGAACCAGAGGCGCACCTGAACGGCTGACTCGCGGGCCCCGGGGTCGACCCGACCCCACGCGTCAGAGAGAGGAAACAGAGCCGCCGGCGCTGACCGGCGAGAGCTCGCCGACGGCGAGGTCTCCGGCGACGCCGAGGCTACCTACCGACTCGTGGCAACGAGACGAATCCGATGGACCAACTGCCGAGGGTCGTACTCCATCGGAGCGAGCTCGACGGCGGCAATGGCGGACGGCGGTGGTCCGGCGAACTTGCGCCGGCCGATTCCGGCCGTTGCTCGCGCGGCTCGGCCTCGTTCCGTGTTCCTGCAACCCTAGCGGACCTGTGCGCGCGACTAATCGAACTATTGCGCACGGAAACTCACTGACCGCGCTCGCATGGCGGCACGGTGGCGAGCGGTTTCACGGCGAACTCGGGTTCCGGCGAAACCACGGCGAGGTAGATCTAACCGACGGTGTGGAAAGGATCTACGGCTAACGGAGACTCTTAGACGAGCAAAAGAGAGGGAAGCCGACCCCGGCATCGCCCTCGTCACGGCGACCCGAGAGCTCGGCGGCGCTCCGGCAATGGCGGACGGCGAGAAGCTCGCTGGAGCTGTACCTTAGGTCGGCTGAGGTCGGCAACGGGTCGGAAACGAAGAGCAGAGCAAGCCGCAGCTGCGCCGAGGGTGGCGCGGTCGGAGACGGCTCGGTGGCGCCGGATTTCACCGCGGCGGTCGCGGCGGAAATGGCGACGGCGGAGGGGAAAGAGGAGAGCAGCGAGCGAACAGAGGGCGAGAGAGCAGGGAGAGTGAGGGCGAGCGCGCGGGAGACAGCATTGCGTGTTCCCCTTTGTAAGCCGACCGCGCGGCAGCAACGACGACGTACGGCGCCATCTGGCGGCCGAGGCCTGACGCGGTCGCGCGATTCGCTCGCGATTCGCCCGAGGGTCGAACTGAATCGGCTCCGATTCAGTTACGGCGGACCCGACTGAAACTCGATTTTCATCGATCTACAACTCGCGATCCAGAGCGTTTCAGCGAAAACTTCACTAATATGAGTTGAAGAGCTATATGAGTAGATCATTTCATATTAAGACACTTTACTCTAGTTCGGCCTGGATTGAGAGATACAAGTCGATGAACAGGGGTACACCGAAACTGAAAACCGGTTTAGACTTAGGAAAATTTGAAAACTTCCAAAACAGCTCCAAATCTGCACTAATTCAACTTTTTGACCTTCTTCCACTCATTTTCATGAGTTGACCCAAAAATAAAGTTTGTTGCTTATAAAATTCTACACAACTTTGATTTAGGGTGCACTGACATGCAGAATCTCTAAAATGCCCTTCTTGTTTGGTCAAACAGAATAGCTTTTAAAGGGCTCTCTAGTCAACTATGAGCTAGAGGGGTATTTTGGGGATTTCACCAACATGAACATTGTTCCAAATGTTATCCTAAACATGTATAAAGCATTTAGAACCGTAACAAGCATCACATTTGCATGACAACACATTTTGCATAATATGGACATATAAACAAACATATAGCAATAAAAGGGAATCAAATCAAATGCAATGATAATAATGCATGAAATGACATGATCTATGCTTGATGACATGCAAATGCAAGTGTGAAAATAGTAACTATCACTAGGGTGTTACAGCCCTCCCCCCTTAAAAGAATCTCGTCCCCGAGATTAGAGTTAATTACCATTGTTTAAAGAAAGACGGATAGACTTCCTTGAGGTAATCTTCTCGCTCCCAAGTCGCATCCCAATAACTTTGGTTGTTCCACACCACCTTATAGAACTTGATCACTCGGCTACGGGTGATTCTTTCTTTGTAATCTATTACTTCAATAGGCTTTTCTTCATAGGTCAAATCTGATTTCAACTTGATATCACCAAAATCCACTTGCTCTTCCGGCACTCGTAAACATTTCTTGAGTTGAGATACATGAAACACATTGAAGATAGTGGACATGTGTGGTGGCAACCGTAACTTGTATGCTACCTTCCCACTTCTTTCCAGAATTTGAAAAGGACCTACAAACCTTGGAGCTAACTTTCGTTTCACTCCGAAGCGTTGCACGCCTTTCATGGGTGACACTTTCAAGTATACATAGTCACCCACTTCAAATTCCAATGGCCTCCTTCGCTTGTCCGCATAGCTCTTTTGACGAGTCTGAGCGGCTTTGAGATGTGTTTGAATGGTATGCACTCTCTCTTCGGCTTCTTTCACAAAGTCAATCCCGTAATATCTCCTTTCGCCTGATTCAACCCAATTGAGAGGAGTTCTACATTTGCGCCCATACAAAGCTTCGAAAGGAGCCATTTGAATACTCTCTTGATAGCTATTGTTGTATGAGAACTCGGCCAAAGGCAACCATTCTTCCCACGAACCTTTAGACGATAGAACACAAGCTCTCAACATATCTTCAAGAATTTGATTTACCCTTTCGGTTTGACCAGAAGTTTGAGGATGATAAGCTGAGCTGCGAACCAAATTGGTTCCCAAACACTTGTGTAGATGCTCCCAGAAGCGTGCAATAAGTTGCGGGCCTCTGTCGGAAACTATCGTCCTCGGCACACCATGTAACCGAAGTATCTGAGCAAAGTAGAGCTGTGCCAACTGATGAGGACGATCCGTAGTTCGAACTGGTAAGAAATGTGCAATCTTAGTCAGTCGATCTACGATCACCCAAATAGAATCGTGGCCTTTTTGCGTTAGAGGTAACCCAGATATGAAATCCATGGTTATCTCATCCCATTTCCAACCTGGAACGGGTAAGGGTTGCAATAGTCCTGCTGGCTTAAGATGAATAGCCTTCACGCGACAACAGGTATCACACCTGGCCACATAGGCTGCAATTTCCTTCTTCATTTTGGTCCACCAGAACCTAGGTTTCAAGTCTTGATACATCTTACTACTACCAGGATGGATAGACAACTTGGACAAATGAGCCTCATCCATAATCTGATTCCTCAACTCACGGTCTTTCGGTACTACCAATCGATCCTTGAACCACAATATACCTTTTTCATCTATTCGGAAATGAAGCATTTCTTGTTCTTTCATCTTCCTCTTGATATGATATATGCCGGGATCTATTTTCTGACCTTCAATAATCTTGCTTTCCAAAGTACAACTGAGAGTAATATTATTCAACACCACTGGATGCACAAGATTGAACCCGTCTGCTAGCAAAGGCTGCAATACATTGCAATGAGACTTTCGGCTCAAGGCATCGGCTACGACATTGGCCTTGCCCGGATGATAGTGTACTTCTAGATCATAGTCTTTGATCAACTCCAACCACCTTCTTTGCCTCATGTTCAACTCAGGCTGAGTGAAAATGTACTTGAGACTCTTGTGATCGGAATAGATATGACATTTGTGACCCATCAAATAGTGGCGCCAAATCTTCAATGCATGAACTACAGCGGCAAGTTCCAAATCATGAGTAGGATAGTTTTGCTCATGTTTTCTCAGTTGACGCGAGGCATAAGCAATGACTCGGCCTTCTTGCATGAGAACACATCCTAACCCAGTGCCACAAGCATCGCAGTACACATCAAAAGGCCTTTCAATATCAGGTTGTGCAAGAACTGGAGCAGTGGTCAACAACGTTTGCAAGGTGCGAAAAGTTGTTTCACACTCCCCACTCCACACAAACTTGGTATCTTTGTGCAATAGCTTGGTCATAGGTTTAGCTATTTTAGAGAAACCCTGAATAAAGCGGCGATAATACCCAGCTAATCCCAGAAAGCTACGAACCTCAGACACATTTGTTGGCGACTGCCAATCCAACACCTGCTGAACTTTTGACGGATCTACAGAAATACCTTCAGCAGATAAGATATGGCCCAGAAAAGGTACCTTAGTCAACCAAAATTCACACTTGCTGAACTTAGCATACAGCTTATGCTCCCTGAGTCTAGTCAAGACTATCCTCAAGTGTTCGGCATGATCCTCCATGCTCTCAGAGTACACCAGAATATCGTCAATAAAGACTACCACGAACTTATCCAACTCAGGCATGAATACCGAATTCATTAGATACATGAAATGTGCAGGAGCATTGGTTAATCCAAAAGACATAACCAAATACTCATACAAGCCATACCGAGTGGAGAAAGCCGTCTTGGGAATATCTTGTGGTCTGATCTTAATTTGGTGATACCCAGATCTCAGATCAATTTTGGAGAAAACCTTGGCCTTGGACAATTGATCAAACAAGATATCAATACGAGGTAGAGGATACTTGTTCTTAATTGTCACAGCATTTAGTGGCCTATAGTCCACACACATACGTAAAGTTTCATCCTTCTTCTTAACAAAGATGGCAGGACAGCCCCACGGAGAGGAACTAGGGCGAATGAACCCTTTGTCCAATAACTCCTGGAGTTGTTTCTTGAGTTCAGCTAATTCATGAGGAGGCATTCTATATGGCCTTCGAGAAATAGGCGCCGTACCGGGAATAAGTTCTATTGCAAACTCCACATCTCGATCAGGAGGAAGTCCAGGTAGATCATCAGGAAAGACATCAGGAAACTCACACACTACCGGAATACCTTGGACGGTCTTGCCCTCAACTGCGAAAGAGAGATTAAAAAGATCCCCTCTTCGAGGTAAGGAAACTTGAAAGGTACCCCCACCCTGGGGCGCCTTCAACGTCAAAGTTCGGTTAGCAACGTCCAATATCGCACCCCATTTGTTCATCCAGCTAACCCCTAGAATTACATCCAGACCTAGCCCAGGCAACACAATGAGATGACTGATAAAACTCCTATCATTAATCTCAATACTCGCCTGCTTGATACCCTCACGTGTGCATATTTCAGCCCCAGCTGAGGTTATCCGGAAATTACAGCCCAAATCAACGATCTGAAAGGCATGCCTTTGTGCAAATGCTTGACTTATGAAAGAATGCGATGATCCAGAATCGAACAAAACAATAGCAGGATGCTGATTCACAGAAAACATACCCGCAGTGACTGGTTCACCTTCTGGAATTTCTTCAATAGTGGTGTGATGCACTCGAGCCTACTTTGGATGAGGGCAATAGCGAGCAAGGTGCCCCTGTTGACCGCAGTTAAAGCATGGCCCCAGACCTTGGTTGGTCCTCACTGGAACGGCGTTGCTTGGAGGAGCGTTGTTCTTGTTCAAAGGCACTGTGAAACCTTTCTTGTAGCGCTGAGGCGCTGGCTGCTTCTTTGGAGGGGGTCTGAATTTTGCTCCAGGAACAGTCGGACGGTAAGCCGGGCGATTTGCCACCGCACGACTAGCTACTGGAGTCCTTGACTGAGAAGAGCTTCCTTCAAATGGCCTTTTGCCTCCCTTGGAAGCAGTGTGCAAGTTGTTCTGTTTCTCTTGGATATAAGCTTCACTGATGAACTCGTTAAAAGTTGTACGAGCGTTGTTCGCCAGAGTCTTCATAAGCTTGGTACTAAGACCTCTCTTGAAGGTTTCAATCTTCTTTTCATCTGTATCTACCATCCACGGGGCATACCTCGACAGATTGTTAAAGGCATGATGATACTGAGTGAGGGTCTTGGTACCCTGAGTAAGCTGCATGAATTCATTGACCTTCATCTTGATCAAGCCTGCTGGAATGAAATGCCCCCTGAAATCCCTGGTGAACTGCTCCCAGGTGATATCAGCGACCACGGGGTAGGCAGTCTTACGATTGGCCCACCATATTCCAGCTTGGCCTTGCAGTAACATAGCAGCAAAGCTAGCCTTCATGGTTTCAGTCAATCGCAGCACAGAGAATGATTGTTCAATAGTGTTTAACCACTCATCAGCTTCCAGCGGCTCTACGGCCTGCTTGAATACCGGAGGCTTAGTGTCCATGAAGTCCTTATAGTTACTGTATTGGTCCTCATCGTTTCCGCGGCGTCCACCTCGATCGCGATTGTGGTTGTTACTAGCAACCATCTGCTGCAAAATCGCTTGCTGGGTGTCCAAGAACTGAGCAAACATTTGTTCCTGGGTACGTGGTGGAGGAGGCGGCAACCAAAAAGGGTTTCCAAGCTGCATGAGTTACCAGTACTTAATTAAAAGTTTGATGGTTCCAGCCCTGAACACACAGGGTTCTCTCATTACAATTCAGGTTCTACCCATTACATGACATTAAAGGTTTTCCCAATACAAAAGGGTGCCGATCATGGCAAGATCACTAGAAAAAGCCTAGTCATCGTGGTCACTGTCCACGCCGGACACGTTCCCACCATGGTCATCACTCTCGTCAATAGGCACGATCTCCTCGGGGTCTTCTTCCTCTTCTTCCTCACTTGCTTCACCATCATCAGCTGCAATGAAGATCTCAGGAGCAAACTCCGCTGCACCCGGAGGATGAAACGGATCAGCACGGTTGTTCAGACGATGAACATCCTGCTGCAACTCCCAAACTTGCTGCTGACTAGCACGCAACTCTTGCAGAAACTCATTGCGCTGACGTGTCAAACTCATATTACGATTGTCAAGCTGGCGGCGAAGATCTGCATTCTCCCTCTCAAGCACCTCGACACGGCGATCAGCTGCCAACAAGGCGCCAGTGCATCGTAACAACTCATTGCGACAGGCAGTGAGAGCTACCACCAAGTCATCTGAGCTACGACGAGCCATACGTGCCCACTCTTCAGCTTCTAACTTCTTCTCCACAGCATCATGCAGGGCTTCAATGCACTTCATCCAACCATCCCTAGTGGAATAATGCATCCTCAGGACAGCAAACATAGCACTCATAGAAGCACCCGTGCTATGAGCACGCTCGTCCCTGCCTCGCTCTAAAGAAGCTTGGCTAGACTGAGCCCACTCACCCTGAGAAGCATCCACCCTGGGAAAAACATTTGCTGGCCCCAAATCAGCTCTCTTGTTGAACCGGCTGCAAATATCCGTCAACACCTCAAAAGCTGCAAGCTGCGCACCATCCCATGGCGTCCTCATGTCAACTTCCACCTTTATTCCTGGAAACGGCCAACCCCTTTCAAGCACAGGGATAGTCACCCAAACATCAAACCAAGGCTGCACCATGGTTTGCGCTGGCTTCCAGAAATACAGTGGTGGCTCTGCATATCCCACCGACTGCAACAACCTCCATAGCACAGTGGGTGTGCCAAACTGCTCCAGAAACTGACCACTCTGCGGCTCACCTTCAGCTGCCATCTGGTACATTACAACATCTTTCAGCATTTAGAATAAGATAGGACAGCACAAATTTTACCATAGGGAAGGAAATAGTACAGATAGCTTAAATTAATTTCATGATCATGATGCATGCACGTGCCAACGACCTCACACATAATATATTTTAACTAACGTTATAGTCGGTGGCATACCACGTGCTCTCATATACGTAACTAACCGTGCTATACGTTTTGCGTGGTTAGTGTACCTGCAGAAGATTCATTTCAGCCCAATCCCAATGTATGCAGGGCAACAAGAAGCACTTTTTGCCGGAAATGTTCCCATGAACATTTGCGACCCCAAAAATTAATTACTCCACCTTACTTCCATAAGTACACATATGGATAACATGTACTCACTTCAGTAATCATACACTCACCATCGATCGATGGTTGTTCGATCTTACACTCACATCTCACCTTACCTTAGGCGACGTGGTACATTGACCCATAAGAAGCAATAAGAAACCGACAGTTCCTGATTATCCGCACGATAAAACCAAATGAACCACAAATAGAAATATGATGCAATTTCCCCCAAGTCAGTACTTACATAAGCCACCTAATTACCACATATACATAGGGCTATAGGACTCGGTCATTGGTACTCCTAAGTTTTGCAAACACTTGGTTTAAATCACCTATACACACTATCAGTTGGCAATTAGTTTGTAAAACTCAAAACTCTTTTAGTTTTTAAATAGTCAAGTGACGGTATATGCTGAATTATGCTCTGGTACCAGCTGTCACAGAACCGACCAATTTATACGAGCACAAGTACAACGATCGCATTTTCGCCGCAATCCAGTCGCACTTGAGCCAATATAAACCCGGTAGTCCGGAAATCTCGAAGGATTTCAAACATTTCATACCCCAAGGATCATTCATTCAGCAATACCCTATCACATGACACATAAGTTCGCAACCGAATTTAAACATCAGAGTACAACATAGTCTTTTACACAAATAGGGTAGTAGCGGAAGTCAACATAGTTTTACACCACAGAGTTCGAATACGAGTACCATCACATGACCCCGTCACAGCATTCTTACAACAACTAAAGATAGATAATGACCCCGCCCTCGGGTCTAGTCTTCTTCGCCCGCAGGGGTGAAGCAGTTCCTGCAATACGCGTAGAAAACTACACCATCTGCAACAATGGGAATAAAACCCTGAGTACTCAATTGTACTCAGCTAGACTTACCCGACAGGGAGTAAATAAAAAGACTCTCAAGGATATGCAAGGCTTATTTGGTGGAGCTCAGAGGGTAGCATCATTTTTGCATCAAAGCATTACTACAGTAGAACCTCAACTTATTCATTTTAATTGTGATAAGCTTCGATTTCAGTTAAACTATTTACTAGGATTAGCCACTATACTAAGCATTCACTGAATATTGTAGCAATCAATAAAACCATATGATTTCCGATATCCACAGATATCAACCTCATCTCACCATAATCATTATGTTCAAGTTATTAGCCTCTACCTCACCAGAAGATCAGTTCAGTTTCTCACTAACCAGGAGAGATGGCGATTCGAATCGATTGTACCAGCTGGCAAATATGCCAATCACAAACCCTGTCAGCCGAGCCACTGGCTTCTTGGGCCACCGTTAAATCTTTCTGAGACATAATATGTATCGCGGGCTTGGAGGGGTCCATATTCTCAGAGACAAACCCACTTCCAGGATGCATCAGGTCCCTGACCTGCCCTTGGTAAGATGGTGTCTCCGCACATCCTTCCTACCTCCAGAATATGTCTGCCTTATCACGCCCAATTCCCGGCTCAGAAAGAAATACTCGGTTTCGCGGTCAGAACGACTTATCTGGCCAGCTATGTGACGATGTCTTTCAATCTCAACTGATGTCTGGTGGCCTCAGTCCTAGTCGGCCGCAAGCAGCACCGAAGACGGCATGACCTCAACCATGTCATGCGGCTCCCCGCTACCTAGCCTTGATTCTCTCATTAGACACTGTGGCATGGTGGCACATATAGTCCATCATGTGGAATCCAACCCCATCATCATTAGTAACCACCTATGCTCGCGAAGGACAGGAAATCCCTCGACTTCTACCGGTCTAAGCATGGCTAAGCATAAGATCGAACCCATCCCCTTGTTGTAATACCCCTGGTATTACTGTTAACTAAAATGACATGTCATCATATCATCATGTGCATTTGCTTGTCATTAGGGCTAATAGTGTGATTAGCTTGTTTAACTCTTGTGTGTGCTTGAAGGAACCCTAATCGAGTTGTTATTTCTTGTTGATTTTTTTTAATTTTCCTAAAACCCTAATTAAAGGCTTCAAAATGCACTTTCTAAATTTGATCAAATCTGAGGTAGGTCCCTTAATAAAAGTTGTAGAGTTTTTAATGTAGAACAACTTCTATTTTGGGTGATTTTGAAGTTATGTTGAAAATTTTTGAATAAAGCTCAAAACAGTGTTTCAAAATTTGAATTTAAAACTGCTTTTCAAAAACTAATGAGAATTAGACAAAACTTCCTTAATAGAAGTTGTAGATCTCTCTGAGATGCACAACTTATATTTTGGCCAAATTTCAAGTTCTTTAGAAAAATAAAAAGTAATTTTAAAAATTCAGTTTGAAATTCAAAACCCTAGTTTACCCCCTTTTGAATATTTTCAAATCTAGGCCAAATTTCAAATTGGTGCAAAAACAAAGGTTGTCCAGCACAAAAATATCTACAACTTTGCTTTTGGGCGTGGCCTCGGATTCGGTCGTTTGGCCAGTCAATTTGAGCGATTTTCCCTGAGCAAGTACTGTACCGGCGACACTGTTCACGCGTCACGCGCGCGTCCGGCCGCGGCGTGCACGTCGCCGGCGTGCGCGGCAGCGCCGCGAATCCTCTGACGCCGGAGCTCCGTCCGTGGTACGCGCAGCATGGAGCCGAGTACCTCCCACGTTCTTCCCCACCGTCTCCTCACCTATTTAAACCCCCGGTGCTCCCTCCCGACCAAAATCACCACCGCCGCCATTCTCGAGCTCCGCTCGGTCGCCGGCGAAATTCACCGTCCACCGGCTATCTCCATCCTCTCCATCTCGCCGGTTAGTAGAGTGGTTCCTTGCGCATCCTTTGGTGCTCTCGGGGCTCTCTCTAATGCTTTGTGTGTTCCAGGGTGGTCGTCGCCGCGCGCGTGCGTTCGCCGGAGCGCCGCCGCAAGGTCGATCGCGTGCCAAGCATCTCGGGTGAGCTTTAGTCCCTAGATCCTCGTGTTCCAGCTTCTTTGTGATGTTCTAGTTCTCATGTGCGCGTCGGTTGGTTTTATGGTGGTCTAGGTTCGTCGGAACGAGCCGTCACCGCCGGAGCCGAGTCACTTCGTCCGCCGCCGCCGTCAACCTCACTTCTCTAGCCCGTTTCAGCCCCAACCGTAGACTTCACTAGCCCCGGGGTGAGCTACCGATCCTCCCCATGCTCTCCTTTCATCTTTTACCGGTCTCGGGCGGCCGGCGCATGCTCGCCGAGCCTTGGCGTCCGCCATGGACGGGATAGATCCCGTCGGAGGCGGCTAGGATCGGGGATAGGTGTACTAGGGTGACCGCTAGGTCGTAGGGTAGCCGTAGGTCGTGTCCGCGTCGCCGTCGGCTCGCCGGCGGCGAGGGTCGTGCCGGCCCGCGTGCGCCTCGCGCGCGGTGCGCTCGGTCGGAGGAGGGAGAAGGACATGACAGGCCGGCCCCGCCTGTCAGCGTCCGGGGAAGAAGAGAAGAGGAGCCCAGGTGTTGCTGGGCCGGCCTGCTCGGAGTGGGCCGTATCGGGCCGGTTGCGCTTTTGTTATTTCCCGGGGGTTTCAAATGTTTTTTCCATTTTAATTTGGTTTGAATAGTAATCTGTTTTGTTAATTTCGTATGATTAATTCTGTGCAACCAAAAATCATGAAATAATTTACACATGCTCTCTGTGTGGTGTAGAATTTTATAAAATTATTGCATGGCCTGTTTGGGTACTTTCTGTAATAGATAAAAATCACTAAATTAAAAAGAAAATGGGTCTTTGCACATTTTTAATTAATTCTAGGTAACTCCAAAAATCACCAAAATTTATTTGACTCTGTTTAGCATGAAAAGCTATCTGTTGGTGAAGTTTGGTCTCAATTGGGATTAGTTTGCTTTTGCATTAAATAGATATGGGTTTATTAAATAGTAAAAAGAAGTGTAGGAAATGAATTTAAGGTTTGTGTGACTTTGGAATTGATTGTGGTTCTAGGTCAAACCCATGTAAGACCTAGAACACCCTAGTGATGTCGTTTTATGCTTGTCATAAGTTTAGTTCTTGATTTCTTGCATATGCTCTTTTCTGCATCGCATTCATACATGCATTGTTGCACACGTGTAGTGCCGGTAAACGAGGAAGTCAAAGTCGAGGTGCCTGGAGGAGAAGGTTCCGAGGTGGTTCTTGAACCTGAAAGCTGTGGTGCTCCTGCCCCGACTGTTTTTGCGCTGCAAGGCAAGCCCCGGTGCATTTAACCCTCTATTTATAAATGCTTTTATCACTGGAGTTAATCAACTGCATTAAGTTGTTAGGAGTTGCGTGATAAAACAATTGATGCATTTACCATCCTTGACTACTTGTTACCCAAGGAACCTAATGCTTTGAAATGAGTTGAAAAATGCTTAGTCATGCTTAAATATTAGAATTTCAAAAATGCTATTTTAAACTTGATTTTTGGAATGAAGAATTATCAAGGGATGGTTATGAGTCCATGTATGATGGCAGGGTCCTTTGGCCGGGACACTGTTATTGTAATGGATGGGTTTCCCGAGTGACCGGCCATCTGTTTGGGTTAGAGTCCCAACTGATCGTCATCATCGGGAAAGGGATTTGAAAACCGGGCAGAATCCAGGGCATTTGGGTTAGAGTCCCAATGCAGGGTTTCTGACGGAAAGCAGTAGGGACCGTTCGTTGTAAGGCCTGTTGTGATCATGATGAACAGCCTAGCCACATACCAATTCGGAAAGCCTAGGGTCAGGTCGCTCTATTGCTGGAACCGACAACCGCGCACTGGGAGTGGAGAGATGGCGAGAGTAGCGTGTACCCACGTGGCCGGCGTGCCTGGAGACTAGTGGAGTACTGTGCTCTCGGGTGGCGTAGGACCGGGTCCGGGATAGAAAAGCCGTGACAATGGGTTGGCATATGCAAGCTTAAGTGCTACATATGCAGTGTGGATAGAATCCCCAGCTGGGTATACTTACTTGATTCGAATCAACGTGCTCCTCGGTTATGGAGACTTGATCCTCACGTCTACCTCGAAAAGTGGTTCGAAGAATAGGATGTTTGAGAATAATGAAAAGAATAAAACAGATGAAAGAGATGAATGATGACTTATGATATAAATAGGGTTATTCAATGAGCAAAAATACTGAGACAGGATAGTAATGCTTTTCCGCTCAATCCTTACCTCTTGCTAAGCCTTACCCCTAACCTTGCATTCCAAGAGTCAAATATTTTTCTTAGTCGGGTAAGTCTTGCGGAGTACCCAGTACTCAGGGTTTGTTAACCCCGTTGCAGGAGGGCCACAGCCGGAGATTTGTCTCGACCCCTGTTGTGCTACAGTGATCGAAGAGGATAGTGGTGAGGAGTGAAGGACCCGTGGGCTGGGTTCAATTATCTACTATCTATTTATGTTGTATCGTTGTGCCAATGCCACTGCTACTGTTTTAAAGTTGGTTTGTAATAACTACACCTATTTACTATTTGAACTCGGTTTGTAACTTAAGTACTAATTAATCTTCCGCTTTTACTCTGATGTATTTTGATTATGAAATGTTGTAACTCTGTAATGGCTTCGCAATGGAGATCCTGTCGGCATACGGGCACTGATGTAGCCCGGCAGGGCTGCCTCGATCATTTGGGACACGGGTACGACTGTCAGAGGTCATTAGTGACGATGACAGGTGCTTGTGGGCCATGTGATTAAGGCGGTTCTGTTACAAGTGGTATCAGAGCGATCTATTGCTAAATCATTACGGAGTTGTTTTCGAAAACTTCAAAATATTTTGGATCTAAAATTTAAGTTAACTATGTTGAGTCCAAAACTGCTTTTCTTGTCTTACTCTGTACTAAGAGTAGGGTGGCATGTGGAACAATATTATTACTATTATAATTGTTAAGCCCTATGTCTGAAATATGTTATTAATATTTATTTACCTGCATTTGATTTAAAATTTGCGTAAGAACGAATCATGCATCATGTTGATTCACATGTTAATAACTTCCTCCCTAATGTTGGGTTTTGGGATAGGATTTACCAACCTGTTCATGCTAGCCTGTTCTATCTTGTCTTACCCTCTCTTTGTCCAGCTGGCTCGCACGAAGCTGACCGCACGCAAGATGGTGGGACCGCGTGGCATTTCTCGTCACCAGCTCGCTCCTAGCCATGAGGAGGGCGAGGGCTCAGGCAGCCGTCGTCGCAGCCGCAGGGAACTCAAAGAGGAGATCAGGGCACTCAAGGCCGAGGCGAGGCTGATGGAGGAGGACTTTGACCGAGCTGTGCGCAACCACTACAGGGATGTGCGCACCAACCGCGACCTGCACCGAGAGATTCACCAGGTCGAGGCCGAGGTGCAGGCGGCCATGGAGCGGGAGGCGGCAGCGCTGGAGCGTGAGCAGGAGGCAGTCCAGCAGAGAGACGAGGCTTTGGGGCGCGAGCAGGCCGCCCTTGGGCGTGTGGAGTGGGTGGAAGCCCACAATGGCAACATGCAGGCGTACATCAACACCCTGCATGAGGAGGTGCACAGGCTTAACAACCTGCTTAACCCTATCTTGGTTCCCCGTGAGGAGGACCCGGAGGGTGGCGTGGTTGTCGGGCCTGAGGACGAGGGGAGCGAGTCCGAGGAGTTGGGCTACTTCGAGCCCGTACCACTCGCCGAGGACCCAGCAGAGCCTGAGGACCAGATGGTGGAGGACGACGTCGATGAGGAGATCGTGGTCATCGACGACTAGTTGCCCGTGCTGCAGCGTTGGCAGTTGCTTGTATCTCTATGTCGTAGTTTATGAGCCTTAGAACTTTAGTTGTGGTTGGGATCTATGTGCTGTATGTCGCTAAGACTATGTTTCTTGTGTTGTTATAATTTTTAGTTTGTGATGTTCTCCGTTTCTATTTAGTAATGTCTAGTCCAAGTCCTGAGTTAAGTGTGCAATTCACAGATGGTTCAGACCCGTGGTCAGTCCAGCAACCAGGGAGAGGACGGTCTTCCTGAGGCACCACCCGTGCCACCAAGTCTCGCTGATGCCATTACCGCACTTGCTAATGCGGCGAATGCTTTCGCTCAGAATCAGGGTCAGCGTGGAGAGCGCCGTGGGCGCAATAATGGGAACCAGGAAACTACCTATGTGGACTTCACTGACACCCGTCCACCGGTGTTCACCAAGGCGGATGAGCCGCTTGAGGCGGATGACTGGCTCCGTACCATGGAGCAGAAGTTTGGTTTGATCCATTGCACCGAAATCCAGAAGCCGCAGTTCGCAGCACAGCAGCTGCGTGGTCCCGCAAGTGCCTGGTATGCTAATCTCCTGGCAGCACAACCCGCAGGACACCAGCTTACCTGGGCAGAGTTTCGCACTGCATTCCGTGCCCACTACATCCCTGAAGGGATAATGAGAATGAAGCTTGACCAGTTTCTGGCATTGCGGCAGGGAGACTCCACTGTGATGGAGTACGTGACCAAGTTCAACCAGTTGTCTCTGTATGCCCCAGAGTACGTGAATACTGATGGTAAGAAGAGGAGCTGCTTTGTCAGAGGCTTGAACTACAAGATCCAGCGCAGCTTATCCAACAACCGCCATTGTACCTATCATGAAGCTGTTGACAGTGCGCTCGCTTTTGAAGAAAGTGACCGCCAACTTCAGGGAGAGAAGAAGAAGAAGAAGGCTGTTTTCTCTGGCAGCCAAAAGCGCCAGAAAATCATCTACCATCCCACCCACCACAACCGCCCACAGTACCCACAACAGCAGGTAGTTGTGCGTACCGCCGCTACCTCCCACACCTCAAACCAGCAAAACACCACTCAGCCGAATGCCCCTGGCGTTCGTGTCACCTCACCACAGTTCACCTACAATCAACCATGCTACAACTGCGGCCAGATGGGACACTGGTCCCGCAATTGTCCTTTCCCCAAACAGTCCAATCAGCATGCACAGAAGGGTGCTGGTGGACAGCAGCAGCAGCAGCAGGGACAGCACCGTGGACAGCCGCAGCAGGCCCAGAAGGGCAAGGTGGTCAAGAAGGCTGGCCAGGTGTACTACACCCAGATCGCTGATATCCCGGAAGGAGAGCCCGTCATGCTCGGTAGGTTCCCTATCGCTGGTAACCCTGCAATTACACTCTTTGATTCTGGTGCATCACATTCATTCATCAACCGTAATTTTGTCGTCAAGCATGACATTCAAATTGGGGAGGTTAATGAAAATTTTATCATACAATCGCCCGGGGGGCGTATCAGTACTAAGGAAGTGGTATTTCGGGTACCCATAGAATTGGGAGGGCATAAGTTCCCGACCACTATGATAGTGCTAAAGGATCAGGACATAGATGCCATTTTGGCGATGAATTGGATGTATCAGCACAAGGCTGTGATTGATGTGCTGAATAGGACAATCAAAGTTAACATACCTGATACTCAGTCCAAACTTCTTATCCAACTTCCGTTACCCCTGAGAACCGTGAAGCAAGTCAATGCTACCTCAGTTCAAGAAATCCTGAATATTCCAGTAGTTTGTGAATTCCCGGATGTCTTTCCTGATGACTTACCTGGTTTGCCTCCGGACCGTGATGTGGAGTTTGCCATAGAGCTTAAGCCTGGTACGGCACCTATATCTCGTAGGGCGTACAGGATGCCACCAAAAGAACTGGCAGAGTTGAAAGTTCAGTTGCAAGAATTGTTGGACAAGGGTTTTATCCGGCCCAGTTCGTCACCTTGGGGTTGTCCGGCCATTTTTGTGAAAAAGAAGGATAACTCTCTTAGACTGTGTATTGACTATCGTCCTCTCAACGAAGTCACCATCAAAAATAAATACCCTTTGCCCCGTATCGATCTTCTCTTTGACCAGCTTGCTGGGGCCAAGGTATTCTCTAAGATTGACCTTCGATCGGGGTACCATCAAATAAAAATCCGTCCGCAAGATATTCCCAAAACCGCTTTCACCACCAGATATGGCCTATATGAATACCTAGTCATGTCTTTTGGCCTGACCAATGCTCCTGCCTATTTCATGTATCTGATGAACTCCGTGTTCATGCCCGAGCTTGATAAATTCGTCGTCGTTTTTATAGATGACATTCTTGTATACTCCAAAACCCCCGAAGAACATGCTAACCACCTTCGAATTGTCCTAAACCGTTTGAGAGATCACCAACTTTATGCCAAGTTCAGCAAATGTGAGTTTTGGTTGGACAGAGTTCCATTCCTCGGTCATATTCTGTCCGCAGAAGGAGTGTCCGTGGATCCCAGTAAGGTCGAGGAGATTCTGAATTGGAAGCCGCCCACCACAGTGCATCAGGTCCGCAGTTTTATGGGTATGGCAGGTTACTATCGTCGTTTTATCCCAGATTTCTCCAGGATATCTAAACCCATCACCAACTTGCTGAAAAATCAAGTGAAGTTTGTTTGGTCATCGGAATGTGAGGAAGCTTTTCAGAAGTTGAAGGAATTGCTAACCACTGCACCAGTGTTGGCTCAGCCGAATATCGAGAAACCATTTGATGTGTACTGTGATGCTTCGGGAACCGGTCTTGGCTGTGTGTTGATGCAAGAGGGTCGTGTCATTGCTTATGCTTCACGGCAACTCAAGCGTCACGAAGAAAACTATCCTACTCATGATCTAGAGTTGGCAGCCGTGGTTCATGCTCTAAAAATATGGCGTCATTATCTGTTGGGAAGTACCTGCAATATTTACACTGATCACAAGAGTCTGAAGTACATTTTTACTCAAGAAGAGTTGAATATGAGGCAGAGAAGATGGCTCGAGTTGATCAAGGACTATGACATCGAAGTACATTACCATCCTGGTAAAGCAAATGTGGTAGCTGATGCATTGAGCCGCAAGGTTCACTGCAACTGCTTGAATGTGAAGTTATATACTCTGACCTTGTGTTGTGAGCTGGAGAGATTGGATATTGAAATGGTGCCACGGGGCAGCATAGCCAACATTAGAATTGAAACTCCTATTCGAGAACAGATCATTACCGCTCAAAAGAAAAGCAAAGGGATCAAGCACATCAAAGAAAAGATCCAAGCAGGCAAGGCTGACTGTTTCAGGATTGATGATGATGGTGTGGTCTGGTTCAAGGACAGATTAGTTGTCCCCAAGATTCCTGTGTTACGTCAAGCGATCCTCGATGAAGCGCACTCAACAAAATTCTCTATTCATCCAGGAAGCAATAAGATGTATCAGGACTTGAGGCAGAAATTCTGGTGGACCAAGATGAAGGTTGAAATTGCTCAGTATGTGGCAAGGTGTGACACATGTCAGAAAGTTAAGGCTGTTCACATGAGACCTGGTGGAGAGCTACAACCATTGCCTGTGCCCGCATGGAAGTGGGAAGATATCAGCATGGATTTCATTGTGGGATTGCCCAAGACTACTCGGGGTTTTGATTCCATCTGGGTTGTTGTGGACCGTCTTACGAAACAAGCCCATTTCATGCCAGTCAAGAAGGACTTTAGAGCTCCAAGGTATGCTCAGTTGTATATTGAGAATCTGATGAAACTGCATGGAGTGCCAAAAACCATTGTCTCTGACCGTGGTACCCAGTTTGTCTCCAAGTTTTGGAAGGCATTTCATAAGTCCTTGGGGACAAAGCTTCTGCACAGTACTGCATATCATCCGCAAACCGATGGGCAGACTGAAAGAGTCAATCAAGTATTGGAAGACATGTTGAGAGCTTGCGCGTTGAATTACCCGGACAAGTGGGACGAGTGCTTGGCCTTGGCCGAATTCTTGTATAACAACAGCTATCAGGAAAGCATCCAAATGGCTCCATTCGAGGCCGTGTATGGTAGAAGATGTCGCACACCTTTGAATTGGTCCGAACCAGGAGAAAGATGGTACTATGGGGTAGATCTGGTAAAAGAGGCTGAAGACAAGGTTCAAGTGATACAAGAGAACTTAAAAATAGCCCAGTCTAGGCAGAAAAGTTACGCTGATAAACGACGTCGACCGCTAGAGTTTAAAGTGGGAGATTTTGTTTATCTGAAGGTATCACCAATGAAAGGAGTGAATCGTTTTGGAGTTAAAGGCAAACTAGCCCCGCGTTTTATTGGACCCTTTGAGATCATCGAACGTGTGGGAAAAGTGGCTTACAGGTTGCAGTTGCCTGAGCACATATCAGAAGTACACAACGTATTCCATGTGTCGCAGCTGAAGCAATGTCTGAGAGTGCCAGATCAAGTAATCGATGTGGAAGGAGTTCAGTTGGAACCCGACATGACTACCTCCGAATATCCAGTTCGGATTCTGGATATTAAAGATCGTGTTACCCGCAGGACTACAACCAGGTGGTATAAAATACAATGGAGTCAGCAATCTGAGGACGAAGCCACCTGGGAATCTGAAGACTTTTTGGCAGAAAAATTTCCCGAATTCTATGCTGCTATATAGGTTTAACCTCTCCCTGTAATTGATCTTGTCTAGTCCCGTGTTTTGAGTTTTGTTTGGGTAGCTATGTTTGGAAAATTTTCTGTTTAAAAACAATGTTATCTACCTAATCTCGGGACGAGATTTCTTTTAGGGGGGAAGGCTGTAATACCCCTGGTATTACTGTTAACTAAAATGACATGTCATCATATCATCATGTGCATTTGCTTGTCATTAGGGCTAATAGTGTGATTAGCTTGTTTAACTCTTGTGTGTGCTTGAAGGAACCCTAATCGAGTTGTTATTTCTTGTTGATTTTTTTTAATTTTCCTAAAACCCTAATTAAAGGCTTCAAAATGCAATTTCTAAATTTGATCAAATCTGAGGTAGGTCCCTTAATAAAAGTTGTAGAGTTTTTAATGTAGAACAACTTCTATTTTGGGTGATTTTGAAGTTATGTTGAAAATTTTTGAATAAAGCTCAAAACAGTGTTTCAAAATTTGAATTTAAAACTGCTTTTCAAAAACTAATGAGAATTAGACAAAACTTCCTTAATAGAAGTTGTAGATCTCTCTGAGATGCACAACTTATATTTTGGCCAAATTTCAAGTTCTTTAGAAAAATAAAAAGTAATTTTAAAAATTCAGTTTGAAATTCAAAACCCTAGTTTACCCCCTTTTGAATATTTTCAAATCTAGGCCGAATTTCAAATTGGTGCAAAAACAAAGGTTGTCCAGCACAAAAATATCTACAACTTTGCTTTTGGGCGTGGCCTCGGATTCGGTCGTTTGGCCAGTCAATTTGAGCGATTTTCCCTGAGCAAGTACTGTACCGTCGACACTGTTCACGCGTCACGCGCGCGTCCGGCCGCGGCGTGCACGTCGCCGGCGTGCGCGGCAGCGCCGCGCGTCCTCTGACGCCGGAGCTCCGTCCGTGGTACGCGCAGCATGGAGCCGAGTACCTCCCACGTTCTTCCCCACCGTCTCCTCGCCTATTTAAACCCCCGGTGCTCCCTCCCGACCAAAATCACCACCGCCGCCATTCTCGAGCTCCGCTCGGTCGCCGGCGAAATTCACCGTCCACCGGCTATCTCCATCCTCTCCATCTCGCCGGTTAGTAGAGTGGTTCCTTGCGCATCCTTTGGTGCTCTCGGGGCTCTCTCTAATGCTTTGTGTGTTCCAGGGTGGTCGTCGCCGCGCGCGTGCGTTCGCCGGAGCGCCGCCGCAAGGTCGATCGCGTGCCAAGCATCTCGGGTGAGCTTTAGTCCCTAGATCCTCGTGTTCCAGCTTCTTTGTGATGTTCTAGTTCTCATGTGCGCGTCGGTTGGTTTTATGGTGGTCTAGGTTCGTCGGAACGAGCCGTCACCGCCGGAGCCGAGTCACTTCGTCCGCCGCCGCCGTCAACCTCACTTCTCTAGCCCGTTTCAGCCCCAACCGTAGACTTCACTAGCCCCGGGGTGAGCTACCGATCCTCCCCATGCTCTCCTTTCATCTTTTACCGGTCTCGGGCGGCCGGCGCATGCTCGCCGAGCCTTGGCGTCCGCCATGGACGGGATAGATCCCGTCGGAGGCGGCTAGGATCGGGGATAGGTGTACTAGGGTGACCGCTAGGTCGTAGGGTAGCCGTAGGTCGTGTCCGCGTCGCCGTCGGCTCGCCGGCGGCGAGGGTCGTGCCGGCCCGCGTGCGCCTCGCGCGCGGTGCGCTCGGTCGGAGGAGGGAGAAGGACATGACAGGCCGGCCCCGCCTGTCAGCGTCCGGGGAAGAAGAGAAGAGGAGCCCAGGTGTTGCTGGGCCGGCCTGCTCGGAGTGGGCCGTATCGGGCCGGTTGCGCTTTTGTTATTTCCCGGGGGTTTCAAATGTTTTTTCCATTTTAATTTGGTTTGAATAGTAATCTGTTTTGTTAATTTCGTATGATTAATTCTGTGCAACCAAAAATCATGAAATAATTTACACATGCTCTCTGTGTGGTGTAGAATTTTATAAAATTATTGCATGGCCTGTTTGGGTACTTTCTGTAATAGATAAAAATCACTAAATTAAAAAGAAAATGGGTCTTTGCACATTTTTAATTAATTCTAGGTAACTCCAAAAATCACCAAAATTTATTTGACTCTGTTTAGCATGAAAAGCTATCTGTTGGTGAAGTTTGGTCTCAATTGGGATTAGTTTGCTTTTGCATTAAATAGATATGGGTTTATTAAATAGTAAAAAGAAGTGTAGGAAATGAATTTAAGGTTTGTGTGACTTTGGAATTGATTGTGGTTCTAGGTCAAACCCATGTAAGACCTAGAACACCCTAGTGATGTCGTTTTATGCTTGTCATAAGTTTAGTTCTTGATTTCTTGCATATGCTCTTTTCTGCATCGCATTCATACATGCATTGTTGCACACGTGTAGTGCCGGTAAACGAGGAAGTCAAAGTCGAGGTGCCTGGAGGAGAAGGTTCCGAGGTGGTTCTTGAACCTGAAAGCTGTGGTGCTCCTGCCCCGACTGTTTTTGCGCTGCAAGGCAAGCCCCGGTGCATTTAACCCTCTATTTATAAATGCTTTTATCACTGGAGTTAATCAACTGCATTAAGTTGTTAGGAGTTGCGTGATAAAACAATTGATGCATTTACCATCCTTGACTACTTGTTACCCAAGGAACCTAATGCTTTGAAATGAGTTGAAAAATGCTTAGTCATGCTTAAATATTAGAATTTCAAAAATGCTATTTTAAACTTGATTTTTGGAATGAAGAATTATCAAGGGATGGTTATGAGTCCATGTATGATGGCAGGGTCCTTTGGCCGGGACACTGTTATTGTAATGGATGGGTTTCCCGAGTGACCGGCCATCTGTTTGGGTTAGAGTCCCAACTGATCGTCATCATCGGGAAAGGGATTTGAAAACCGGGCAGAATCCAGGGCATTTGGGTTAGAGTCCCAATGCAGGGTTTCTGACGGAAAGCAGTAGGGACCGTTCGTTGTAAGGCCTGTTGTGATCATGATGAACAGCCTAGCCACATACCAATTCGGAAAGCCTAGGGTCAGGTCGCTCTATTGCTGGAACCGACAACCGCGCACTGGGAGTGGAGAGATGGCGAGAGTAGCGTGTACCCACGTGGCCGGCGTGCCTGGAGACTAGTGGAGTACTGTGCTCTCGGGAGGCGTAGGACCGGGTCCGGGATAGAAAAGCCGTGACAATGGGTTGGCATATGCAAGCTTAAGTGCTACATATGCAGTGTGGATAGAATCCCCAGCTGGGTATACTTACTTGATTCGAATCAACGTGCTCCTCGGTTATGGAGACTTGATCCTCACGTCTACCTCGAAAAGTGGTTCGAAGAATAGGATGTTTGAGAATAATGAAAAGAATAAAACAGATGAAAGAGATGAATGATGACTTATGATATAAATAGGGTTATTCAATGAGCAAAAATACTGAGACAGGATAGTAATGCTTTTCCGCTCAATCCTTACCTCTTGCTAAGCCTTACCCCTAACCTTGCATTCCAAGAGTCAAATATTTTTCTTAGTCGGGTAAGTCTTGCGGAGTACCCAGTACTCAGGGTTTGTTAACCCCGTTGCAGGAGGGCCACAGCCGGAGATTTGTCTCGACCCCTGTTGTGCTACCGTGATCGAAGAGGATAGTGGTGAGGAGTGAAGGACCCGTGGGCTGGGTTCGATTATCTACTATCTATTTATGTTGTATCGTTGTGCCAATGCCACTGCTACTGTTTTAAAGTTGGTTTGTAATAACTACACCTATTTACTATTTGAACTCGGTTTGTAACTTAAGTACTAATTAATCTTCGGCTTTTACTCTGATGTATTTTGATTATGAAATGTTGTAACTCTGTAATGGCTTCGCAATGGAGATCCTGTCGGCATACGGGCACTGATGTAGCCCGGCAGGGCTGCCTCGATCATTTGGGACACGGGTACGACTGTCAGAGGTCATTAGTGACGATGACAGGTGCTTGTGGGCCATGTGATTAAGGCGGTTCTGTTACACTTGTCTAGTAATAACTTCAGGATCAAGTATAAGTGGACAAGGAATAAATGCAGCAACGGTATCATATCAACCCCTATACTTAAGTGCACAATCATACGATTTAATAAAGACCAGTGTATTTGTAAAAAGAGTAGGTGGAGACTTAGGGATGCTCCGGGGCTTGCCTTTCACAAAGTTAGCGGGTTGGTGATCCGGGCACTCCGGAAGTTCAGCCTCTTCTTCTTGTCCTTCGGAAACCTCGGGCACTTCAATCTCCAGCGGAACTCCCTCCTCCGGTGGATCGAATTGCAATAGTGTCACTCCTCCTGGCGATCCTGTATGCATGATATGCATATATGAGAACTGAGAATGCACATGAAATGCAAGATAGAGATGCACGAATTAACCCATGATATGCAATCAGTTTAACAATCCACACTCATTTATTTCTTTCCTAGACAACCAACTCATACTCACCCTTCTTAAGCAAAGCATAGAACAATTTCTCGTCCCGGGTGAGAGGTCTACAACCTGCACTTAATAATTAACATGCATCAACTAACCTACCACAACCAAAAGATATTTGCTTAGAAACAATTAAATAAACCCTAGCCTATAACTGGACCTACTGCTTACTGTAACCAGAAAAATCCATAGAAATTACAGTAGCTATTACACATCCAGATTAGCCTATTGACAAAATTTCAAGTCATTTTGACAAGTATAACAGTCTACACAAAAATAACAAGCAACCAGCCTTTTAAGCAATGGAAAATACTTAACACAGTGAAAAGTATCAAACAACAGATTTCCTAATTTTCATAGCTTCTTTCCAACATAACATAGCCCAGGAAAAATATTCATGTCCATAACCTTAACACATTAAGCATGGTGATTTTTGTAAGATTAAAACATAAAAGGCACATTATACTAGACATCATATAAATAACAGTGAAACACCAGCAAACATATTTTTCATAGATTCTACTCCCCTAAACAAGATGAATGCAAGTGGAATCACATTTTTAGCACATTCCTACAATTACTTATGCATTTATCAAGTTTACAAGCAATTAATAATTTAATTATAACTGCACATAAAAAGTATTCAAAAAGTACATTTTATATTTTTCCTTGATATAGCTCAGAAATACAAACATAACAAAATTTGGTTCACCCCCATTGGACATTCCTAGCTTCAGATATGAATTTTGGAAGATTTTACACATTTTCTGGAAATTCATTTTATAAAATCAAAAAAACCTAAACCCGATAGAACTGCTACGTGCACCCGGCTCAGCGAACTAGAGGCGCACCTGAACGGCTGACTCGCGGGCCCCGGGGTCGACCCGACCCCACGCGTCAGAGAGAGGAAACAGAGCCGCCGGCGCTGACCGGCGAGAGCTCGCCGACGGCGAGGTCTCCGGCGACGCCGAGGCTACCTACCGACTCGTGGCAACGAGACGAATCCGATGGACCAACTGCCGAGGGTCGTACTCCATCGGAGCGAGCTCGACGGCGGCAATGGCGGACGGCGGTGGTCCGGCGAACTTGCGCCGGCCGATTCCGGCCGTTGCTCGCGCGGCTCGGCCTCGTTCCGTGTTCCTGCAACCCTAGCGGACCTGTGCGCGTGACTAATCAAACTATTGCGCACGGAAACTCACTGACCGCGCTCGCATGGCGGCACGGTGGCGAGCGGTTTCACGGCGAACTCGGGTTCCGGCGAAACCACGGCGAGGTAGATCTAACCGATGGTGTGGAAAGGATCTACGGCTAACGGAGACTCTTAGACGAGCAAAAGAGAGGGAAGCCGACCCCGGCATCGCCCTCGTCACGGCGACCCGAGAGCTCGGCGGCGCTCCGGCAATGGCGGACGGCGAGAAGCTCGCTGGAGCTGTACCTTAGGTCGGCTGAGGTCGGCAACGGGTCGGAAACGAAGAGCAGAGCAAGCCGCAGCTGCGCCGAGGGTGGCGCGGTCGGAGACGGCTCGGTGGCGCCGGATTTCACCGCGGCGGTCGCGGCGGAAATGGCGACGGCGGAGGGGAAAGAGGAGAGCAGCGAGCGAACAGAGGGCGAGAGAGCAGGGAGAGTGAGGGCGAGCGCGGGGGAGACAGCATTGCGTGTTCCCCTTTGTAAGCCGACCGCGCGGCAGCAACGACGGCGTACGGCGCCATCTGGCGGCCGAGGCCTGACGCGGTCGCGCGATTCGCTCGCGATTCGCCCGAGGGTCGAACTGAATCGGCTCCGATTTAGTTTCCGCGGACCCGACTGAAACTCGATTTTCATCGATCTACAACTCGCGATCCAGAGCGTTTCAGCGAAAACTTCACTAATATGAGTTGAAGAGCTATATGAGTAGATCATTTCATATTAAGACACTTTACTCTAGTTCGGCCTGGATTGAGAGATACAAGTCGATGAACAGGGGTACACCGAAACTGAAAACCGGTTTAGACTTAGGAAAATTTGAAAACTTCCAAAACAGCTCCAAATCTGCACTAATTCAACTTTTTGACCTTCTTCCACTCATTTTCATGAGTTGACCCAAAAATAAAGTTTGTTGCTTATAAAATTCTACACAACTTTGATTTAGGGTGCACTGACATGCAGAATCTCTAAAATGCCCTTCTTGTTTGGTCAAACAGAATAGCTTTTAAAGGGCTCTCTAGTCAACTATGAGCTAGAGGGGTATTTTGGGGATTTCACCAACATGAACATTGTTCCAAATGTTATCCTAAACATGTATAAAGCATTTAGAACCGTAACAAGCATCACATTTGCATGACAACACATTTTGCATAATATGGACATATAAACAAACATATAGCAATAAAAGGGAATCAAATCAAATGCAATGATAATAATGCATGAAATGACATGATCTATGCTTGATGACATGCAAATGCAAGTGTGAAAATAGTAACTATCACTAGGGTGTTACAGCTATCATCTACATCGGGTCTGGACATATCCACTTCAACCTTCCCACTGGAAAGGTACGCTGTCAATTTAAAATACATCTTAACCATAAGCAGATCAGGAAGCAATGCAACAGAAGGAAACGCCAAGCCCGCCGTCAGGCTGCCTAGCCTCACTGTAGATGGGAGGAGTTCCCTGGCAAGATTGTGAAGTATGAAGACTGCTACAAGGAGCAAAAAGAAGCCGTACAAGCACCACGCTGGAGCGAGTGGGAAGCGGAAGCTGAGAGGATGACCAGATTGCTAAAGCAGAGAAAGAAGAGATCCAGGCACAAGTAGAGAATGGATGAAGAGAGATGAAGAATCAAGAGAAGCAGACCAGGAAGAGCTAGAGCCGGAAAAGAGAGAAGCAGAAGAGACAGAAAAGAGATGGAAGGAGAAGGAAGAAGCACCTGCTACACCACTGCAAAATGGGGAATTGACTAAGGTAACCTCAGACAATAAACCTACTAAGTAAGTACTCTCCTCTATCTAAATCCTGTCGGTAGACTCTAAATTCCGTACCCTAGCCATAAGGTTAGAAAGGTAGTTATCTAATTAATCTAGCATTCATTAGTAATTTTGCTTAGCACATTTATTAGTACAAATCATTTTTTGCAAATTAAAAATAAACCAATAAAAATATTTACTGCTTTATTTACTGCATCATAAATATTAAAGCCCCATGTGAATAAACCTATGGTGACCCTGTAGGCATATTTACCATGGTGGCATAAAAATAAAAATAAATAAATAAATAAATAAATAATAACAATCTGTATTTACTTTGTTGCAATATGAAAATCTTAAACCCCATGAGAATGAATATTCCCTATGGTAGCATAAAAATTAATATATAGCATGCATACATATTTGATTTCCGCATAAGAAACTTAGAAAAATCGTAAAAAGAGAATCCTGTTAGAATCCTACTAAAATTTATTAATTAAAATCAACTCAAAGAATAATCAAAGTACTCATTAGCTGACCGCTAACCCCTTGATAATTCAAGCCTCGAGTTTTGGTTTTCTTGTTGGAGTATAACTATGCAGAAATAATATTATGACTAAGGAGAGAGTCTATTAGTGGCACCCATATGGACTGCTGCTAACCAACTCGCTCTGAAGATTATTCAAGCACCAAGTATTGCAAACATCAAGCTTGGGGGAGGAGCATCCCCTAGTTATCAGGTAATTTTACCTATGCGATTATTAAGTCTACTTTATACAAGCACAAAATACAAAAAATATGTGGGCACATGAAGGTCCACACCTTTCAGAAAAATACCAAAAATATGTGGGCACATGAAGGTCCACACCTTTTAAAAAAAATATACCAAAAATATGTGGGCACATGAAGGTCCACTCAGTTAGGAAGCTTCTGCTGGAAATATAAAATCAATCACTTACCATGGAATGGTAGTAAACCTAACCCCTCTCTATGAGATTTGGTATTTTTATTGGCAATTGAGGAGCTGTTTGGTTCTTACACAGTAACACAAAGGTAAACAATTTTTTAGTTCAAATTTGTTTCCACTGGTAACATCTCTAGTTCAATTTCATTTACATTTGCGTTTCCATTCCTCAAACCAAACAGCTCCTGAGTTTCATAGGAAAATACAAGATCAAAGAGCTAGTCAACCTGACACCTCTACGCTTTTGATACACCTGCTCCCAGAAGGATCACTCAATCTGCAACATCAAAGACCTTGTCAAACGTCAAGCTTGGGGGAGGGCGCCCTCCAATTAAAATCCAGCTAAGTATAAGTTTCCTATCTTATTATCATTATTACTATATCGCTTTTTCGCTTGAATTAGCTAGTAAGATAAAATTTGAAAATCAAATAAATATCTATCTATATATTAGAGTTTATTTAGAGTTGGTCTAGGCTAGAGTTAATCAAAAATGATGAACATTAAAATTTTGTCTTGGAGATGATGAATAGTTGCTCTGTCACAGTACCTTTCAAATGCCTAGTTGTCAAACTTAAATTCTCCTGAATTTTACATATTGCTGTTTTAACTTAAGAATTTACTCTGAACCTGAAACTTGTCGAGGCATATGTTTGAGCTAAGTCTAGGTAATTGATTGATATGATTCATGAAAGTTGAGCTACTATTTATCTTATTCCTAACATTACTAAGTTCTGAAAATTTATTTTGAAAACTTAAAATTTACATGACGAGCTTTTGTACGACAAAGTATGAATTCCTACCAAAGCCATATATTATACATCTAGATAGGAAACCTTTTGCACATTCATGCTGCTTGCTTTGCATTGAGTTTAGTCAACCTTTGTTGTATACCATATGAGAGTCTTATCATGCTTTTTAAAACCAAGATCACGTACACACTTCAGCACATATGCATTATTCCTACCCTGGGAGTAATCACAGCCATTTCCACTTTCATCAATGTTCATCATGAAAATGTTTTCTCCTATACTGGGAGTAAACACCAAAAATATATATAAACCCCGTAAGACAGCCTTGATATAATTGCTCTAAGTTCTTATTATTATCTCTCCAGTTATTTATATTCAAAGGATACATGTGGCTATTCAAAAATATGAAAAGGGAGTAAAAGATGGACAAGTCTCAGCATTAAAACAATGGGTACTAGATGCCCGCCTCCCGAAAAAAAAGAGAGAGAAAGAATAAAGATAGCCCATGTGTTCCTCCAAGTTATAAAGGAGAGTGAATCATTTTCAAAGAGCAAAAGTAGAATTAGAAATAGCACTAAATACCACATATACACCTATCCACCATATTCCATACACAAGCACATCTTGGTTTGATTGTATGCCTCGATTCTCTGTGGATCCATTGTTTGACTTTACAACATATGAATTGCAAGTATGCTTATCGTTGTTATTGCCACTCCAATGAGCTCCACTATAATCCTTAGTTATAGGAAGGCATAACATTAATGCCTTAAGTGAAATCCACAAATACCATATATATACTGAGAGACTTGAGGGTATCATACAATTAAAGCTCTGAGTTTTATTTTGAAAACTTGCAAAACTCCCAAATATTGGTACTGTGAAGAATTTGCTACATAGTAATAGACTTGATTGTTCTTTCTTTCAATTACTCAAGACTAAGGCAAGAATTGTAAAGCCCCATAGTTAAAGGTAAAATGGGTAAGTTTAAAAGTTAGAGCAGTTTTATCTAATCTGGAGGAGAATCTATGCTTGAAGCATGTGTACTTGGGAAGTATGTAAGCATTGTAGCAACTCCTGATCCAATTACATTAGTAATTAGGCTTAGTTTGTTTGCCAAGGGACTGGAAAACAGGTAAGCTTGGGGGTGTTGTTGATGGTGGATAACGTCAACTTTTATTAGAACTTTAGACACCAAAGAATACATGAATACACACTAGTCCAGGGTTTTAACTGACAGTTTCCATGAGTTTTGTATGTTCTGTATTTTCCAGGGGCTATTCCAGAAAAGCATAAAAGAAGGGTTAAAGAGCATGATTACCACGAAACTTAACCGCCAAGGAAACATCATCACGAGAACACTAGAAGCATCTGGAACACACTCGAAGCATCGGGGCCTGAGACCCACCAGGGTGAGGCCGGCCGGCGCCAGGGTGGGGCCGGTCGGCGCCCCCACACTAGGGTTTCGGCCCGCCTTTTGGAGTCTTCTTCCACCGCCTCTGTGGAGTCATCTCAGCCCTTGTTTCAAGTCGGTTTGATCCGACGGCGCACGTGCATCCCACCGGGCTATAAATAGAGGGGCAGATCCCCCTAGAGGCATCAACCCATCATTCATTAAAGGCATCAAGTCCTCAAGCCATCAAGAGCCTCCTAGTTCATCAAGAGCCCCCTAGTTCATAGTTCTAGCCTAGTTAGATTAGAAGTAGAGGAGTTCTAGTTCTTCGGCGGATCTGGAGCCCCGGCGTCTGTCTGGAGCACAGAGTTTGGTATAGTTCTAGTTCTTTCTCTATTATTGTATTCTTCATTATGATTAGGAAAACATTGTTCTTAATAGTTCATATGTTCTTGATTACAATAGTCTTTGTCTACTTTGATTATATGTCTAGTATAGTTGGTTTGATCTTATTGAATTCATGTAAATGCTCGTATAGCGTTTATTCATGCGGACGATGGATAGATGATGAACAGTATGTAGACGTGGTGTCTAGGTATTTTTTTTATCTGTGAGTGCACCGTGATGTGCCGGGTCATGTGGTAGATCGAATAGGTGACAGCTGCATTGAGTCCTCTGCAGTCCACCACCTGTATGTAGGCAAGCAGGCACGGTCACGAAGTTGGGTGATGACTCTGTTTCACACCTTTCCTAGATGATGCCCTTTGCATGTGATTATGGTATAGGATTAGTCTAACAATGATTGCTAGATGTAATTGCACTAATTGATGTAGTTATAGAATTACTTTTGATATTAATTCCTTAGTTTATCCATTGGCTAGCTATTACTATGACTAGAGAGTGCTCTGATAATTATCTTTTATTTATGATGCTTGATCATACTTATCTTTATTTATCTTGTGACCTCTACCTGTTATGAGTAGAGTAAATGACATCGGTAATGTCACTTATCCATTGTATACCATCACTATCAATATAATAGATTAAAGTTTATTCTAGTCCGTCCCAGTGGTATAAATATAAATCGACAACCTGGTAGAACTCACTAGGTAAAATGCTACAATGGTATAATTATCTGTCCGCTTGCAGAACTGATCTTAGTTTATATTATTTATATTTATTTCTACCTAGTCACATAGATTAATATATAAAACCTTTATTTATTCTTAGCATTATTAATTAGGGATGACAACCTAATTCTTGCATAAGAATGTTGGTAATAGAAAAGTGGCTAGTTGCTAATGACAAGTTAATTAATTACCATTCATCTTCTAATCTCGCCTCTCGCATTAAAAGTTATATAGTTATATTTGGCGACGTTAGTAGATGTCAACACACGACGTATGCAGATACAATGAGGTGGCCGACGAGCTGGCAAAGATCGTGCCTGAAAGGGCTTCGGTCCTGACAGGCGTATTTGCTAACGATCTCCACAAGCCTTCGGTCAACGTCGATCCCTCGGGAGGCAAGGGGAAGGAGACCCCCGAGCCCCAGGAGAACTCGGAGCGTACTCAAGCCACGGAAATCCCTCGGGGGCTTCCAACCCCTCTGACAAAGAGGAGCCACCCGAGACCATGGCTGAAACCGACGACGAAGACGAGGCGATGGAGATTGAAGTCGAGCTCGACGACGACGAGCTAGATTGGCGCGAACCACTGGTCAGTTGGCTCGTCCGAGGGATTTTTCCCTCGGACAAGACCAAGGCTCGGCGGCTGGCACAACGAGCCAAGTCCTTCACGATGATCAACGGCGAACTCTATCAAGGTAGCCCTTCCAGGGTCCTGCAGCGCTGCATCCCTTTTAGCCAAGGCAAACGCCTGGTTGAGGAGATACACGTCGGGGCCTGCGGTCACCACGCCGCGCCGAGAACGCTCGTCGGCAACGCCTTTCGACAAGGCTTCTATTGGCCAACCGCCGTAGCCGACGCTACCAAGGTGGTATACTCCTGCAAAGGGTGCCAGTACTACACTCGATAGACGCACCACCCGGCCCAAGCTGTCCAGACGATCCCCATCACTTGGCCTTTCGCCGTGTGGGGACTAGATCTTGTCGGGCCCCTCAAGAAGGCGCCTGAGGGCTTCACCCACCTACTTGTCGCCATTGACAAGTTCTCGAAGTGGATCAAAGCTCGGCCGATTGCCTAGATCAGTTCAACCCAAGCAGTGTTGTTCTTTACCGACATCGTTCATCACTTCGGCGTCCCAAACTCCATCATCACCGACAACGGAACGCAGTTTACCAAGAAGAAATTCCTGGCATTCTGCGACGACCACCATATATGAGTGGATTGGGCGGCAGTAGTTCACCCAAGGATGAACGGCCAAGTGGAGCGTGCCAACGGCATGATCCTCCAGGGCCTCAAGCCGAGAATCTTCAACAAGCTTAACAAGTTCGGCAAGAGGTGGCTGACCGAGCTCCCGCGGTGATATGGAGCCTAAGGACCACGCCGAGCCAAGCCACGGGCTTCACGCCTTTCTTCTTGGTCTATGGTGCCGAGGCTGTGCTCCCCATGGACTTGCAATACGGCGTCCCGAGAGTCCAAGCCTACGACGAGCTAGGCAATCAGGTCTCTCGAGAGGACGCGCTGGACTAGGTGGATGAGGCCCGAGATATCACCTTGCTGCACTCGGCCAAGTATCAATAAACCTTACGTAGGTAACACGCTTGGCGCATTCGAGGCTGAGCCTTCAGCATAGGTGACTTGGTGCTGCGGCTCAGGCATGACAGCTGAGGACATCACAAGCTGACGCTACCATGGGAAGGGCCATTCGTCATCGCCGAGGTGCTGCGCCCGGGAACGTACAAGCTGGTGAACGAGAAAGGCGAAGTCTACGACAACACTTGGAATATTGAACAGCTACGTTGCTTCTACCCCTAAGATTCCGAGCATTGTACATCTTGAAATCAATAAAAGATTCGACTTCTTTTTCTCGTATGATTTTAAGATTTTTTCACCCGAGCCCACCCACGGGAACGGGTGAGCCGCGCGACCAAAAGTAAGGCTCGACCCTATCTCCGATAGGGCTGACCCTCCCTTGGGGGCTAGGATGGGGGAACCCCCAGAGTCCCTCCGAGACTAATCGAATTAGAAAAACTCAAAAATTTCGAAAACCGTTGAAATTTTTATCTCCCGAGTTCGCTTCTCATCCAAATCAAACGGAAACCTTATAAATCTTAGACGTGCAAAAGAAATCTCAGAGGGTAGAGCCGGCTGAGCCGCGAGACCGCCTACGCCTCTAGGATACGGCATCTCTACTCGCCACTCTTCGCCTAAAGGTAACTTGCGCTCGGAAAAGAACTTATAAGAGTAGCATCTGAAAGGGGAGAAGGCTCAGGTAGTATCGAATGAACTCTTTTTCTAAAGCTCTCACCCTACCAAGATCCCTAGGAGCACGGCTGAATCTACGGCGCTAAAGCTACGACGCCCGAAAGGTCCCCTGAGGCTCGATGGCCCGGGCTCAGGGTCGGCGAGGAAAATGCTTAAGAAAAAACACGAACTAAAAAACAAGCATGCACTGAATATTTACATAAATATCAAGGCCTCAAAGGGCCGCATGTTTGTTTCTTACAAAACTTTTCTGGGCACGGTGGCCCAGCTTTCCTAATCTAGGTCCAAGGGGGAAGCTCCACGTCTTTTTCGAAGAGGGCCGCCAGGGCCGTCCCAGGGACCTCCACGGAGTTGATCAGCACAAGGAGGTCATCGTCAGAAGCCTCGAGGAAACCCTCGCTGATGGCGTCATTGTCGAAATTCTCATAGTGAGACTTCACCACCGCCAGCGTCTTTTGGATGCCTATCAGGAGGGCTTCTTTGAGCTGGTCACCCAACTTTCCGTGGAGGGCTTCCAGGCGGCTCCTGAGCGAGCTCCCCGTGGGCTCACCACCGGTGCCGAGGGCATCACACAGCGTGCGTGCCACCCTCTGCAGGTCCTAGTGTTTGGCGACCTCGGCGTCCTGCGCGGCGTTGAGGACGGAGATGGTCCCTTGCGCGCTGACGGCCTCCACCTTCAAGGCTGTGGCGACAAGACGGTTAAGCCATGGCGGTAGGCAACGGACGGTCAGAACAAAAGAAAGCTAAAAAAGGGTAAGACATACTTTCGACCTCCTCCTGAGCCTTCCTCACATCCTCCCGGACGGCGTCGACCTCGCCTACCGCCTAGTTCAGGGCCACCTGGGAGCGGTCCATGTCCGACGACAGGACATCCACGGCGGCCTCCTTCTCGGAGGCGAGCGTCCGCGCAGCGTCCCACTCCCGAGCTGCCTCAGCCAGGGCAGCCTCCATCTGCTGGACGCGCTCCACCAGGGGAGCGAATCAGCCCCAGGCCTCCGCGACCTCGACCTTCAAGGCATCACGGTCGAGGGTCAGGTCGGCCTGCCGAGCAGTCGTACCGGTGAGCTCCTCCTGGGAACGAGCGAGGGCTTAGCTCTTGAGGTCCAGCTGCTTCCAGAGGCCGATGCCCTAGCGGAGGAACCATCACTTCTCATGGGTGGTCGTCATGAGTTCCTAGACAAGAACTAGAGACAAAAGCAAACCGGCGGGTCAAACGAAAATGCCGGTCCAAAACACTAAGACAATGAAAAAGGTAAAATGTGCGCACTAACCTGGAGTCACTCCTAAAACTCCGAGTCACTGGAGTCTGAGGAGGCACAGACTCTCCGACCACTGGGACTTGAGGTCCTGGAGGGCGTCCCACCGGTGGATCCTCGGCCCCGATGGCCTCACCAACCAACACCGCGCCTCCAGGCGCGGCCTCCGATAACTTCACTCGGGGCGCTCGGAATACGGCCCCCAGCGCTTCCGCCGGTGGGCGCCGACATAGGAGCCTTCCCTGGCTCGTTAGCGCCCACCGCGGGCTTTGTGGCCACCACGTACTGGGTGGCGTCAACATCATCGTCTTCTTCGTCCTCCTAGGAGGGGGACTCCTCCTCCGGCTCCCCGGCCTCCCGCTGGCGGCAGCGAAGCTAGGCGAGCCTCTGGGTCTCCCGAGCCTGCTTCCTCCTCTTCGAGGTCTTCTTCTCCTTCTTCACCCTCTGCCGCTTGCCCCGGAGATGGTTCTAGGCCCTTAGGATGGCATCCTTCGGGATGGGGGGCAGAGAAGGCCTTCCCTCCCTCAAGAGGCCCTACGACCAAGAGAGGAAGAAGGATCAGAAAAAGAAGAAAGGCGAAAAAGAAGGAAGGCGGACGGTTGACGGGAAGACAGATGCTCACCAGCGAGATGTACCCTGAGCGTGGGCACATGGTCACCCTCTTCAGCTCGACCCAGGTGGGGTGACCGCTTACCGTGTATTTCACACGGCACATGATCTCGTCGGAGTTGAGGGTTTGGTTCAGCATCGACGTGCCCTCCCTTGATGCTCCCTCCACCATCTCGTACAGAGTGAGCTGGTGCTCCATCAGGGCAGCACGGTCTGTGCATGGAAGTGCGCCGCCAACCCGGCCACTGTCAAGCCTAGGTCCCGCAGCTTCTGCAACGCGGCGAGGTAGCAACTAAGGTGCTTGGTGTCGCGTGACGGGCACCCCCACTTCCATCGTGGGATGGGGGCGGAGATCACCCTCCCCAAATACTCGGAGAAGACGCCCTTGTTGTTCCGCAGGTAGAACCAGCCATCGTGCCACCCCTTGTTGGACGACTGGGCCTTATAGGGGATGTACTTGGCAGAGCAGAGCGTGAATTTGTGTTGACGGTCCTTAGAGCCTATTTCTTACCGCCAATATGTTACTAAAATAAATAGTAGGTAGGGCTTTAAACTAACATTTCCACAAGTTTTGGTGTGTACTTGACTTACAGGTGTGACCTGTGGAAATGCACAAAAACCATAAAGAAAGCGCATTCCAGAATTCGTATTTAGAAAAGGCGCAAAGAAGAAGAGAAGCCCACCTTCATTAGCATTCTGGGCCCATTCGTAACCACAGGAGAAGTCCAGGCCCAGAGACAAACCGACCACGCGAAGGCGGTGGCCAAACGGACCCACCAGTGGGGTGGCCGGTCCTAGGGGCGGCCGGTCCCCTAGTGGGGCCTCTCGGGCCCAGTCTTCTCAGGCGGTGCGTAGGACGGTTCTCTCAAGGTGGTTCCACCTACTTCCATATTTGTTGGCGCCTAAACCATCCTTGTTAGACTATAAAAGAGAGGGAGAGCTCCCCTCCAACATACACCATCATTTGGAGCCATCTACCTCACCTCTCACTTGTATTCTTTAGATGAGTTTTAGTATTAGAGCAAGGCAAGAGCTAGCAAGGAGAGTTTGTATCCTTGGGAGAAGAAGGAACACCTCGGTATGAATACAATGCAGTTCTCTTCCAAGTTCAAGTTCTTATCTTATTTATATAGCAATGCATATGAACTAGAGTATAGTCTTGGTCATGTTATGATCATGATATATGAACTAGCATATAGTTTATGTATTATGTTCTCGATATGTTCATCGTTGTTCTTCATCGTTCATTGACTTAGTATGAATAGAGGAAGAACTAGGGATGAGGTGACGGTTCGCCGTGCCTTCTCGGTTGCTCTTAGCCTAGCCTGTCACTCCGAAGGGGTGGGGTCCTAGGGGGTTAGGAGTTGTTTCCAAGTACGCGAGAATGGTGCTCGGGTATGCGGAGATCGGCGAATATGTCGGTATCCCATCCCTAGCACTCCCCCACGTTCGGAAATTAGGTAGGAGTTCGTAAAGTCTCTATCGGCTGGCAGACCAGCTGCGGGGATCTCCCTGTCATCCCAGACCTAGTCCTGATACTAGACATGCTAGTTAGATGTTTACTAATAGTTCTTTGCATAGTTATATATGACCAATGCCTGCTCAATTAGATATATTCTATTATTCTTTATTTCTCTTTTATCCTTGAGGTCGGCTCAGATGTGTGTCCACTATCTTTGAACTATGATTTACCCCTGCCTATGCTATGTCTACCTATGCATTCAATAAGTGATCATGTTTATGCTAAAGCCAGATGCATTCGTCCTGCCCTCCTATGGGAAATTATAAATATGACACCCCTGAATACTCACGAGTTGAAATGCTACAATGATAGTTCCGTGTGCTTGCGGATTTATCTATACTGAGCTATCATGATTGGCATACCTAAGTACCATTACCTAAGGACTATAATTCTTGTTGCACCCCAAGGCGTCGTGCTTTAGTTTTGCATATCGTAAGTAATGATGGTTGGGAAGGCCAATCAGGCACTTCTAACTGTTATTACCAGACTGCATTTTCTTGGCCAACGCCGTTAAGGGCCGAGAGTTACCTTTCTGAAGTAATGGTGGTCAGGGATGTCAACACACGTTTCTAGTATCGTTGCTAGGGATGGGCTTTTAGTCTATCTTTAGTAATGATGCTAAGAAATGCCAACAATTTGCAGCCCCAGCGCTGACGATCTTCCATGGGTTCCCCGCGCCGAATGACTTCATGTACGAGTCGACACGGAAAAGATACCGCCAGAGGTCCCAATGCGACATCACCCCAAGGTAGCGCTCGCAGACGGCGGCGAAGATCGCAGCCTGTGAGACAGAGTTGAGGGTGAGGTTGTGCAGCTCCAGTTCATTGGAGAAGAGCAGCGCTTGGCAGAACTAGCTCGGCGGCGACCCGAGCCCTCGCTCGTGGAAGGCGACGAAGCTCATGACGTACCCCTTGAGGGGCCGTGGCTCCAGGTGGTCGCGCAGTGGCGCGATCCACTCCGGCCGCTACGGGTCAGTGCGGAGGTAGAGGAGCCCCAACGCCACGAGGTCCTCAAGTTGTCCCTCCGTCACCAAAGAGGGGAGCCAAGGCTCCACCTCGAGCGTGGCGGCGGCAGCAGCGGCGGCGTCAGTAGGCACTGGAGCAGCCATTGCGAGAGGAGAAGGGTGCGGGAAGAAGAAAAGGACGCTGGCGGCGAGGGCGAGGAGCTTGCGAAGGGCTCTGGACGATGGAGACGAAGAGGCAAAGGCAGGAGAAAGCAGCGAATGGCAAAGGTAAAAAGAAGAAGGAACAGTTTTTCCTTATATACTCAAGCCACGAACCCAAAGCGGATTGCGGTGAATCCGCCGCATTAACTGCGTGGGTCCTACCACGACTCTCCGTATCGTTGCCGCCTTCGCGCACGCAACCGTCTCGTCTGCCCCGTGTAACACCCCTGGTGTTACGGTTAATTAAAACCTGCCATGTCATCATCCTTAGTTGCAAATCATCCCGCATCAAACCTGATCACTATGTACTAAATAAAATAATTTTTATTTCCACATATGATTATACTTAGGTATCTTTAAGTGACTTTATGATTTAAATAATTGTTTGTGTGTATGCCTATAAATCCAAATAGAAAATAAAAAGGAAAACAGCTAAAAACCCTGATCGGACCCGAAACCCTAAAACAAAAACTAAATAGGATAAAGTGTCGGGCCTTAAACAAAAGTTGTAAATCTTTAAAAGTTGAGCAACTCCTATTTTGGGCAATTTTGAAGTTATTAAAAATAATTTCAAATAAAACTTTAATCTAGGTTTTAAAGTTTAAACTTGAAATACAAATTCAAAAACTAGTAGGAATATAATGATGGTCCTTTAATAAAAGTTTTAGACCTTTCAAAATGGAACAACTTTCATTTTTAGATATTTTGAAGTTATGCTGTGGAAATTCAAATTAAACTCTAATCAATGCTTTAAAATTCAAATTTGAAATGCCACTTCAAAATTATCAAGAATCTGATCAAACACCTTTAATGAAAGTTTTTGAGTTCAACAAGTAGAACAACTTTTGTTTTTTACAGATTTTCAAGTTATTGAGAAAATTTGGGAGAATTTCACTGAATTGCAGATCAAATTCAAATTCAAGATTTACCCCCTTTTGATTATTTTCAAATCTGAGTAGAATTTGAGTTTGCTTCAAAAACCAAAAATCTTCTACATGAAATTTGCCACAACTTTTATTTTTGCAGTTTTTCCTGTTGCTATTTGGAATAGGTAATTATGGCATAAAATTGGGTTTGACTCCTAGGGTTCTAGCTACAGTGGGGGACCTCTACTGTGCGCTCGACACCGTGCGCGCGTGCGCGCGCCGCACGCCGGCCGCCGTCCGGTCGGCCGGGGCCCGGTCGCCACCGCGCTAGGGTTGCACGGGGGGCCCCGGAGCCTCGCTCGTTCTTATTCACCCCCTCCGATGGCTTAAAGGCCACAAGCGCTACTCCTTTTCCTTCTTTCCCCTCGCGGTCGCCGGTGAGCACGCCTCGGTTGCCGGCCAAATTGGCGTTCTCCTCTCCACCATTGTTGAATTCCTCCTATCACGAACCTCACTGCTCGCTTGCGCCTTAGATGCACCAACACTTCCAAGCCTTAGTGCCTTGAGCGTCCCGGAGCGGGCATCATCGTCCTCGGGTCCGGCCGGGGCGCCGCCGCGGACGATCTTCCAGTGCCTAGCTCATTTCAGTGAGTCTCTCCCTGTCCCAACCTTCGTCTGGTGCTACTAATAACGCCGCTATCATCATACCTGTGTTGATTTAACCTCTACCACTCTAGGATCATCGGAACATGAGGACGACCGGTGGTGCGCATCGCTGCAGCCGCGGTCCACGTCGAGCTCGTCGTTCCGAGCTGTCTCCGTCCTTAGCGCTTGCTGTCTCATGATCTTGGTGAGCTACTGATCATCCCCAAGCCTTCCTTTTAAACGCTACTGCACGCTCGCGGCCGGAACGGTTGTCCCGCGCCCGGAACGGTTGTCCCGCGCCATCACTTCTGCCATGGGCGAGATTTAGCTCGTCGAAGGCGCATAGCTCATAGGTCCGGTGTCTTAGGGTGTCCATAGGGTCGGAGGTGGGCTACGGTGTGCTCGGTTTGGGCGTGGCGGTCATCGTCGGCGAGCTCCACAGCGGGGCGGCTCGTGCATGCTCGCGGGAGCGCTCTCCCCTGCGCGAGGAGGAAGACGAAGGGGAAGAGGCCGGGTGGGCCTAGCTGGGCCTAGGGGTCGGCCCAATGGCTCGGGTGGAGCCAGGGAGTAGAGGAGGGGCTCGCAGGCTGGCCGGGCCAGTTGGGCCGTTTCGGGCTGATTCCGTCTTTTCTTTATTTGGGGATAAAATTTTGTTTATTGAATTTTATTCCAAGGAACAGTGCTGAAGTTTGCTATTTTCATATGAATTAAATCACTGCATGAAAAAAATTATGAAAATATTTATGGTTACTCTATGTAATGAATATTATTTAATAAAAATACTAAACAATGACTTTGAGTAGTTTTTGTACGAACCAAAAATCAGCATTTTAATTCATAAAAGAAAATGTGCTGAATTTTAGTAAATCTCCTGTTAATCCAAAAATCATGCAATTTTATTTGGCACTGTTTTAGGTCAAGACCTGTCTGTTGGTAAAATTTAGGCTCAGTTGGGAATAATTAACTTTGTTATTTAATTAATGTGGAATTATTTGATTAATAAATGAAGTGGAAACATTAGGGAATTAGGCTTTGTGTTATTTGGGATGGATTGCTGGCTCTTGGTCAAACCCCTGATGACCAAAGGTACCTTAATATGACACTTGTTATTAGTGACTCATGAGTGTTGGTTGAACCTTGTCAGAGTCATTAATCACTGTAAAATGGCTAATAAAGTAATCGTACCACCACCACCTTACTTAGTGAAAATCATCTTACAACTTTATTGCGAAGGAAAGTTGTACTCCATTTTCTAAATTACGATTTCATTCATTAATTCATGATTTAGTATCATGTCATACATATCATCATGTTAAGCACTGCATCATTATTTCGTGTAGTGAACGCACGGTAATTATTATCGGAAGCGAGTCCTGAGAAAGGTTTTCGCTAGGAGGACGTGGATAATTCTCGGTGATTGACTTCAAAGTTCTATCTACTGCGAGCAACAGGCAAGCCCCGATGTATTCAGCCCCTTCCTTGTGATTTACAAAATATTTGTAACTTGAGTTAAATTATTGCATTAGGTTGATAGGAGTTGATTGTCACCTACTTGCTGCATTACCCACCTTGATATATTAACCCTTGAAACCTGTTTAAAAATGAAAACATTGAAAAATGCTTAGCCCTGCTTAAATGATGTAGATTTGCATAAATGCTATTTTTGAGCTATTGCGATAAACTATTCAATCATGAAAATGGAAATTGGTATTATTCTCGTTCGGTGGCTGTGCACCTGATCAGTACACTGTCATCGATGGGAAGGGTTTTCCTGCTCGGTGATCGTGGCATTGGGTTAGAGTCCCAACAATTGTCACCGACGGAAACGGGATTTGAAAACCGAAGGGACACTTGTACTTGGGTTAGAGTCCCAATCCATTGTCGCCAACGGAAAAATAATTAGGGACCATTTGTTGTAGGCCTGTTGGATCGAGACTTTGCAACTAGCCACATACTACGGAAAGCCTCTGACTCCGATGGCTCTACTGCTGGAACCAACAACCACGCACTGGGAGTGGAGAGATGGCGAGAGTAGCATGTACCCTCGTGGCCGTCGTGCCTGGAGACTAGAGGGGTACTGTGCTCTCGGGTGGCGCAGGACTGGTTCCGGGGTACGAAAAGCCGTGGTAGGCGGGGTTGGCATATGCAAGCTTAAGTGCTACATATGCAGTGTGGATAGGGATCCCCAGCTGGGTATTAATCGATTCGAATCGTCGTTGCTCCTCGGTTATGGAGACTTCATCCTTCGACCATTCAGCGAAGAGTGGTTCGAAACTAGGATGTTTTTGAGAATGATTAAATAATTGGAATTGAAAGATACATGAGAAAGAACTGAGAACTATCAATATTGATTATAATAATATTGAGTAAAATACTAAAAGTAGGATTAGTAATGCTTTTCTGCAAAATTCTTTGAGGGCCTGCTTGGTTGCTTACCAATTTTTGCCCAAACAAAATCATGGCTTGCCAAAATGAAGGCTTACCAAAATCAAGGCTGCAAAGTTAAGGTAAAAAACTTAGGTATGCATTTGGTTAGCTGCCAAAACTAAGTCTTGCCAATTTTCTCTTTTATATAAGTTTAAGAACTTTCTAGAGACTTACCAAAACTTTGGTAATAAGAAATGGTTTGCCAATTTTTTGGCAATGAACCAATTGAGAACTACTAATTTTGGCATGCATGGTTTTGGCTTGGCAAAAATTGGCAGCAAACCAAGCAGGCCCTGACTCTTGCTAAAGCCTTACCATGACTCCCCTCAGCCTGCATTCCTGAGTCTCATTCCTTTTTCTTAGTCGGGTAAGTCTTGCGGAGTACCCCATGTACTCAGGGTTTGTTAACCCCCTGTTGCAGGTGACTTAGGTGTACAGCTCGGTGTGGGACCATGCCGGTCAACGGATCATGCATGGATGAAAAAGTATATGATGTAACCCTTGGGCAGGGTGTCTAGTTGTAAGATGCTGCTCCACTACAAAACTCTGGTTTGGGATAATGTAATCTAAATTTGTAAATTATATTTCTGTAATACTTCCGCACTCTTTACTCTGATTCAAATTATTTGTGTAAACTGTTGTAATACTGCAATGCTTGCAATGAGATCCTTGGGAAGTTAGGGTTTCCTAGGGAACCCGGCAGGCCACCTAAGTCAAGGGGAACTCGTGCAGACTAGTCAAAGGTCCTTAGGGACGATGACGGTGCATGTGGGCCCTATGATTAAGGCGGTTCTGTCACACCCCGAACCGTCGCGTCCGTCAAGCTTCCCTCCTCAAAAGGTGCGTTGAATCATTATGATAACCTCCTCATTTTCGACGATATCCTCCTTCTCGACAAAGGAACCCCGGGCTCGGGCACCTGTTACATTCCCAGGGGATCTGTTGACGGTCGATAATGTCAACTTTTATTAGAACTTTAGACACAAATGGATACATGAAAACATACTAGTCTAGGGTTTTAAATGACAGTTTCCATGAGTTTTGCATGTTCTGTATTTTCTAGGGACTATTCCAGAAAAGCATAAAAGAGGGATTAAAATGCGTAATTATCACGAAACGTATCCGCGAAGGAAACATCATCACGAAGACCCTGGAAGAGTGTAGAAGGCACTCGAAGCAACCTGGGGCCGAGCCCTAGCCAGGTGGGGCTGGCCGGCCCAGGGGTGGGGCTGGCCGGCGCCCCCCTAGGGTTTCACCGCCGCCTTCTGGAGTCTTCTTCCACCGCCTCCTAGGAGTCATCTCACCCCTTGTTTCAAGTCGGTTTGATCCTACAGCGCACGTGCATCCCACCAGGCTATAAATAGAGGAGCAGACCCCCTGGAGGCTTGAATCATCATTCATCGAAGGCAACAAGTCTTCAAGCCATCAAGAGCCTACTAGTTCATCAAGAGCCTTCTAGTTCATAGTTCTAGCCTAGTTAGATTAGAGAGTAGAGGAGACCTAGTTCTTCGACAGGATCTGGACCCCGGCGATCGTCTGGAGCACAGAGTTTGGTATAATTCTAGTTCTTCCTCTATTATTGCATTCTTCATTATGATCAGGGAAACATTGTTCTTAACAGTTCATATGTTCTTGATTACATTAGTCTTTGTCCACTTTAATTATATGTCTAGTATAGTTGGTTTGATCTTATTGAATTCATGTAATTGCTCGTATAGCGTTTATCCAATCGATCGTTGGGTAGATGTTGAACAATGTGTAGACACGGTGTCTAGATATTTCATTTATCTGCGAGTGCACCCTGATGTGCCGGGTCGTGTGGTAGTTCGCGTAGGTGACAGCTACGTTGATTCCTCTGTAGTCCACCCCCCATATGTAGGCCAGCAGGCACGGTCGCGAAGTTGGGTGATGACTCTATTTCACACCTTTCCTAGATGATGCCCTTTGCATGTGATCATGATATAGGACTAATCTGACAATGATTGCTAGATGTAATTGCACTAGTTAGAGTTATTCATTGACGTAATTATAGAATTACCTTAGATATTAATTCCTTAGTTTGTCCATTGGCTAGCTATTACTATGACTAGAAAGTGCTCTGATGTTTATCTTTATTAATGATGCTTGATCATACTTATCACCCTATTTATCTTTATTATCTTGTGACCTCTACCTGTTATGAGAAGAGTATATGACATTGGTAATTTCACTTATTCATTGTATATGGTTATTATCAATATAATAGATTATAGTTTATCCTAGTCCTTCCGAGTGGTATAAATATAAATCGACAACCTGGTAGAACTCCTAGGTAAAATGCTACAATGGTATAATTATCTGTCCGCTTGCAGAATTGTTCTTAGTTTATGTTTATTTATATTTCTGCCTAGTCACATGGAATAATATGTAAAACCTTTATTTATTCTTAGCATATATAATTAGGATAGACAACCCAGTTCATGCTAAAGAATGTTGGTAATAGATAAGTGGCTAGTTGCTAATGATCTGTTAATTAAATACCATACATCTTCTAATCTTGTCTCTAGTGTTAAAAGTTATAAAGTTATATTGGGCGATGTTAATAGATGTCAACAAGCATTTTTGGCGCCGTTGCTGGGGAAGGCACATTAAACTTAGGAAATATTGATAACACATATGCATCATGGATAAGATTGTATTACCGATTGATTTCTAACTCGAACAGACACACCCCCATTTTTTATCATTTACTTATCTTATGCAGGGTGATGAATGAATGGTTTTTCTCTTCCAAATAATTTCATTGATGATCCAGAGAAACTCCTGAGAAGAAAGAAGTTTATAGAGGTAAGGGACAATTTTAAGCTACCATCAAGAACACCCATCGCTGCTCAAGTCAGTTCATCAAAGGAGCCAGCTCCAACATTGGAAGAAGTACATTTAGGAGAAGATTTATCTTCTGTGTTTGAATACATGGCTGAGAAGACATTGCGCGAGTTCTTTGACCCAACAACAGAAAACATTCGGACTGGACCAGTAGACAACACGGGGGAGAATGGATTTGAGCTCAAGCCTGCTCTTATCACCATGGTTCAAGCCAGCCAGTTTTGTGGAAAAGCTGATGAAGATGCAAGTGCACACTTATAATACTTTTTAGAGATCTGCAGCACCATCACGATCAGAGTAGTACCAAGAGATGCTATTTTACTCCGTCTTTTCCCATTTTCACTTTTGGGGAAAGTTAAGCAGTGCTTCTACACTAATAAAGACAAGAACACTACATGGGACCGATGCTCAACTGCTTTCCTGGCAAAGTTCTTTCCTATAGGCAAGACAAATGCTTTGCGTGGGAAAATCTCAAGTTTTCAACAGCAACATGACGAATCATTCACTGAAGCATGGGAGAGATTCCAAGATTACATTGAAGACTGTCCTCATCATGGGATAGAGGCTTGGCTATTGATGTAGACCTTCTACCATGGGCTTATCTCAAGCACCCGTGAGTCCATATATGCTGCAGCTGGAGGAGCTTTCCTGTCACTGAAGCTTCCAGAAGCTCAAGCACTTGTAGAGAAGATGGCCTCAAATCTGAGCTGTAATGAAGAACGTACTCAACCTCGCAAGAGAGGAGGAGGCATCCATCATCCTAAGGAGACCGTCATGGTTGTCGACACCAGAAGTGGCAAACGGATATACCGCAAGCGTACGGTAGTCAATGTAGCCTTCACCGGGAGTATTCCAGGTATCGTATTCTCCACGGGGAACGTGAAGTGTTCTAACTAGGTTCAAGGCCGTCCAGTGATGAGACAAAGGAGCTATGATAACTAGGTAGAGAGGTTCTTATGTAGCAAAAGATATCTAGTCTTGGCTTTCTAAGTATAAAGTGGTTTACCACCTCCTCCCTTTACAACAGGTGACAGGCGAAACAGTAGGAGATATAACACCTACCCGAGGCGGCTGTACTATTGTATTGATGCCCTGCCGTTTTAATAACTTGTCTTACACACGTGGTGGAATACGAAGACCAGACAAGGCTGTCACCACTTGTTGGCTACCACAAATAGTCCGTGCGACAAGCGGCCTACACTGGCAAGATATAGCCTAGACACCACGTCTACACTACACTTACTACTCTAACCTTCATGAGAGACTAGAGCACTTTACTAAGTAAAGCAATGTACAGGTAAAGCAAGTATATACTTAAAGTACCAGAACCAGAATATCGAATACTAGAAGGACTCGAATGTAAAACTTACTTGAAGATTCGCATCCGCTGAGGTACACCTTGGAGAAGATTCCCGACAGGCCCAGGGCTTTCTCCTGAAGACTTCCCTCACTCTCTCCCAACTAGCACACCACTATAGCAGAGCTAAGCTACTACATAGTGTTTTCTCCTTTGAATCATGCTCCAAAGTGAAGGCCTATGGGGGGTATTTATAGGGGGATGAAGGGTAGCGCCACGTCAGCGATCCGCGTGACCTCCAGCATGCACCGTTGGATCAACCGCCATATAACCGCCTTAGGATCAAGGGTGGAGGATTTCCAACACATGTTCAACATGAGAAAGGCGGTGGAGGTTCAACCGACCTGGCTGGGCCCAAGGAGGGGTTCGGCCGACACACTTATTGTCAAGTGGGACCATGGGTGAGTGTCCCCACACTTATCTTGCCTTTGGGTGGTTCGGCCGAACCACTCATTGTGCCCATCTTTTGCACATCGTCTCTAGAAGCTGTGATATTGTTGAATGTGGAGGTGGTTTGTCATTTGTCCATACTTGGTAGGTTGCCCAACCTTCATATAGAGCTTCCAAACACTGAAAAGTACCTGCTCTGAGTGCCTGCAACCAAATAATGACAAGTACATGTGGAACCAAGTTATTTGTACCTAAGTCATTATGTGTTTGGTGGTTTCCTTCTACAAAGAATGTCTTGTTGACGGTTTTGATGGGGTAAAAACATGGTATAACTACCGTCAACAATGGTCACTGCCAAGCTAGACCTCATCATGAAGAAACTCGACATAGAGAAGAAGGAAGTCATGCATATTGATGATTCCCGCATGACCTGTGAAGAATGTGGAGATTATAGGCATTCAGCTGTCAACTGCCCTACGTTGCAAGAGGATGTGAACCTCATCAACAATAACACCTACTATCGTCCTCAGCAAGGTCAAGGATGGAACCAGCCAAACCAAGGATGGAATCAACAACCTCGACAAAGTAATTACCAAGGTAACAACCAAGGTAATCATTACAATAATTACAATCTTCCACCTTTAAGAGACTTAGTTATTGGTCAATCTAAATTGTTAGATCAAATGTCTAGAAAGGTAGCCTCGAATGATAAAGCTTTAGAAAACATAAATACTAGAATGGATACCTTTGCTTCTGCTATAAAGAATCAGCACAGCTTTAATAAAATGTTAAAATCACAATTAGCTCAGCTTGCTGCTGCTGTCCCTCCATTTGAGAAAGGTAAGATTCCGGGCTAGCCGGAAGATTTGGAAACTGCTAACCTTGTTGATATTCACAATGCAACACAATACCAAATTGAGCCTACAGATATACAGTGGATAGATCACTCACTACCTAAGAAGATGGGAGACCCTGGAAGACCTGTCATTCCTATCTCTATAGGATGTCACAGCTTTCCAGAAGCTAACTGCGATTTCGGCGCAAGTGTCAACTTAATTCCTAAGGTAATCTATGAGAAAATATTAGGTGATCCTTTGTTGTACACAGATATGCGTTTGCAGCTTGCAGATCAGTCTATTTGCTACCCCGAGGGAGTACTAGAAGAAACTTGTTATTAGAGTGGGGCAATCATATGTCCCAATTGACTTTGTGATTATGGATACCGGAGGAGATGAGAAGGCACCCATTATCTTGGGATGACCATTCTTATGCACAACCAAAGCCATCATCTATGTGGAACACGCCAACATTGTCCTCTCCATCAAGGACAAGAAGGAGAGATTCTCGTTCAAGAACCGCATCCTGAAGGATCCAGTAGTCCCGAAGCAATTCCATCAACAAGAAGAGCAACAACAACAACTGCCCAAGAAGAAGAATAATAGAAGATGGAGGAAGAACAAGTCCTGGCGTGTACCTGAAGAAACCGCTCAACTAATCAATGCTATTAGCACAGAAAATGATCATGTGCTCCCGAAACCATTCCCAATAAAGAAAGGTGACTCAGGTGTACCAACCATTGAATGCACAATCAGAGACATCACTTTTCCCAACACCGTCTGCGACACTAGATCATGTGTCAACGTAATGTCCAAAATGGTATATGATGAATTATTTGATGATTTAGCATTATACCCAACATATATTTAGTTGTAGATGGCAGACCAATCACTAAGATTCCCTGAAGGCATAGTCAAGGACGTCATGGTAGGAATTCAAGATAAATATATTCCTGCAGATTTTCTAGTTCTTGACATGCAAGAGGAGCCCTGACTCTGGTGGCACTACTACTTGAACCGACAACCACGCACTGGGAGTGGAGAGTTGGCGAGAGTAGCATGTACCCTCGTGGCCGGCATGCTGGATTGGAGACGAGTACTGTACTCTCGAATGGCGCAGGACCGGTTCAGGTTTTCGAAAAGTCGTGGTAGGCGGGGTTGGTATATGCAAGCTTTGGTGCTACATATGAAGTGTGGTTAGGGATCCCCAGGTGGGTACTAATCGATTCGAATCGTCGTTGCTCCTCGGTTATGGAGAATTGATCCTCACACCTACATCGAAGAGTGGTTTAGAACTAGGATGCTTTTGAGAATGAATAAGTAATTGGAATTGAATGACCCATGTGAAATAACTGAGATCAATGGTTCTTGATTAAAATAATATTGAGTTAAAATATTGAAAGTAGGATTCAATATTAGTATTGCTTTTCTACAAAATATTTTGACTCTTGCTAAAGCCTTACCTTGACTCCCCTCAGCCTGCATTCCTGAGTCTTCTCCCCATTTTCTTTAGTTAGGTAAGTCTTGCGGAGTACCCCAGTACTCAGGGTTTGTTAACCCCCTGTTGCAAGTGAGATGAGAGTACAGTTCTGCTTGGGACCGTGCCAGTTGAAGGATCGTGCATGGAAGAAGATGTGTATATAAATTAACCCTTGGGTAGGGTGTCTAGTTGTATACCGCTATTCCAATACGAAACTCTGGTTCGGGATAATGAAATTTATATTTGTAAACCTATGGTTATGTAATACTTCCGCACTCTCTACTCTGATTCATATTATTTTTGTAAACTGTTGTAATACTTGCAAGGTCTTTACAATGAGATCCTCGGGGAAATCAGGGTTTCCAAGGGAACCCGGCAGACCACCTAGGTTACGGGGAACTCGTGCACAGTAACCGGAGGTCCTTAGAGACGATGATGGTGCACGTGGGCCTGGTGATCTGGGCGGTTCTGCCACAGAATGGTATCAGAGTATTTCATTGTAAAGTACTTGCAGTATTACTTTACAAAACTTTAAAATGATTTGGATTGAATAAAATTAATGGGGTAGTTTGGTCCGAGATGCTTCTGAACTCTCCTCATTCATTCTATAGAATCTTTCCTTGATTATTTCTATAGATCTGTTGTTAGGTTTTAAGCTTAGTAGTGGATTAGCTCCTTAAGTATGCCCTATGTTAAAAAACATTGAGTGCATGTCACTCTAGTAATTGATTTGCTGGGTATGAATATATATCAGAGTAGTCTGCTCCGCGTTGGAATGCTCATGGATCATGACATTACAACTATTAATAATACCCCGATATGAAGTATATATATAATTTCTAAGATAAAACGTATTTCAAAAACTTATTTTTGTTAAAAAAATTCCCACCCTTCTCTTAAATGGATAAATCCGCAAAATCCTGCTGCTGGAATTAACGAGTGCCTGACTATGTTCGAAACCCCTACAGTGTTATGGCAATTACTATAGGAAGTAGGCTACTCAGAAACAACAAAATGTCGTTGGTCCCGTATTTTTCTTCTTGGTCGGACGTAGTATGAAGTGTCCCTACAGATCCTAGCCAGAGCATTAGCAATGGGTTAACTATAACTTTACGTTTGAAAGCTTCAAAAGGTTCTATATATTAAAAGTGTTTAAAGAAAACAAATTAAAAATGGTTCTTCTAGCTTTCCTTATGCTTGCTGAAAGATCTGGCATAAATAACTGACGACTCAAGGCAAAGGACACCCAAAAGTTTTAGTCTTCTTCAAAGGACTAGTAAAGAGTCAAAGTTCTACAACAATGCACTATGGAAATGCTACTCAATCTCCTTGGATTAGAGTAAAGATAATATATAAAGTATTGCCCAATATATGTTATATACTAACTAACATTGTGAAGACGCATAGGACGAGCATTCATCATATCATTAAATATATATATATATAATTAAATTTTTCCCTTATATTTCGAGTGCAGCTATTGTTCTTTCTAGCAGTTCTGTTTTATAAATCTTGTTATCGACCAGGTTTTTACCAATCCTTGTTAATCTTCGCTCCATGAGTTCCAAATCTGCGGGAACTTCTGGATGCACTTGAAAGTAATTCCATTGAATACAAAAACCATGCATCAGTTCTGGACTTTCCAATCTGTCTCAGTGTCGTACCTTGATGTGACACTCGCCACCTCCTTGAATTTAATATTGTCATTCCAACATTAAGATAATTGTGTCCTATGGTGGTGCCATAACTAGTGACCATGATGCTGCGACAGAACCTAGGGTCTCTTGTATGCCTAGATCATGCGAGATTCTACTGGGTACGCGCAGATATCGAGGTTAAAGGTTGTGGTCTACTGTAGCTCACAATTAGTAGGCGCTTTTTTGTTTTCACCTTTTTGTGGAGACGAATCCATCTAGCCATGGTATTTTATGATCTACGAATACGATGCAATGTAGAAACTTGAAATCTCTTGTGGCTCACTACCATATGAAATTTTGACCGAGTATTCACTTACATCGAAATACGTAGTCATTATACATCATAGTCCTAATTGTTATACCTTCCTTCTTGTGACTTCTTTTGACTGAGGCTACTTTAATTGTGCCTATTAATGGCGTTTCGACCATGACTATGATGCCTTACAAAATTGAGAATCTTGTGTGGCTTGCAAACATACAAGTGTTTCTCAGGGCACATATTAATATCATAGTTTGCGCTCCCAACCCATCAAGGTCACAATTATTGTGCTCTTATCCCATGCCAATCTTTGCTCTAAAAGTTTCCAGCCCTTTGGGAGCTTTTGGATGCACTCAATTCAATACAAGAACATATCAAATCCTTAACTTATCTGTGTATGTTTCTGTCTTTATTTTCTCCTTTCTTGACACATGCTTACTTCCTTGAAGTTGATAACCAACAGGTCAGGTGTTGTTTGAAAGCTATTGTAATTGTAGTTATAGGATATCATGATCCATGACCATGATGCAGTGTCGAAATCTGGGGTCTCTTATGGATCGCGACCATGGGAAGTTACTGCCGCACGCTCGCTGTTATCAGGGTTAATGGTCATGATCCTAGCCTGCAATTAGTGTGCTTTCACACTCCTTGACATCTCTTTTGGAAATTTATATCCTTGTTTTTCTGAATTTCTAAACTTCCTTGATTTTTATAACTATCTTGAAATCGGCTTTGAGAACTCACTTCTTGGGGAAATTTCGGGATGCACTCGAATTTATCCCACTGACCCAGTACAAAAATCTGGCACTAGTCCTTGACTTTCCATCAGTGTATGTGTCATGCATTGATCCAACATGTACCACTCCCTCAAATTCAACATGTTATTCCAGAGTCATTACGGTTGTGCCTATAGTGGTGCCATGACCTATGACCATGGTACCGCGTCGAAACCTAGGGTCTCTTGCGTGCCATGGACACACAGAGATTCTACTAGGCACGCGAGGTATCGAGGTTTAGGGTTGTGACATACTATAGCTTCACAATTAATAAAATTTCTTTTGTTTGCACTTTATGTGGAAACAAATCCATCTAGCTATGATGTAACATGATCTACGGTTGCGATACAATATAGCAACCTGCAATCTCCTGTAACTCACAATCACATGAGATTCTGAAGGGTATGTGCTCGTATCAAGGTCTGTGGTCACTTTTCATCATAGCCACAATCGATATACTTTCTCTCTTGTTACTGAGGTTACTTTAATTGTGTTCTATGATGGTATCTCGACCCGTGACTATGGTGCTATGTCAAAACTTGGAGTCTTTTGTGGACTGCAGCCACATAAGATCTTACCAGGGTACGCACTAGTATCGTAGTTGGTGCTCCCGAACCATTATAGCTCGCAATTAATGTGCCCTCACTCTCCTTGAAACTCACCCTTAAAAGATATTCCTCATAAAGGTTTATTTTCAAGAGCAAAAGTTAAAGCTTTTCATGTTGAGAGACAACTGATTATTCAAATAAGAATCTTCACTATAACAGATAGGAAGAGAAGTGTGGGCTAGTAGCTTATCAACTCAAGAGTCTGAACACTTGCAAGCGGCGTAGGATGTATTTCATGTATCACCACTTAAGAAGTGTCTTCAAGTGCCAGATCGAGGTATTGACGTAGTAGGATTTGAATTGAAACAAAGTTTGACTTAATCTGAGGATCAAGTGTGAGTCTTAGGCCAGAAAGATCGTGTTACTCAACAGACCACAACAAGAAGGTACAAAGTACAATGGAGTCAGCATTCAGAAGCAGAAGCCACTTGAGAGCCGGAAAATCTTCAATCTGAAAACTTTCCTAAGTTCTTTACTACTCTTTAAACGTAGTCTATCCGTTTCAAGTCTTATAAAAGAAAAACCCCTACTTGCTCTACAGTCAAGTTTGAAAAATGTTTACTTACACATTTTCTTTTCCATTACTTAACCTAAGGCTTTAGCCGTACTTTAAATCTTGAGATGAGATTTATTTAAGGGGGGAAGGATGTAACACCCCTGGTGTTACAGTAACTAAAACCTGCCATGTCATCATGATTGCATGCAAATCATCCCGCATTCAACTCTGTTAGTATGCATTAACTAAAATAAATTTTATTTGCATGTGATTGTGTATAGGTGCTTTAGAGTGACTTATTATGTAAATGTTTGTGTTTGTTTGTAGTTATCTAAATCCAATTGGAAAACAAAAAGAAAATCATATATAAACCCTACAACGGACCCAAAACCCTAATTTAAAAACTAAAAGGAATTAGATGTTGGGTCTTAAACAAAAGTTGTAAATCTTTAAAATAAATTGAGCAACTTCTATTTGGAGCAATTTTGAATCTATTAAAAAGAATTTCAAATAAAATCCTAATCTATGCTTTAAAGTTGAAATCTGAAATAAAAATTCAAAAACTAGTAAGAATCTGATGATGGTTCCTTAATAAAAGTTTTAGCTCTTTCAAAATGGAACAACTTTTATTTTTGGAGATTTTAAAGTTATTGAGTGGAATTTCAAAATTAAAACCTAACTAGTGTTTTGAAATTCAAATTTGAAATGTTACTTAAAAAATTATCAGGAATCTAACAAAACTCATTTAATAAAAGTTGTAAAGCTTGACAAATAGCACAACTTTTATATTTGGAGATTTTCAAGTTATTGAGAAAACTTTTGAGAATTTATCTGGATTTGAAATGAAATTCAAAATCCACTTTTGCGCCCTTTTGAATTATTCAAAATTTATTCCAAATTTGAATTCGGCTCAAAAAGCAAAGTTGTTCATCTTGAAATCCTCCACAAGTTTTATTTTGGGAATTTTTTGACTTCATATAAGAACTAAAAAGTAATTTGGTAATTAGATTAGGGAGCTCTAGGGTAGGGGCATTGTGAATCTACAGGGCATCGCCCCTTCCTACCTCCGGTCTCGCGTGGGGAGGCCGGCAGGCGTGCCTCACCGCACGCCGACGCCGCCCGGGACCCGGCCGGGGCCTGTCGCCGGCGGGTGTCGGAGTCATGGGGGCCCTGGCCACGTCTTGAAGTCGCCCCAGCCCTTTATAAGCCACCAGTTGTCGTGTTTTCTCCCTCCTTCCTCTGCCCTGCTCGTCGTCGTCGGCTCCAGTCGCCGGTGAAATTAGCCGTGCTCAGTGCATATCCATCCAATTCAGCTCTGCTATAGCTCCACCCATCTGTTGTGTGCCGTTTAAGCCCTTTCTCGCCTCTTGTCATCAACAGAGCAGCTCAGCTGCCACTGTCTTCTCCTCTGACCAGCAAAGGCTCCGCCAAGCTCGGTCCGTTGTGACCAGAGCTTCTCGGTGGGTATTTCTCCATATCTTCTTGTGTTCCAAGCCCTTTCGAGTTCCTGGAAGCTCATGGGATCAATGTTTGCTTCTTTGGAGTGTTGTAGACGCCGGAACGCTGCTCCGCCACCGTGAACACGCAGGCACGTCTGCCGTCGACATCTCCGGCATCTTATGGACCGCCTCCGACCTAACTATCACGGGCATCAAGGCCTGGTGAGCTCCTAGATGCTTATATACTAGATGGTTAGGCTCAGGTGGGTTCGGTTTGTCCATAACGCGCTTCGCCGACGAGCCGCAGTCCGCCATGACCGGCTGCAAGTTTCGGTTGGGACCCTAGGTTAGGGGCTAGGCCTTCAGGTTGGTGTGGGTGGTTGAGGGGAGTAATACGGTGTCCTCACCCCGTTGGGGACCTCATCGCCGACGGCGGACCGCCGCAGTTTGCGCCGCCGCTCGCGCGGGAGCACGTCTGTGCGTGGTAGAAGAAGGGGGAGGGGTCAGCTGGGCCGTATTCAGCCAGCCCAATAGCACAGCCAGCGCTGAGAGTGAGTGGGGAGGGAGCTAGGCCGCGTTGGGCCGGCCTGTTGGCTTATGGGCCGGCTCGGGCCGAAATGAAATTTCTCTTTTCTTATTTATCTATATAAGGAATAGTGATGCCCCTTGATATTTTTGTATAGAAATAAATACAGCTCCTAAAATTATGAAACTTTTTGAGTGACCTCTATGTATTGATATGAACCCAAGAAAAATATGAATCAGTGATTTCCAGTAATTTCTGCAGGATCTAAAAATGCCTCTTTTAATTCATAAATGTGATTTCCATAAATTTTGTAGGCTAGAATAATGATCCAGAAATCATGAAATTTAAGGTGGTCCTGTTTTAGATTTAATACTGTCTGTAGAAAAAGTTTGAGCCCTTTTGGAGATAGTTTACTTATTTATTAATTTTATGCTTCGTTAAACGATTAAGTAAAATAAATGGGAAACCCTAATGACTTAGGTTTTGTATGACTTTCGGAATTATTGTGGGCCCTGGGTAATTAACTTAAAATGATCCTTGGCATCTTTAGTAATTGTTTGAGTTTATTATTAACTTGTTTAATAGTAGAATGAATTGATTAATGCGGCTTTCTACAACAGTTAAAGAGAAATCTTAAGTAATAATCAATCAGTCGGTTTTGTTGGCTTGCAACTTTATCATGAAGGAAAGTTGTACTCAACTTTCAGTTAAGTTTACTTTTTGATTTAGTGCATCTCATGCATCATGGTATACATATCATCATGTTAACCACTACATTATTATTATTTCGTGTAGTGAACGCGCGATAATTTATTATTTGAAGCAAGCCCGAGTAAGGTCTTCACTCGGTGAACGTGGATTTTTCTCAGTGATTGACTTCAAGGTTCTATCTGCTCCACGCAACAGGCAAGCCCCGGTGCATTCAGCCCTTTCCTTGTGATTTACAAAATGTTTATAACTTAAGTTAATCTACTGCATTAAGTTTTTAGGAGTGAGTGATAACTCAATTGATGCATTATCAACCTTGACCACTGAAATATTATCCTTGAAACTATTTTAAAATAAAATGTTTAAAAAATGCTTAGCCCTACTTGAATAATTTAGTTTTTGCACAAAATGTTATTTTTGAGCTATTGTGTGATATTATTGATTAATTCATGAAAAGGGGAATTGGTAACGTTCTTGTTCGGTGGTTGTGCATTTGGCCAGTGTATTGTCACCGACGGGAAGGGATTTTCTATTCAGTGGTCATGTATTTGGGTTGAAGTCCCAATGCATCGTCACCGATGGAAATGGGATTCGAAAACCGATCGGACACTTGTACTTGGGTTAGAGCCCTAATGCATTGTCGCCAACGAAAAAAGAAATTAAGGACCGTTCGTTGTCGGCCTGCTGTGTTCGAGACTTTGCAACTAGCCACATACTCCGGGAAGCCCTGACTCTGGTGGCTCTACTACTTGAACCGATAACCACGCACTGGGAGTGGAGAGATGGCGAAAGTAGTGTGTACCCTCGTGGCTGGCCTGCTAGATTAGAGAGGAGTACTGTACTCTCGGGTGGCGCAAGACCGGTTCAGATTTTGGAAAAGTCGTGGTAGGCGGGGTTAGTATATGCAAGATTTGGTGTTACATATGCAGTGTGGTTAGGGATCCCTATCTGGGTACTAATCGATTCGAATTGTCGTTGCTCCTTGGTTATGGAGACTTGATCCTCACACCTACACCGAAGAGTGGTTCGGAACTAAAATATTTTTGAGAATGAATAAGTAATTGGAATTGAAGGACACATGTGAAATAACTGAGATCAATGGTTCTTGATTAAAATAATATTAAGTTAAAATATTAAAAATAGGATTCAACATTAGTATTGCTTTTCTGTAAAATACTTTGACTCTTGCTAAAGCCTTATCTTGACTTCTCTCAGCCTGCATTCCTGAGTCTTCTTCCCATTTTATTTAATCGGGTAAGGTTTGCGGAGTACCCCAGTACTCAAGGTTTGTTAACCCCCTGTTGCAGGTGAGACAAGAGTACAGTTCTGCTTGGGACTGTGTCGGTTGAAGGATCGTACATGTAAGAAGATGTGTATATGAATTAACCCTTGGGCAGGGTGTCTAGTTGTATATTGCTACTCCACTATGAAATACTGGTTCGGGATAATAAAATTTATATTTGTAAACTTATGGTTACATAATACTTCTGCACTCTCTATTCTGATTCATATTTTTTGTATAAACTGTTGTAATACTTGTAAGTTCTTTACAATGAGATCTTCAGGGAAATTAGGGTTTTCAAAGGAACCCGGCAGGCCACTTAAGTTACGGGGAACTCATGCACAGTAACCGAAGGTCATTAGAGATGATGATGGTGCACGTGGGCCCGGTGATCTGGACGGTTCTTTCACAATTTACGTGCATATATGTTCACAGGATTGAGTGTGCATGCGTCGTGAGCATGTACTGTGATTCACAAAAAAAAGGGACAAATTTGTCTTTGCCAAAGTATTGACTTACTCTTACGATGGAATTGATTAAAGAAAAAAAAAACTTTCTAGGGAAAGACTTGATCAGGTCCTCTCTAGTGAACGAACTAAACATTTATCAGTAGGTTTCATGGCATTCAGGTTACTAGCACATCTGTTAGGTCTCACCAATTATGCTAGCAGCTCGTGTCGACGTCTGCATTTAAAACCATGTTGAATAGAGAAGCATTCAACTTCATGCTTAGTCCTGCTAGCTGTATATGCATTCAACACTTATTTTTATGATTTGTTCTTTTTCTATATTATAACACCACTCGATTTTAATTAAAATTTACTAATAGCGTTAATAAGTATCAATTAACTAATATGTATTAATAACACTATTATTTTGATTAATATCAATTGACTAGAGATTAAAGTGTTATCATAAAAATAAGTGTTATTAATAATAGTGTTACATAAGAAATTCATTTTTTGTCAGTATCCGCAAAGATCCATATTCGTATTTGAATCCAAATTAAAATATGGTAAAATACGATATCTGGATCCGATTCCATGAAAATATGATGCGTTTCCATCGTCCCTACCTATTGAGTTCGTGCAAAAGGAATATGCCACAGGCTCACGCAACAAAGACTCAAAATGGCGTTCCCATTTGCGATCTTTGAGTCTGTCCTTTCCACTTATTTCCTTTTAGACTTCAAATTATTTGTTACTTATTTTGTCCTACGCCATTTTTTAACTTATTGTCAAGTGCTACAAAAATATATTAACACATACTGATCAGGTGCATATTTTATATTTATTTCACGTTACGGTTATTGCATATATTTTATATTGAAATTGCATCTTTAGTTCATTGTATTTTCAGTAGGCACAATGTGTAATTTTTATTCTGAGAATAAAAACCCATTAGACAAAAGCACAAATTTACAAAATCTGATTTGTGTTGGCATAAAGACAATTGACAATTTACAATTGTTTCTATAGTCAGGCTAGGAAAAAATTGTATATTATGACAAAAAACAAATAATAAATCATGAATGTAATAATTTACTTGTACTAGTTGATGATGCAAGAGTATTGTCTGAAATTATGTTAAAATTCATGTACCTAAAATATAGAAGTGGATAAGTTAGAATAAATGTACTGAGAACACATATTTCATAGTGAAACTAACTCCATCCTATAGATGTCGGCGAACATATTGTGTTGAATTTAACTTGGGAGAGGATGTGTCACCTAGGTTCTCTACAGGTGCTCTCTCGGCTTGCTATCCAATATGGCATGCTGATTGCTGATTCCATGCATAATGCCCCGGACACTAAATAACCCAAATCCACTCTGCAGTGAACTAGACAAACTATGGCAACCCACTTATGCATTCGTCCTTGCTCAACCTAAAAGGATGATCTACTAGAGTATGATGGTATGGACTTTAGATGCTTTATATATTGGTCTAACCCACACTAAATAACCATGGTAAGATTTAATCCCCACAACCTCTCATCAATATGCACATGGGCCACTATAGGCTAAATCTAAATTCGGTAAGATGTCACATACACCGCTCTCAAAGGGCTATTGGTGCTTATTAGAGAAAGCGGATAAATTCACAAGTGCATAGAAAGACACGATTGTACTACTTCACTCGGTGGTAAGCAAGATATTGTATTTTCTCGAGGAACAATTGTGTGATTAGAGTCTTAGTTAGTTCAACCCTAAGATAGAAAGAAGGGTTTTTCGAGTACTGAGGTTCTTCTAGAGTCAGAGACCTTAAGATAAGATAACTGAGTTGCTATTAACTTGCTTTAGGCACTAGAGCGTACCTGTTCTGCCAGATAATACCGACCTGTAGCTCTATGCCATATCCGAGCGTGGGGGATTACAAGGGATAGACACTAGGGTCACCACCTGTTTCCTACCCCTCAACTGTGGGATACGAGACAACCGAAGGTAGCAAGTAGTCTAGACTCCACGTCTACACTACCAGCTACTAATCTAGTATTGGCTAGGAACTTCCGTATTTATTAGTAGTCCTCTACTAGAGCATTCATCTAAAAGACAAACAATGAACCCGCAAGCAAATAACAACAGAGTAATATTACTTAAGGACGCCAGAACAAGTAGAAGAACATGAACCTCTTACTCCTAGTAGTAAGATGGACGCTGAGGTGCAAGTCAAACGGGAGCTGACACATTCGGCACTCCATCCACCTGGGGTACAAGGGTTGCCTAGCACCCAAAGTAGAATAAGCCAGGCTAAAGGCTACCCCTCCGACTCTTCCGCACTCACTCCCTACTCTAGGTAGCTAAAGGCTATGGATAGAGCCTTCTTCTTTTCAAATGTGTAGCCTTGATCCTATGGAAGAGATATCTTTGTGAGGGGGTGACCCTCTCCTTATAAAGGACATGGTTAGGTAAGTTGTGAGGGAATATTCCCCGAATACACCCCCTCACCACTTTCAGGACTTGATGACCAAACCGTCAGAGCAAGGTGGGCTAGGGCCGACCTTGGTGTGGGTGCTGTAGGGGCACGGCGTGCCTGGCCTTTGCCGCCTTGCGCCGCCAATTGCTTTGGTGGTAGGTCTTCTGGTTGGGCCTGAAGTCCTTGTGTGGCGTGTGTCAGCCCAAATACAATTGATTTCTTTGGCTTCTCTCCTTCTTTTTGTTTAGCTTATGGGCCAAATGGTTCTTTGTTATTTTCTTCATTCTTTTATTTATTTTGCCCCATTTTCTATGTGTTTTCGTGTTCGTCTTGCAAAACAAGTGAAACGACCTCGATTTCCACGAAGGGAAATCCACAGGCTCGAATTGTAATTCAACAGATTGCTTGGGACAATCCATGAAATTACCCATATCTCAGTTGACACCAGGATCCATACAACGGTAAATAAGTCTTACATAAACATTTATTACATCGCCACACTGGCGGAATCAACATTCAGAGAAGCTTTAGAAGATGCGGAAGCGATTCATCCTTCACGGCCAACTTGAGTGTAGCACGTGACCCTATTCTTCGTCATCATCTCCCTCGAAGTCGTACTCATTCTCGTCACCTGACAGCAAATTTATCAGTACGATTTGTACTGGCCACGGAGCCCACCTATGCAGCATTTGCTTTGTGGAAAGTGGATGCAAGGCTATACAAGCAGACCTATAGGCTGAGGTTTTCCTATGCAGCTGTAATCAATGTTTATTTAGTCAAGTTTTATCACCAGTTAACACCATTTTCCCTTTTCCCATCACCACACCTCACATACCCACACCTCACTCTCATTCGACAGGCCCAACTCCCTCTCGGGCCTATCTCAGCGGCACACTACCACAACGGGTACACTGCCGGAAAAATGTCATCCAGGGGGAGAAGAGAACACTCACTACACTAGTAGAAGCTTCACAGGAAAGGTCCATAGCCAACAGGTTGGCATATGTATCGATCGATCAACCGTACACTCTGCAGAGGTTTCACTACTCACAAGATTAGCCATCATAGGTGTTGCGCAAACACCTAGGCAGAATTCCGGGTGCTTGCTTGCCTAGGTCGATGCCACCCTACCACTCAGCCCTGGGATATTCCGGATCCTACACCGTTATGCTGAGACTGGGAGACACAGTACCGGGCCCATCCAGTGGTACTGTGCATCTAGGACGGAACGGGAACCCATCGACCGTCTCCGCCCACCCTTATCACCTTTCAACCTAGCAGTAGTGGCACCGTCCTACCAAGTAGTCCAGCCGTCTCCCGCCCATCAGAAGCGAGTGAGTAGAAAAGGATTCCCATGAACCTGAAACTAGTCCATCCTAGGTTTGACCAAGCAGGCATCTCCACTTAGGGGATACTCTCCCCGTGCCATCACAGCACCTCCGTTCACGGGCTTCAAACCACCAAGGCTATCCCACCCGGAACCTCCTCAACAACTTTACCCGCCACAGGTATCTCGCTTGGGGATGCCCAGGTTGCACCCCCGGCACGACTTGCCCCATGGGCTCGTCTCACATCCCACTTGGTCGACATCAACCCTTACCACGCACCCAAGACGCACGCAGCACTCTCTCCCAGTGGTTATAATCAGTTATACACCGTCCCAATTCCACCACATAGCATATAGCAAGTAGTAAGTAGTGGAAGAGTAACAGTAAATTAAGCAGCAGCTAACCTAACAGCGGATAGCAGGGTAAAGTCTTATCAAGGCAGGGAATTCAAATATACTACCATGCAACCAATCCATACATAATCATAAAGCAATAGCAACAATGTCATTTGCAATGCGTAATAGGATCTAAGGATTTGGTGGGACGTGGCACCTTCGTAGTCGTCTCCTAGCTCTTGGAAGTACTCGTGGTCGTCTTCCTTAGTCAGATCCTCCTCTGGCTCTGAAATCGAACACGAAATAGTCGCGTCAGCGACTCCTATAGAGTATTTCAGAAAAATCCAATAAAACAAAGAGCCAAATGCACACAAACATAGTCTTAGATTGTAGATCTCATTTTTCTGAGAATTTTGGTATATGGTGCGCAATTCTTGGTCATCGTACGAATAAGTTATGAATTTCCGAAGATTATCCTATTTTCTGAAAATGGGAAAACTGGTCGGTTAATCAGGGGCAGCTCGGGATGTGGCGCGCGGGTCCAGTAGTGCGGCATGTGGCGCCTCAACAGAACACAGACCCGATGGTCGTCCAGGTGTTCGATGCTGGTTCCCAGAGAGTTGCCGGAGTTGGCGTAGCTCGGCGTGGCTCGGCGGTAGTCGGTGGTAGCTCGGCTGTGGTTGGGGGTATCTCGGCGGAGCTCGGCGGTGGTTGGGGGTATCTCGGCGGAGCTCGGCGGTGGTCGGGGGTAGCTCGGCTGTGGTTGGGGGTATCTCGGCGGAGCTCGGCGGTGGTCGGGGGTAGCTCGGCGGGGCTCGGGCGAATCGGAGATTCGGGGCGCCGAGGGTGCCGCTCTCCCGAGCTCTCCCGGGGAGGCTCGGGCGAATCGGAGATTTGGTGCGCCCGAGGGTGCCGTTCTCCCGAGGTCTCCCGCGGAGGCTCGGGCGAATCGGAAATTTGGGTGCCCGAGGGTGCCGTTCTTCCGAGGTCTCCTGCGGAGGCTCGGGCGAATCGGAAATTTGGGTGCCCGAGGGTGCCGTTCTCCCGAGGTCTCCTGCGGAGGCTCGGGCGAATCGGACATTTGGGTGCCGAGGGTGCCGTTCTCCCGAGGTCTCCTGCGGAGGCTCGGGCGAATCGGACATTTGGTGCGCCCGAGGGTGCCGTTTTCCCGAGGTCTCCTGCGGAGGCTCGGGCGAATCGGACATTTGGGCGCCCGAGGGGGCTGCTCTCCCGAGCTCTCCTGGGGAGGCTCGGGCGAATCGGAGATTTGGGCGCCGAAGGGGCTGCTCTCCCGAGCTCTCCTGGGGAGGCTCGGGCGAATCGGAAATTTGGGCGCCGAAGGGGCTGCTCTCCCGAGCTCTCCTGGGGAGGCTCGGGCGAATCGGAGATTCGGTGCTAGCAGGGTTCCTAGGGCGTCTGTTCAAGGCGGCGGTGTCTCTCCGGTGCGGCGGACGATGACAGGGCGGCGATGGCCATATTTCGGCAAGGCAGGGCTCGGCTTTCTAGCGGCGGTGCCGAGGCAGACTTGGCGAACCTCGGCGGCCTTTCTCCGCAGCGCGAGGCGACCGGGGGTACTCGGAACGGATCTTAGGCAAGGCGGAACCTGTCGGCGGCGATGTCGTCGCGACAGTGAGGTTCCGGCGGGGTTAAGGAGGTCTTCTAGGAGATGTATACGCGTCCAGGGTCCAAGGCGATGGTATACCAACTACCAATTTTGGCTACCGAGCTTTCCAAGGTGCTCGGTTGTGGCGGCGGCGTGTCGCCGACGACGGCGGAAAACGGCATCGCGGCTACGACCAAGTATTGGTTCAATCGAATGCGGTCTTGTCAAATTGGTGAGGCCAGAGAGGCATACAACACTCTGGTGGCGAACTTAGCCATGGCATGACCTTCTTTTGGCTACGGCTCGCGGCGGCGCTCCGGTAAGGTCGCGGCGCACGCGGCCAAGGCGATTCAGGCTTCCTCTAGCGCTTAGATCCGCGTAGCTAGCTCAAGGGGGTCGTGGCGGTGCTCCACGACGTTCTAACCTGTACGGGTGCTAGTCGGATTGCTCGGAACGGGTGATTCGGCGTCGGAACGCGTCGGTGGTGAGCGCGCTCCGCCGAGAACGCGTCGTGCTGCGTTCTCGGTCTAGCAAGCTTGTAGTCCGGGGGTTTTGGCTGGTCGAGTGAGTGCATGGTGCAGGTGATCTTCCCGAGCCGGTATAGGCTCATGCCTGCGCGTCCCGAGGGTGGAACGCCATGGCAAAAGCAGGGCAAGGTTCGGTCATGGCGTGCGATGGCTCACCGTGGTGTCGGTGAAGCTAGGATGGCGGTGCAGTGGCGAGTCGGAGCCGTGCAGAGCGATCGCAGTGCCGTGCCGCTCCTCGTCCGCAGCTCGGCTTCTCCTCCGTGTCCGGCTCCGGCGTGCTCCGCGGCGGCGGCGCTCCGGCAGCTTCTCCTCCTCTGCTCCGCCCTTCTCCTACGCTCTCTCTCTCGGTTTGGTGCGGTGTGCCGGTCTGTGCTGCGGTGGCGGCGAGGGGAAATGAGGGTAGGGCTTCGGGGTGCTCCAATTTATAGGCGAAGCTTGGCCAGCTCCAATGGCGAACGGTCTCGATTGCGCTCGGCCGATCGAAGGGCCGTGGCTCGAGTGGATCTAGGGCTCCGGATGGCGCGGGTTCGCTTGGCGGCCAAGAAAGGAGGGGACAGGAGGGGAACAGCGGGGTCCAGGACTCTGCCATGCTGTCGGCTGTGGGACCGGGGTCACGCCATTCGCGCGACACCCCCGGCAGGCGCGTCGCCTTCGTGAGGAAGAAGAACAGTGGGGGCGAGAGTGGCTGACAGGCGGGGCCGGGTTGGCAGCGAGCGCGAGCGCGAGCGCGTGTGTGCTGGTCGTGCGCGTGCGCTGCCGAGCCGCGACGTGGGCCGCGCGCGGTGAGATGAGGAGAGGAAGGTCGGGCTGGCTCGGGCTGACTGGCTGGCCGAACTCTCTTTCTCCTTTTCTGTTTTCAGTTTAGTGTATATATACATATATTGCCCATTTTAATTTATTGAGTAAATACAAACATAAATTGCAATAAATCCCAAATGTGATGCATAAGTTATTATTCTATGTGATTGGAATTAAAATGCAAACTACACTCCTTTATTTACCAATTTCATAATGAAACCTATATGCTTGCACAAGAAAAATGGGTTTTCTCAATAAATAAATGAAAAATTTTAATTGGTTGGGATTTTTAGGTTGTGTGGATTTTTAGGGTTGTTACAGTCCTCCCCCCTCATTAGGATCTCGACCTCGAGATTCAGAGTTAACGTACCCATCGAAGAGGTAAGGAAACATAATCCGCAAGTCCGATTCCTTCTCCCACGTAGCTTCCCTTTCAGTGTGATTGCTCCACTGTACCTTGCACATCGGAATGGTTTTGTTTCGCGTCTCTTTGGTATCCCGTGCCAAGATCTTGATCGGATGTTCCTTGTATTCAAGTGTGTCTTGCAGGTCCAATGCATCCGTAGGAACTTGTTCCTCGGGAAGCTTCAAACACTTCCTTAATTGCGAGACATGAAACACGGGGTGTACTCCAGATAATTCCTCCGGTAGTTCCAGCTTGTAAGCAAGCTTTCCAACCCTTTTACAGATCTTGTATGGCCCAACATATCTTGGTGCCAATTTCCCTTTTACGTGGAATCTGACAGTGCCACGAAGTGGAGATACCTTGAGGTAGACATAATCCCCAACCTCGAACTCAAGCTTTCTACGTCTTCTATCTGCATAGCTCTTTTGCCTACTCTGTGCAATCCTCAAATTCTCTCTTACTTGGGCAACACCTTCTTCTGCTTCCACAATTTTAGCAGGACCGAAGAATGTCCTCTCACCTGGTTCTGACCACATTAGTGGGGTCCTACAGGGTCTCCCATACAATGCTTCAAACGGTGACATCTTGAGGCTTGTTTGATAGCTGTTGTTGTATGAGAACTCGGCGTGGGGTAGACAGTTCTCCCATCCTTCCTTGTACCTCAATACGCAAGCACGTAGCATGTCCTCGAGAATCTGGTTCACTCTTTCCGTTTGCCCATCCGTTTGCGGGTGGTATGCGGTGCTATAGTCGAGCTTGGTTCCGATGGACTTGTGCAAGGATTTCCAGAACTGTGATACGAACTGTGAGCCTCGGTCAGATATAATACTCAGAGGCGCCCCATGTAACTTCAAAATGTTTGATACGTATAGATCTGCTAGCTTTTCAACTCTATATTTCCTTTTGACCGGTATAAAATGTGCAACTTTGGTTAGACGGTCCACTATTACCCATATAGAATCATATCCATGCTCGGATCGGGGCAGTCCTATTATGAAGTCCATGGATATGCACTCCCACTTCCATTCTGGTATCTCAACTGGTTGTAGCAACCCTGCTGGTCTCTGATGTTCGGCCTTGATTCTATTGCATGTATCACATCGGGCTACATGCCCTGCAATATCTGTCTTCATATTCTCCCACCAGAAGTGCTTCCTTAGATCATGGTACATCTTGGCTGACCCTGGGTGAATGCAATATTTGGAGTCATGGCCTTCTGACAGAATCTCTTCTCGTATCGCTGAATCCGTCGGTACACAGATTCTATCTTTGTACCATACAGTTCCCTGCTCATCTTCTCGGTATTCGGGGCCTCTTCCCAGCTTCATCAAACCACGGATATAGTCTATCTCAGGACAGTTCTTTTGTGCTTCACGGATTCGTGAGGTGAGATTGTACTCGACGCGAAGCTCATTTAGCATGCCATAGGAGACTACCTCGAGCTGGAATGCGTCGAACTCTCTCCTAAGCTCAGGTGGCATAGAGTTGGGGATGAGGGTATGGCAGTAGCTTTTGCGGCTAAGTGCATCAGCGACAACATTAGCCTTTCCTGGGTGATAATGGATCTCAAGATCATAGTCCTTGATGAGTTCCAGCCATCTGCGTTGCCTCATATTCAGATCTTCCTGTGTGAAGAAGTACTTCAGGCTCTTGTGGTCAGTGTAGATGTCACACTTGTTGCTTATCAGATAGTGTCTCCAAATCTTGAGTGCATGTACCACGGCTGCAAGTTCTAGGTCATGAGTCGGGTATCGCTGCTCATGCTCCTTCAACTGTCTTGAGGCATAAGCTATCACTCTTCCTTCTTGCATTAGTACACAGCCCAAACCTTGCCGAGAGGCATCACAATATACAACAAAATCCTTGTGAATATCGGGCAGGGCTAGTACAGGTGTAGTAGTGAGCTTCTCCTTCAAGGTCTGAAAACTCTTCTCACATTCAGGAGTCCATATAAACTTGTTCTCTTTCTTCAGCAAGTTGGTCATGGGTCTTGCTATCTTGGAGAAATTCTCAATAAATCTGCGATAGTATCCTGCAAGTCCCAAAAAGCTTCTGATTTCTGACACATTACAGGGTTGTTCCCACTCTTTCACAGCTTCAATTTTGGCTGGGTCTACTGCGACTCCTTCTCCTGACAGTACGTGTCCAAGGAAAGCAACTTCCTCAAGCCAGAATTCGCACTTGGAGAATTTGGCGTATAGTTGGTTGCGAGACAACCTCTCCAATACGGTCCTCAGATGATGTTCATGTTCCTCTTTTGTGGCTGAATAAACCAATATATCATCAATGAATACCACCACAAACTTGTCTAACTCATTCATGAAGACCTTGTTCATCATGTTCATGAAGTATGCCGGAGCATTAGTGAGTCCAAATGAGACTACTGTGCACTCATATTGTCCATATCTAGTGACAAATGCAGTCTTCGGGATATCTTCTTCCCTGATCTTCATCTGATGATACCCTGATCGGAGATCGATCTTTGAAAAGTACTTGGCCTTACTCAATTGATCTAACAGATCATCGATGCGGGGCAATGGGTACTTATTCTTGACTGTAACCGCATTCAGATTCCGGTAGTCAATGCACATCCTCATCGTGCCATCCTTCTTCTTGACAAACAAAACGGGAGATCCCCAGGGCGAAGCACTTGGCCTAATGAAACCCTTCTCCAGTAATTCTCCCAGCTGCTTCTTGAGTTCCTTCAACTCATCAGCCGACATTCTGTAGGGTCTTTTGGCAATCGGTGCAGTCCCTGGCATCAGCTCTATAACAAACTCCACATCTCTATCTGGTGGCATTCCTGGCAACTCCTCTGGAAATACGTCATTGAATTCACAGACTACTGGCACATCTCTGAATGTCAGCTCTGTCCTATCTGCTTTAGTCTCTAGGGCACATAGGAGGGCTTGGACTCTCCAGACGCGCGGAACGTCTCATCGACATCTGAATTTATTAGGTATGTGCTTAATGCAGTAATTATCTTGTAGTGGTTTAAGTAGGAGTTAGATGTTTTCAACGATTTAAATGAATTAAAACATTTTTCATGCTATCCTACACTCAACCAAAGAAGCATAAAGAACCATAAGAAGCATAAGATCCAAATGTCACTCATCACATGGTTATTATTACATAAAGGATGTTCCTAGCTGCTAAGAAGATCGTGCTATGCGCAGATAGCCAAATGACAGGATAACTCAAGGTATCACTAGTCTAAGGGCCACGCAGGGTCCCATAGGCTACTGGTGCATAAGGTCAATAGCCATTTGATCGGGATCTCAATAGTGCCGTCGTGCTGTGGACGAAGTGGTGGTCCAAGGCTGGTCATCTGCAAATTTTTCAAGAAACGGATTAGCAGGTCCTTGTATTAGATAAGCCATTGCATAAAAAGTGAATGCAAGGTCGGTAATATAACCGAAAGAGAGTCTGGTTTCCTATTCTAACGTCCATTTTCTATGGGTCTCGTCCTACAGTCAAGTATGGCTCCGATACCAACTGAAACGACCTCGATTTCCACGAAGGGAAATCCACAGGCTCGAATTGTAATTCAACAGATTGCTTGGGACAATCCATGAAATTACCCATATCTCAGTTGACACCAGGATCCATACAACGGTAAATAAGTCTTACATAAACATTTATTACATCGCCACACTGGCGGAATCAACATTCAGAGAAGCTTTAGAAGATGCGGAAGCGATTCATCCTTCACGGCCAACTTGAGTGTAGCACGTGACCCTATTCTTCGTCATCATCTCCCTCGAAGTCGTACTCATTCTCGTCACCTGACAGCAAATTTATCAGTACGATTTGTACTGGCCACGGAGCCCACCTATGCAGCATTTGCTTTGTGGAAAGTGGATGCAAGGCTATACAAGCAGACCTATAGGCTGAGGTTTTCCTATGCAGCTGTAATCAATGTTTATTTAGTCAAGTTTTATCACCAGTTAACACCATTTTCCCTTTTCCCATCACCACACCTCACATACCCACACCTCACTCTCATTCGACAGGCCCAACTCCCTCTCGGGCCTATCTCAGCGGCACACTACCACAACGGGTACACTGCCGGAAAAATGTCATCCAGGGGGAGAAGAGAACACTCACTACACTAGTAGAAGCTTCACAGGAAAGGTCCATAGCCAACAGGTTGGCATATGTATCGATCGATCAACCGTACACTCTGCAGAGGTTTCACTACTCACAAGATTAGCCATCATAGGTGTTGCGCAAACACCTAGGCAGAATTCCGGGTGCTTGCTTGCCTAGGTCGATGCCACCCTACCACTCAGCCCTGGGATATTCCGGATCCTACACCGTTATGCTGAGACTGGGAGACACAGTACCGGGCCCATCCAGTGGTACTGTGCATCTAGGACGGAACGGGAACCCATCGACCGTCTCCGCCCACCCTTATCACCTTTCAACCTAGCAGTAGTGGCACCGTCCTACCAAGTAGTCCAGCCGTCTCCCGCCCATCAGAAGCGAGTGAGTAGAAAAGGATTCCCATGAACCTGAAACTAGTCCATCCTAGGTTTGACCAAGCAGGCATCTCCACTTAGGGGATACTCTCCCCGTGCCATCACAGCACCTCCGTTCACGGGCTTCAAACCACCAAGGCTATCCCACCCGGAACCTCCTCAACAACTTTACCCGCCACAGGTATCTCGCTTGGGGATGCCCAGGTTGCACCCCCGGCACGACTTGCCCCATGGGCTCGTCTCACATCCCACTTGGTCGACATCAACCCTTACCACGCACCCAAGACGCACGCAGCACTCTCTCCCAGTGGTTATAATCAGTTATACACCGTCCCAATTCCACCACATAGCATATAGCAAGTAGTAAGTAGTGGAAGAGTAACAGTAAATTAAGCAGCAGCTAACCTAACAGTGGATAGCAGGGTAAAGTCTTATCAAGGCAGGGAATTCAAATATACTACCATGCAACCAATCCATACATAATCATAAAGCAATAGCAACAATGTCATTTGCAATGCGTAATAGGATCTAAGGATTTGGTGGGACGTGGCACCTTCGTAGTCGTCTCCTAGCTCTTGGAAGTACTCGTGGTCGTCTTCCTTAGTCAGATCCTCCTCCGGCTCTGAAATCGAACACGAAATAGTCGCGTCAGCGACTCCTATAGAGTATTTCAGAAAAATCCAATAAAACAAAGAGCCAAATGCACACAAACATAGTCTTAGATTGTAGATCTCATTTTTCTGAGAATTTTGGTATATGGTGCGCAATTCTTGGTCATCGTACGAATAAGTTATGAATTTCCGAAGATTATCCTATTTTCTGAAAATGGGAAAACTGGTCGGTTAATCAGGGGCAGCTCGGGATGTGGCGCGCGGGTCCAGTAGTGCGGCATGTGGCGCCTCAACAGAACACAGACCCGATGGTCGTCCAGGTGTTCGATGCTGGTTCCCAGAGAGTTGCCGGAGTTGGCGTAGCTCGGCGTGGCTCGGCGGTGGTCGGTGGTAGCTCGGCTGTGGTTGGGGGTATCTCGGCGGAGCTCGGCGGTGGTCGGGGGTATCTCGGTGGAGCTCGGCGGTGGTCGGGGGTAGCTCGGCTGTGGTTGGGGGTATCTCGGCGGAGCTCGGCGGTGGTCGGGGGTAGCTCGGCGGGGCTCGGGCGAATCGGAGATTCGGGGCGCCGAGGGTGCCGCTCTCCCGAGCTCTCCCGGGGAGGCTCGGGCGAATCGGAGATTTGGTGCGCCCGAGGGTGCCGTTCTCCCGAGGTCTCCCGCGGAGGCTCGGGCGAATCGGAAATTTGGGTGCCCGAGGGTGCCGTTCTTCCGAGGTCTCCTGCGGAGGCTCGGGCGAATCGGAAATTTGGGTGCCCGAGGGTGCCGTTCTCCCGAGGTCTCCTGCGGAGGCTCGGGCGAATCGGACATTTGGGTGCCGAGGGTGCCGTTCTCCCGAGGTCTCCTGCGGAGGCTCGGGCGAATCGGACATTTGGTGCGCCCGAGGGTGCCGTTTTCCCGAGGTCTCCTGCGGAGGCTCGGGCGAATCGGACATTTGGGCGCCCGAGGGGGCTGCTCTCCCGAGCTCTCCTGGGGAGGCTCGGGCGAATCGGAGATTTGGGCGCCGAAGGGGCTGCTCTCCCGAGCTCTCCTGGGGAGGCTCGGGCGAATCGGAAATTTGGGCGCCGAAGGGGCTGCTCTCCCGAGCTCTCCTGGGGAGGCTCGGGCGAATCGGAGATTCGGTGCTAGCAGGTTTCCAGGGCGTCTGTTCAAGGCGGCGGTGTCTCTCCGGTGCGGCGGACGATGACAGGGCGGCGATGGCCATATTTCGCCAAGGCAGGGCTCGGCTTTCTAGCAGCGGTGCCGAGGCAGACTTGGCGAACCTCGGCGGCCTTTCTCCGCAGCGCGAGGCGACCGGGGGTACTCGGAACGGATCTTAGGCGAGGCGGAACCTGTCGACGGCGATGTCGTCGCGACGGTGAGGTTCCGGCGGGGTTAAGGAGGTCTTCTAGGAGATGTATACGCGTCCAGGGTCCAAGGCGATGGTATACCAACTACCAATTTTGGCTACCGAGCTTTCCAAGGTGCTCGGTTGTGGCGGCGGCGTGTCGCTGACGACGGCGGAAAACGGCATCGCGGCTACGACCAAGTATTGGTTCAATCGAATGCGGTCTTGTCAAATTGGTGAGGCCAGAGAGGCATACAACACTCTGGTGGCGAACTTAGCCATGGCATGACCTTCTTTTGGCTACGGCTCGCGGCGGCGCTCCGGTAAGGTCGCGGCGCACGCGGCCAAGGCGATTCAGGCTTCCTCTAGCGCTTAGATCCGCGTAGCTAGCTCAAGGGGGTCGTGGCGGTGCTCCACGACGTTCTAACCTGTACGGGTGCTAGTCGGATTGCTCGGAACGGGTGATTCGGCGTCGGAACGCGTCGGTGGTGAGCGCGCTCCGCCGAGAACGCGTCGTGCTGCGTTCTCGGTCTAGCAAGCTTGTAGTCCGGGGGTTTTGGCTGGTCGAGTGAGTGCATGGTGCAGGTGATCTTCCCAAGCCGGTATAGGCTCGTGCCTGCGCGTCCCGAGGGTGGAACGCCATGGCAAAAGCAGGGCAAGGTTCGGTCATGGCGTGCGATGGCTCACCGTGGTGTCGGTGAAGCTAGGATGGCGGTGCAGTGGCGAGTCGGAGCTGTGCAGAGCGATCGTAGTGCCGTGCCGCTCCTCGTCCGCAGCTCGGCTTCTCCTCCGTGTCCGGCTCCGGCGTGCTCCGCGGCGGCGACGCTCCGGCAGCTTCTCCTCCTCTGCTCCGCCCTTCTCCTACGCTCTCTCTCTCGGTTTGGTGCGGTGTGCCGGTCTGTGCTGCGGTGGCGGCGAGGGGAAATGAGGGTAGGGCTTCGGGGTGCTCCAATTTATAGGCGAGCTTGGCCAGCTCCAATGGCGAACGGTCTCGATTGCGCTCGGCCGATCGAAGGGCCGTGGCTCGAGTGGATCTAGGGCTCCGGATGGCGCGGGTTCGCTTGGCGGCCAAGAAAGGAGGGGACAGGAGGGGAACAGCGGGGTCCAGGACTCTGCCATGCTGTCGGCTGTGGGACCGGGGTCACGCCATTCGCGCGACACCCCCGGCAGGCGCGTCGCCTTCGTGAGGAAGAAGAACAGTGGGGGCGAGAGTGGCTGACAGGCGGGGCCGGGTTGGCAGCGAGCGCGAGCGCGAGCGCGTGTGTGCTGGTCGTGCGCGTGCGCTGCCAAGCCGCGACGTGGGCCGCGCGCGGTGAGATGAGGAGAGGAAGGTCGGGCTGGCTCGGGCTGACTGGCTGGCCGAACTCTCTTTCTCCTTTTCTGTTTTCAGTTTAGTGTATATATACATATATTGCCCATTTTAATTTATTGAGTAAATACAAACATAAATTGCAATAAATCCCAAATGTGATGCATAAGTTATTATTCTATGTGATTGGAATTAAAATGCAAACTACACTCCTTTATTTACCAATTTCATAATGAAACCTATATGCTTGCACAAGAAAAATGGGTTTTCTCAATAAATAAATGAAAAATTTTAATTGGTTGGGATTTTTAGGTTATGTGGATTTTTAGGGTTGTTACAACAAGTAAACTCACCAAAACTTGTGGAATTGGTTAGTTATAACCTCTATCTATGTTGTTTTTGGTGATTTCTATGCTAATGTTGGCAAGGTAAAATGTGCTTTAGGACCGCCAACAAGCTCCCCCACACTTAGCCCTTTACTCATCCTCGAGTAAAGTTGCAAAGGACTAAGGTGGTTATTTGCCAAGATTTTTAACCTTCGCATGTATTTGTGAGCATTCATAGTGGCTTCCATTTTATCTCGAGTGATTGGATAATGGAATAGCCAAGATTCAAATCATCTCATTCTATTCATGCTAAAGGATGTTGGGGGGTTAGAGGTTTTATAAAAAAAGAAGATAGCTATGTTCCTCAAATGATACTCTCAAATCACTCATGTGCATTTTTCTAACCAAAGCATTTCATAATGCTCTTGCTTTCTTGTTTCATAAAGCATTTTATAGTGCACACTTACATTCCGTGTATTGTTGCTTCAAGCTCCGGATCCTTGGAGGGAAGAGTCATACCCTTAGATCGAGGATGCTATCAAAGCTAGCATACTAGCACTAGCGCAACACATGGACCTCCATGCCCACGAGATCTTTGCCAAGCTTAGCTAGGAGATCATCCTTGACAAAGTCATGAGCTCCTTCTGGATCCACACTAGGTCCTGTTGACAATAGTTATCATCCTATAAACAATCAATGCACCCTGCATAAATGTAGCCCTCAGCTATCTAGGTACTTTGGATTACGTTAGGTCTAAGACATTGGTACGTTGTAGGCTCCGATGGACCTAGCCTGACGGCCGGAGTGCCGGCTCCTGTGTGTGTGTATAGTGAGGTGGCTGGGACACACTGCGCAGTCTAATAATTTTGTTATTTTTTCATTTATCCCCTTTCACACAATGAACTCCCAAACAAAATAGGAGCTGTGCTACATGACGGAATTTGTCAAAAGCTTTTGCCTCCAAGCGAAGGAAGTGCGATGTATACCCTTGCAAGGTAGGCCAAGTTGGCTGACTTATTTCGCCAATGAAACTTGACCCTGTCTGCTCTTCCTTGAAGCTTCCTAACATCAGATACTTAATACTTTAATTCCTTCTCCTATAAATATGCCATATACATCTTAGCAAAGTTATAGCAGAAGAACTCATCTACTACGTACACAAAGTCTTGTTGATAACAAAGCAAAAATTTTGGTAAACACACCATGTCTACTGGGCGTGCAGTTCTGGTCATTTGCATGTTCCTCTTGGCCTCATCCTCTCATCTGCAAGCTGCTAGGGTGGTTGCAACCAACGACCATCGTGTGCATCAAAAGAAGGGCCCCGTTTCTCTTTCTACTAGCGGTGCCACTACCGGAAGTGCTAGTCCGTGCTTGCATGATGCACGTCTAGCGGCATTGTCGCCACCGGCCAATGAACCAGCTGACATCGCCAGCGGTGTACGTGGTAGAGCCCTATGGTCGACCCCAAGTGATGGCGTTGGCCATTAGGCCATGTGTTAATCAAAGATGTGGCAAAATCTCTCTATAGGTACATAGTGTCACATGATTCCATAATAAATTTGTGACGACCATGTACACAATAATCTTCGTCGTATATAACGTGTTCCTCACTCATTTTGTGGGGAGCTAGTGGTCAAGAAAATAGTACTGTTAGTTTGCTTTCTTATGAACCTTGTAGTTTGTGATAACATAGAGATTTCCGCTTATTCTGGTATGCACTTTGTATGTCGTCAGCTGTTCTTTGTGTGTTTCTCTGCAAGTGTGTACAGCTTTGAATATGTGTAACATATGTGTCAACTTTCAGCTATACTTGACACAGAAGGATAAATTTGTAGAGGCAGCTGCCACATCCGCCTCATGAAATACGCACGCGTATGGTTTTTCCAATGTGAGCACCCTATCATTACACAAAACAATTGCTTGCAATAGTGTGAGATATTATTTATCATACGCCTAATGGACAGCTCCCGCGTCGAAGTAGGGCCTGGGCCAAGGTGCTCGGCTAGGCCCAAAGCGGACTGGCATGAACAGGACCTGCAGGTGTGTACCGCCATAGGTACTATATACCTTATGGTTGAGTGTGTGCGTGTGTGTGGTGGTGTGAGTTGGTGCGTGTGTTCAAATACTACAGCTTGTACTTGAAGAGTTGAGGCTAAAAAAAAGTTACTATATACCAGAGTACTGTAGTGCAGCCATAGCCACCACCGGATTAGTTAGGATTTAACTAGATCAGTTTTGAAAATAAGATTAGGATTGGTAAGAAAAGTATTTTAGATTGTTTATTAGGGGCCTAAGTCTCCCATGATTATAAATGTAATCTTTCAATCTTAAACAAAGAAGTAGGCTTCGGCTCCTTTATCCTCCCCCTCACTTCTAAGCCTCCATCTAATCTCCTGTGCCTCCTCCACTCTTGCGCCGCCCACACTGCCCCTTGAACGGATCAAGAATGCCCAAGAGGGGGGGTGAATTGGGCAACTAATAAATTTTTCGCAAATCAATTCAACCTATCGCAAATTTGCCCAATGTCACCCCACAAGTGCTTGTGTCAATTCTATTCCTAAAACAAGTTATGCAACCTAGAGCCAAGTCCTATCACAAGTATACTACTCTAGGAAAGTAGAGAACACAAAGGAAATGCGGGAATGTAAAAGGTTAGAAAGACAAATCCGATATTTCCCAAGGTATCGGAGAGTCGGCACTTCCCACTAGTCCTCGTTGGAGCACCCGCGCAAGGGTGTAGCTCCCCCTTGATCTTCGCAAAGACCAAGTGCTCTCTACGGGCTGATCCTTTGCCTCTCCGGCGCGGTGGATCACCCACAACCGCTCACAACTTCGACTTAGGCCGCCCACAAGCTCTCCAAGCGGTCACCAAGCCACCAATCGCCACCAAACCGTCTAGATGATGCCGATCACCAAGAGTAACAAGCCTAGACTCTCACTTGACCAAGAACAAGGCCAAAGAGAGTGATGGATGCACACAAGTCACTCTTGATCTCTCTAGGGAAGAAGCTCACAAGCAATGGAGTTCACACTAATCTCCTTAGGGCTCTTGCTCTCTCACAAAGTCACAAGGGTTCCTTCAGCTATTAGAAGTGGCAAGAGAGATAGAATGGAGGCTTTGGTGGAGTATAAATACTCACCCTCTCCAAAACTAGCCGTTTCTCACTTTCCTGCGAACCGTCGGACGCTTCCGAGGCTCGACCGTCGGACCATTCACCGCGGTCCGACTCTCACAGTCGCACTGTGCTCAATCCTGTGCCAGAGGGGCGTCGGACCGAACTCGATGGTCCGACGCTCCTCCGTCCGACGCTTTTGAACAGCTGGCACAGTGCCTCTCAACGGCTATAACACGGACCAATGGTCCGACGCACACCGTCGGACCAAGTCCGACGCTCTTTTTTGCTGCGGGAACCTCTCTGGAAGCGTCGAACGCTAAGAAACATTAGTCCGACGCTCACTCTCTCGACGGTCCGACGCTCGCTGAACACCCAAAGGCACCGTCAGACTCTGGCCAATGGTCCGACGACCATCCAGCCAGGGTCTGACGCTCCCTGGCTCGCTGACAATTGTCCAGGGGCTGCCACGTGTCGTCGGACTCTAACTATTGGTCCGACGCCCATACTAGGTAGAGTCCGACGCCTCTAATTTGATCAAAACTTCGCCGAATCGAAAACTTTCCAAAACGAAGTTTGATCCTCTCTCTCTCAAGAGTCTCCTGGGCTGTCTAGAGTTATGTTGGACAAGTGTGCATCACATCTACACTCTCTAATCTTGCTCTAAGTCAAGCTACCCATCCAAACCCCACTTAATAGTACGGTCAAAGAGAAAAACAAAACCTAAGACTACGCCAAGTGTCTCTCAACTCCAAACGACACTTGGCACTAGCCTATCACCGTCTTGTCTTCCATCCTTTGAAAACTGAATCGAATTCCATCGCTAGGGGCTTGAACCTACATGTTATTATGACCTAACCTCTAGGTTATCCTGCAAAACACACGTTAGTCATAATAACCGTCTTGTTGTCATTAATCACCGAAACCACTAGGGCCTAGATGCTTCACCCCTGCCCTAGATGGCACACTTCCCAGAGCCCCCTCCTCCACTCTGCCGCCCTGCCCTGCACTATCTCTTGCTCCACGTCTCCGGCCGCCCCCTGCCCTAGCGCTGCCCTAGCCCCAGCCGCCGCCGCCGAACCCCTCCCATAGCTGGGATCTCACATTATCCTTATTTATTAACTTGATCTATTTGTGAATTATTGAATATTTTGGTCCCTAAATGATTTTAAATGGAAAAATGAACTCCAAAGTTACATATCCCATGGATCTTTGTTTTAAGGTGTTTTCTCATCCGAGTTTTCATTTGAACCAATCAAAACAATTGGTTTCAAAATCTAAGAACCTCAAACATATGTTGGGACCCTAAATGATTAAAGAAAAAGGTGGTCAACTAAAACTCTTCAGAATCCACAACTTGTATCATCCCTGCTCCACTAGTGCATCCTTCTTCTCTACAGACGTCCACACCAACAAAATGAATACCACAACCCAAACACACAACCCCGCGCCTATTTCTTCTTGTCCTGCAGATAACACCACTAGCTCTACCAAGCCAAAATTATTAATGCATATTAGAAACCAAACTAAAACAACCTCGATATTGGTTTTTCTTGTTTTAGAACATTACATCTCCTTCAAATGGATGACTCTGGTTTTTTTCAAGCATTGTAAAAAGATTCTCCAAACTTTAATACTACTTTCTGTTCATATATATAACCTACAGCCAAACTAAAAACATCTACTCCCTCCGTCCCCAAAAAATGACGGTTTTTCACTTCTAGTTCCTCGTTTTACTGTTCATTATTCAATCTTTTTACTCAAATAATAAAATATATAAGTCATTAATAAAGTATCTCTAATGACAAAATCAGTCCTTACAAAATAAATAATATTTATAAATAATTTTGAGTAAGACAAAGGGTCAAACAAGAACTCAAAAAGTAAAAAAAAAAAAAACATCAATCTTTTTGATACAAAGGGAGTATATTTTAAAAGGAGTCTAAATGATCATGATTGCAATCATATTTCCGTCTTTACAAAGCAGTTTCTAACTGAAAGTTGCATGCATATTTGCTAAGGAAGTACAGTAGATTTTAGCTAGTGGTGTTTTTAAGCTCTATTTTCCAATTCCATCCCGATGGCCCAGATGAGATTTGGTTAATCATGAAGCCTTGGTGCCAGAGGGAGGCATGCCTGGAAATGAATAGAGAGCAACGCTGTCGTCTGGGTTCTATGACCATTTAGATAGAGTGTAGCTTGTCCTAGACGTGAAGGCAGATGATGGGCCTTGTTTTGACCTGATCGACATACTGTGGTATAGGTTAGGTTAGTGGTAGTTATAGCTGTATCTGCCCTCACTTTTGGTGCTTTCCAATGTGATGTTTCCTTTGTGATAAGTCGCTGTACACAGATATGTCAAATGTCAATAAATTAGTGCTTTCCTACAACATTCGTGTTTCTCCATCCTCCCTTTATTTCATTAATCGTCCCTATCCTTCCATCTCAGGCAAAACCAATAGACTGTTTCAACAAATCATGCATGCATGTTCTCCAATTTGGAACAAAAATCTAACATATACTGCTCAACCAGTGTAGGTGCGAGATGGCTGGCAGATATGTCAACATTGTTATCCGTTCCAGTTACCTTGGGCCGCAGGGTCCATGTTGCCATAGGCTCCACATTAATTATGAGGAGAGTATGCTCCCAAAAAAAATGAGGACCTAGTTAGGCAGCTTCTATTCCTACAAGACACTGCATTTGGTTCAACAAATATGACACTTAGACAGAGACTACGAGAGCAACCCAGACAGATTGACAAAAACAATCCATTCCTCAACAACTGTCACATAGGAGAATAACTATTCTTTTTCTCATCGCCTCTCGGTAAATTTCTTTTCTCATTCTCTTGAAACCACTCGTATTCCCTCAAACGAAGGGGCCAGCCCCGAGCCCTGATCTCCTGTACGTAGTCCTTTTTCCTGCACCCCATTCTATCCATGCCCATCCGACTTTGCTTCTCCATACACCCGCAGCATGCCAGAATTCGGTTGTCCTAGGCTCGTAACCCTGGGTGTCTCTTCCTAGACCTCGCAGAGACGTTGTTCTGTCCGCGGGTGCATGCTTGTCCGCTGCTGGAGCTTCCATTATTCATCTCCACTAGAAAAGAAAGCGCCCTTATGGGCGCCCTACAAACATTCTATTAGGAAGTAGTAATATAAAATACATATGAAAAAACTTATATAGATATATATTATTGATAATGCATCCATACAGATTACATACCGGTGTCAGATTTCATATTACAAAGAAGACAACCAATCATGCCGATAGCAACTAAGGCATGCCAATAAGATAGCTGGTTGCTTTAGTACAATTTGATTAAATAAGACAAACCTAATCCACCTTACTGGATTAAATAAGATAAATATTAATCCACCTCATTGGATTACAAGTCAGAACTGAGCACAAATTGTAAGTGCCAGAGAAAATTAAGGTGTCCACCTAAAGAATGCTAGGAACAGATGCTTGCACCATATACTACTCCAGGCCTGCTAATCATGGAGTATATAATTAAAGCACCAAACAAAATGCGCAAGGTAATCATCATGCACAGAACAACTGTATGAAGCAATGAGACTAACCTCAGGCTTTGGCTAGCAACATACTCTAGACACAATTCCTTTTTTCTGCAGCTAGGAGTGACCTGCAAATTACCAAGCCCACGTATTAAGAATATGTACAGGCATATGACCAAGAAAATTTCCTTGTTGGATATAGAAAACAATATCAGTTCCTGTTGCCTGATTTTTTTACAGTGATAGTTTTCAGCTGAATTTTTCTATGATCCTTTAATGTTCTTAGTTAATAGGAATTATGCCACTATGCCTACTCGGTCCATGCTTAATATTAATCATTATACAGGTAAGGTGTCATCTGATGGATCTCTAAACTATGTACTAATATGAGAGAGAGATGCAGATCATGCCTTACTAAATTTCAGAAATTAAACCACAGTTTTAGATACTGAACCCAACAAGCAAAAGCTAGATTTATTTTGCAGTGCTATTTTCAAGCTACTCATGTCAGGTTGTTATTTTTATGAGAATCAACCGAGACAAGTCTCAAACATAAGTTAAACAATCATATATGGTTCCAAATATTACATTCATTTCTCTTGTAAGACCCCAAAGGAATTGTAGTCCGTATCCAGGATGCAAAGACCACAAATGATAGTTCTCTTGGGGACGTGCAGAATCATGGATACAATACAAGGAAAGCTTCAGCGTACATAAGCATGACCCGTCGTCTGAACTAAATATAAATTTCCATCGAGCCAAATACTTCATTGTTAATTGACACATCAGAAAATCAAATGCAACTTGAGGTATTACTCTTGGACATGACTCACTGTCTTGAATATATTGAAATTGCATTCCTCAGTCTCAAATGCTTAGGAAATATTGACCAAAGACCCACTAAATACAAAATCAAATAATAAGAAAGAAAAAGAACCCATCAACCCCACGGCATGAAGCAGATACGTACATTGAATTGAGAACCAAAGACATTTCAATAGAAGAAGCTTAGGGTGTAAAAGTAGGTATTTTCAGAGGGCCATCAATATATTTTCATCTGCATGTAAGAATATATGAAGAACAAACTATTGCATAACCCTGAATGGCATGTAGAAAAGCTGACGTATCTGAACCTAACGCATAGAATACGTGAATTTTTTTTTATTTCTCAAAAGCAAATGGTTTTCTATTCCTAGTTCCAGAAATTTAAAGCATATCTTACCTCACTACATGTTTGACAAAAATGCTCTTATGTTAAGGAACACTCGAAGGATGCTAACACAACACAACAGTTGCAGGCCCAAGCACATCTGACTATACAAATCAATCCAATTTGAGGAGCCGGATTAGAAAACAAAATGGGTATGGCTTACTGCTTGCTGCTTATCCATCAGTGTGTCGTGCAGGGGCTGTCTCTCCACATCGTGAGTTGTCCTCCAGCACGGCTGGAACTATTGAAGAATTGGGAAGAAATCAGATGGGGTAAGAAACAGAACAGTATGTTGAATCTAAAAGAACAACACAGCCATAATTTCATAAGCCTGAGCTAGAGTTTTCCATGCACCAAAAATGGAAACTGATTAGAGAAGACTACTCATTGATCCATCCATCATGTGCCTATCCCTTTTCAAAAACTGCTAATTTCGTTTTACAGTAGAGCATTGAACTGCACTGCCATTATTTTGACCATATACAAAGATCAGGCAACCCGATAACCTATTTATTTTTCAAGAATCAAGAGTATTCTACATCTAATCTCTTCTTTGTGCACACGTGAGCTACCAACCTATAGGCTATACATATGAAGGAGAAAGAAAAAGAATTGTTTGGAACTAAACCAATGATACAAAGCAACGCAATGGAGTCCTTTTAGACAAAAAGACACCACTGCATTGTTCAAATTTCAGAGTGCTATTTTCACCACTGTATTATTCATCACATTTCATAGAGCTATTTATTTCACATAGCAGTCATATTTAATTCAGTGAGGCAGACCGAGATGGCTAAGCCGCTAGGGTAACATCCAGTACTCTTGTGGTGTTGACTAAGGTAACATTGACATCTAGCATTCAGGCAAAAATTGTGATTGCCCTCAGAAAGCCACTTGTTCAGGGAAGTATACAAATTACTTGATCAGGGAGAATGTTTTCCACGGGCCCTCAGAAATCCACTTGTTCAGGGAAGTATACAAATTACTTGATTAGGGAGAATGTTTTCCACTATTTGTTGTGCCGCGGCCCATGGATTTTGGAGTGGTTTCCATGTTGTGGTGCGGTGGCTGGGGAAGCACAACTTGCTGTTAAAGCACACGAGGCAACAAAGCTGCTTGTGAAGGTGCATGCGACGAAGCCACCGGTAACGGTGCAGACGAGAAAAAGGGTAGCGCCGGCACAAACGAGAAAAATGCTGGTGGATTCCCATCATGGATGTGGAAATGAGAGAGCAAGAGAGGGATGAAGGGCCTTGTACCTTAGCTGAAGGACGCCAGATGTGGAGGCCACCATGGTGCGCCGGCGAGTAAACCACAGCGACGAAGGGGGTGAGGACAAGGAGATCCGGTAAATTTGGACTCGCCCCGCCGCCGCCGCCGCTGTACCTCCAAGATCAGATCCAATGTCAGCAACATGGCGAGGTAGAGTGGAGAGGAGGAAAGAGGCGGCGGCGACTCTGGATTTGGGCGCCGCCCAAGATGCCGGTGCGGGAACACGACGAGGCGGAAGGGTGCGTAGGGAAGATGTGGCGGCGGCTAGGGTTTTGGACGCCATCGAAACGGCGATGCAGGAGCTAGGCTGTCGGAGTCGATGCGAGAGCAAGGAGAGAGAGAGAGGGATCGGGAGGTCGGGGCAGGCAGCGCAGGGTGGGAGCGGGGGGTGTTTTCAAAAAGTTGTAAGGGTGTTTTCCAAATGACGACTCAATTTTTGTATTTTGCCTACTTCAAGTAAAAATAAAATGAAGCCTGGGGTCTACTCCCTCCGTCTTCAAATAAATCGCTTTCTTTGACTTTTGAACTTCGTTTTTTACCGTTCGTCTTATTAAAAAAATTTATACAAATATTATTTGTTTTGTTATAACTTAGTCTATTATTAGAGATACTTTACTAAAGATTTATTTATTTTATTATTTGTATAAAATTTTGAAATAAGACGCACGATCAAACGTGAAATTAAAAGTCAAAGAAAACGATTTATTTATAATCGGAGGGATTATACGAAACATATTACAACGCGTGAATTATTCTAGACGGATGAGTTGAACCGTGGCTAGATTTTATAAAACATAAAGGGCCTTTTCATAAAGTATATGAAAACATGTGTCAGCACGCGGTGCATCCGCAGGAGCTCAGAGCGCTCTCGCGCAAGCAATCTTCATAAAGAACGCGAAGTGCTATACGTAACCGTGTGTTTAGTTGATGGGCAATCCCTTATATGCCATTGAAACTTATACTTATCCCTTATGTGCCATTAAAAAATATAAGTTCCCTTTTATGCTATTGCTTTATATTTTCTCTCTCTTATATGCCATTGCTGTTATATTCTCCGTCAAGAATCTCTGTTAGCGCTATGTGTGGCACCATTTTTACTCCGCGTATGTCTACATCGCTGCAAGAAAACTGACCTAGCCTAGCCATTTGACATACATATCATAATTTGTCTAACCATTTGACGTACACGTGTTATAATTTAGACTTATGTAAATACGTTTATCTAGTATTTTCCTAGTCTACCATTTGACGTACACGTGTTATAATTTAGACTTACGTATACGTGTTAACCCTGGATTCCCGTCCGTTCCCAGCCTAGCACGTAAGATTTTTGACGGAGAATATAACGGCAATGGCATATAAGGGAGAGAAAATATAAAGCAATGGCATAGAAAAAAACTTGTATTTTTCAATGGCATATAAGGGATAAGTATAAGTTTCAATGGCATATAAGGGATTTTCTCTTACTTGATGGATATCCGAAGGTGGGATGGGACGGACGGAGAGTGCTACTCATTGACCTGATCGGCACCGTGCCCCACTCCGACCAGCTCCTCCCGCGGAAGCAGCACGCCAATTCTAAATGAAGCAGCGCGGCGAGGGAGCAGTGCACGGTTAGCAATCGCGTAGGGTCCATAACTTTTTCCAACTAAAAAAAAGTTATATCTCCTAAACTAAATATTAAAATTAAAATCTAATTACACCATTATATTTGTTGCAATAAATTCTTCAAAACAAGATCTCACATGAATATATTTTGATAATTTTTTAACAAACATTTATTTCATATTAAATCTATATTTAAAGAAAATAATCAAACATCGCCTTAGAACTACACGAACATCGTGAAAAGAAGTCTAGAACATCCTAAGTATACTATACGAACATCATATATATATATATATATATATACTATTAAAATAGAACATTATATTAACACTACACAAATATCGACAAAACATAGAACATTATATATACATACACACTACAAAAACGTCCTATATATAGCATGAAATTAGAATAAAAGATTAGAACAAAAGCTGCGATGCGGTACTGCCCCCGAGCAGCCGGCGATCGAGATGCTTCAGTCAGACCTGTGAGCTGCCAAACTATCTAAGGAAGTGGTTGCTAAAAATACTCCATACGTCAAAAAAAAAATATCATAGAACATCACATGTATATTAAGTGAATATCCCTAGATATGTCGTAGAACAACATTAAAAGAATTATAAAAATATATTTCATATATATAGTACGTGAACAATACTAAATACATATATAACAATGCTAATACATGTAGAACATCGCCAGATGCATTATAGAAGAACGCTAAATAGATTATAGAACATCACACACACACACACACACACACACACACACACATATATATATATATATATATATATATATATATATATATATATAGTACATGAACAATACTAAAACATCACATGTATATTGAGTGCATTACCCCTGAGTGAGCTTTCCAGAAGCACCATGGAACAACATTAAATATATTATTATAGAACATTAGATATACTGTATATGAACAACACTATAAAAAAGATCAAATAATAATAATAATAATAATAATAATAATAATAATAATAATAAATAAACAAGAAACATGAAAAGAGAAAGAACAAAAAAGGAATTAAAAAAAGAAAACTATAATGAAAGAAAAAATAAAACGCTAGAAAAAGGAAAGAATAAAAGAAAGAAACAGTATAAAAGAAAATTAGTGTATGATATGACAAAATAAAAGAAAAGGATAAAAAATGAAACATATAAAAAAATAAAAAACTGAATAAAACAACAAAGATAAAGGAAAATGAAATAAGAATGCACGTAACAGTGAAAAAGAAAAAAAGAAAGAAAAAGGAAAAATAAAACTGAAAGACAAATAAAAAAAGAATTTGAAATAAAAAAATGAATGAAGAAAAGGAACACACGTAAATACCTGGGAGAGAGCAGGTGGGCCGTGCGCCTCCGCTCTCGATTGTTCCGTGCGCGCGAACTGCCGGTAGGCCTGTGTGTGGGTCGCGAACCGCGAAGCGAAGGGGGTGGTCGGAGAACGGGTGCGCGCCACCCCGGTTGGACAGGATGATTACCGGGGACGGACCCGGGACCGGTGCTGTTTAGATGAGGGTCAGCTTAGTGACACAGACATCCCACCTAGCATATTTCCTCGACGGGGGCTGTCCCTCCTGGGACGCGGGCGAGCAGAAAAACGACATAGCGACTGCCATGTCAAGCTCGCCGGCCCTGTCATACGAGCGAGCTCGCGCACGTCAGAGCCCCGCCACTGCCTTCGCCGGCCACGCTTTCAAGCTGGAGCGCCACCGCTGGTATCTCCACGTGGGCCTACGTCGCTGGCACGAGCCACGCGGTCGGGCCCCAGCCCCGCGGTTACAACAACGAGCCGGAGAGCTAGAGCGCCATGTGGGAGAGCTGGAGCGCCGGCGGCGGCGGCCTCACCATGTGGGCGAGATCAAGTGTAACAGAACCGTCTAAATCATTTGGCCTACAGGCACCTATCATTATCACTAATGACCTCTGACAGCCAGGCCCGTGTCCCAAATGACCTAGAAGGCTCTGCCGGGCTACACCAGCACCCGTTTCTCCGACAGAATCCTATTGCGAAGCCATTACAGGATTACAACATTTTATAATAAAATACATATCAGAATAAAAGTACGGAAAGAATACATAGTACTTTAATTATAAACCAGTTGTTCAAATATAAATTTAAGTGCAGTTATTACAGACCATACTTAAATAGCGGTAGCAGTAAAGTAGTTAAATACAATAAACTTATACAATGATAATAAGAACCCTGCCCAAGGGTTTAGCTTCACTTATCATCACTTCCTTCCTCAATGACTGTCATACAGCTGGGGATAAGGCAAACCTGCCGCGGCTGTTCTCCTACAACAAGAGTTAACAAACCCTGAGAATTGGGGTACTTCACAAGACTTACCCGACTAAACAAAATGGGGAGAAGACTTAGCAATGCATGCTGAGGGGAATCAAGGTGAGGCTTGAGCAAGAATCAAAATCTTTTACAGAAAAGCTTTTTATTTTAATTTCTACCTTCAATATTTTATCTCATTAGTTAACCATAGTCCTGAAGCTAAGTAGTTCACATGTATCCTTCACATTCTAATTTCTTATTCATTCAAAAAACTTAATTCTGAACCACTTTTCAATTGTAAGTCAAAGGATCGAGTCTCCTTATCCGAGGAGCAACGACGATTCGAATCGATTAGTACCCAGCTGGGGATCCCTATCCATACTGCATATGTAGCACTTAAGCTTGCATATACCAACCCTGCCGGCTATTCGTGAAAACACACACAGAACACACCCAATCTGTTGGGGGTCGTCGGATACAACGGCGGATAGTCCGGGACTTTTTGGCGGAATGTCCGCAAGTGTGCAGTTTGAACATAACGGCTAGTTTTTTACAACGGCGGACTGTCCGAGGTTTCAATGGTGGACTGTCCAGGAGTGACGCAGAAACTTTGTAACGGCTAGTTTGTGGCTTCCCTCCATAAATAGAAGGGTTGGCCGGCCATTTGAGATGCCCAGCACCCTTGGGACTATGTGTCCATGCTTGGGGAGTGCTTGGAGAGCCTCTAACTCACTTGTGCACATAGTGGTAGCATCCGATTTCAAGTGAGTGCGATTCTAGTGCGTTGCATTGAGAGATTGCAAGAGTTGGCACTAGGTGTTCGAGTCGCAAGCCGGTGGTGCTTGTTACTTTTGGAGGTCGCCACCTCCTAGACGGCTTGGTGAAAGCCTACGTTTGGTTTTGGGTAATTGATGAAACCTAATTTGCTAATAGTGTGCTCTAAGTGTTTCATGAGAACAATTAGCAAACAAGATGGAGTAAAGGACCGGGTCCGTGGAGGCCACAAGTGAAGGGTAATGACGGCATCCATTCAAATGATATAAGTCCATCATCAAAGGTGTCCACAAGATCCATCAAGAGATGAGAAGGAAGTTGATAAGAAACCGGGAGGTCAAGACAAAGGTATAACCAATAGGAGCTCTTTTGGTTTTGGTGATCATGACTCCATAGAGGGAGTGATCACATTTAAGATAGATAGCCGTACTATCAAGAGGGGCGGAATCGTTGATGAAATGCGGTTATCAAGTGCCACTAGGTGTTTATGATCATTGCATATGCATATAGATGATAGTGACACTAACTTGACCCGTGGAAAATTCTTTGAAAGGTTAACACACGTGCACCTAAGTGAGAGACACTTTGGAGTATTAGTGACTTAAGAAACGGGGTAAAGTTTGAGGGTTAGAGAGGGTTTGGTCCTCTCTTCCTCCTGCCGAGCTTGCGAGGCAGGATTTGGCGTATTTCAGAAACGTTACAATAGAAAAACTAGCGTCGGACTCTAACTTGACTGAGCGTCGGACCATTGGCTTCGGTCCGACGGCTAACATTATCGCGAGCGTCGGACTCTGTGTTTCTGAGCGTCGGACTATTGCGCCTCAGTCCGACGGAGCTGTTCGTGCGAGTGCTGACACGTGGCGAGCTGTAGGGCGTCGGACGCGCGTGGTTCGTCCGACGGTGTGCGTCGGACTATCGTCCAACGGATTTCAGCACTCGGGGAGCTCTCTGGAAGCGTCGGACTGTCGCGATCATTAGTCCGACGACCCTCTGCGATTTAGTCCGACGGTGGTCTGCTAGGGGCGTCGGACCGAGGCTTTTGGTCCGACGGTGCTCTGTCCGACGGTGAGTTTTGGCGCGAGAAAATAGCCGTTGTGTTTAACGGTCAACTTCAAACGGCAGAGGACACGTGGCGTCCATCCGAGGCGTCGGACCAGTGTTGTTAGTCCCACGGTTTAGCCGTCAGACAGTCTGACGGTGCGCAGTTTTGCCCAAACAGCTAGTTCTTTGTGTGTGGCTTATAAATAGGGACTTGGCCGGTTTGGGGAGGTTGAGCAGATACTCCTGAACATTATAGCATACTTGTGAGCCTTCCCACTCCTTTCTCACTCATCCTACTTGATTGTGTTCATCATTTGGTGAGATTGGAGAGCATCAAGTGTATTGCATTGATTGAGATCATCTAGAGGCACTTGGTAGTTGTCTTTCGCAGCGGTTTCTCTTGTTACTCTTGGAGTTTGCCGACTCCTAGATGGCTTGGAGCTGCGAGGATCGTTGAGGGGAGTTGGTGATTGTCTCCGCCTCCAATCGGTGAAGTTGTGAGGGGTTCTTGAGCCTTCCCCGCAGGAGATCGTAAAAGGCTACTCTAGTAGATTGCTCGTAGCTTGTGGATCCCCATCTTGTGTTGGTTGTGCGGCACCCTTGAGAAGGGTTTGACTTGTGATGCCAATTAGCGCGTGAACCTCCAAGTGGGTGCATCGCTACAACGAGAACGTAGTTTGCCAGCAAGCAAGTGAACCTCGGTAAAAATTATTGTGTCAATCTCTTGCCGAAGATTTCTTGATTATTGTGATTGATCTTATTGGTACTCATCTCATCACTACACTGGCGGTATAAGATTCACTCTATCTACTCTTTACATTCTCGCACTTACTCTTGTGTAGCTTGCTAGCATAGTTGCTCACCTAGGAGTAGAGTAGAAGTAGCAACTTAGCCTCTCGTGTGTGAAATAGAGACTATAGCTTAGAACGGTTAGGTGGCTTGCATTTTTTGTAGGCTACTGCAAGAATTTGCTTCGCTTATTATTTATCTAACCTCTTGCTTGAATTGTTGGTTGTCGAATTTTTATAGGCTATTCACCCCCTCTAGCCATTTAGGACCTTTCACTTGGTGGCGAGAGGCTCCGTGGAAGCAAACAAGGAGATTGTGCTTGGCTCTGGAGCAAGCTTCTCAGGGATTGGAGCTCACCCCGCGGGAGTCACGAAGAGTATCGCTAGTTGAGCGAGACGTGAAGAGCAACAAGTGGTCCGGCCGGATCAAGAGCTTGAGCTTGCGGGCGCACTACACCACAACACTTAATCAGCATCGGACGTCTGTTGCTAAAGAAAATAATTACCGTTGGACGGTCCGTTGCTAAATATTCTCCTCCGATCATCCGTTGCTAATATTGAGTACTTCAATGGATCGTCCGTTGCTATAACTATTTTGTTTTTGCGTTAGACCGTCCGTTGCTATTTTACACAGACTGAGTCAGATCGTCCGTTGCTAAATAAAAGTATGCATTGGCGCGATGTTTTTGGCCCGATCCCGCGAAAATTTTGGCCCAAAACGCTGTAAACCCTAAGTCACCACGCCAAAGGCCCTCAGTCCCTCACCCAGCACCCGCCGCCGCCCCACGCTCCCCACGTCACCTGCACGCACCGCCGCCTCGGCTGAGCCCAACCGCTGGCCACACGCCACCCCACGCCACCTGTACGTGCCGCCCCATGCCTTCCCCCACCGCCTGCACGCGCCGCCACCCCGGCCGAGCCGAACCGCCGGTCCCACGCCTCCCCACGCCGCCTGTACGCCGCCACACCACGCAGCGTGTAGGCGCCTGCCGCCCCGGCCGAGCCCAACCGCCGGCCGGCCGCCCCAGCCCCTGCCCCTGCCGTCGCCGGCTGCTAGCCCGGCCCAGCCGCTGCTGGCTGCCGGTCCGTTGTAGCTGTTGCTGGCCTCCGGCCCATCCCTGCCCCGCCGGCCAACATCCAACCGGCTGCTGGGCGAAGGTCCTGGGAGCACCCTCCTCTGCATCGTCTACAGTCTACTAGCTCCTACCAGGCACCCCACGCTGGCAGGTCCCTCTGCAGCTCGCCACCCCAAATCTTCTGAAGGTAAACTGCTTTATCTGAAACGGATGCAAATAAAGGCAACGGATGGCACCTAGCATTCGATGTGCAGGATCTATTATTGGGTTCTTGAGTTTGTCTGTTTCTTTTTTGGGGGAAATTATTTTTAGCCTCAAACTTGCTTGTTGTGTTGGTTGTTTCACCTAAAAGGAGAGGGACCAGGTGCTTTGTCAATTTGTACGGCATTTGTGGACTGAAAGAAATAGAGTCAGAGAGGGAGAAAGGAGATGGAAACTAGCAAGACAGCTTATATTGTGTCTTTGCAAACTGAGTCATGCTGATGCTAGAAACCATCCTAATTTCTGGATTAGGAGCACCTAGCAGGATCTATTTTCGTTTTACATTGCAAGTTATTGGTCAATAGGTCTTGGGAATTTTTTTCAGCCTCAATAGGTCACGTATGGCACCAATAGGTAGTGTCTGCTGCTTCAAGTGTGATAGGCTTTAGCTAAGTTAGCTGATATGTAGTGAAATCTATAGCTACTAGTGTCACAGGCAAGCAGGAGATTTGAGTTAGCATGGCTTTAAGTTTGGCTTGTCTTGTAATGATTTTTAATGGTATAGGATATATTAGCTCAAGTATTAGCTTCAATTTGTCATGGACAGCAGGAAAATACATGTGGATCTCATGTAAAAATATATGCTATTGTAGGTTACCCACTTGCAGACCATGTTCGAATCATCCTGTACGAGCAAACGTCATTGAGTGAAACATCCAAAAGAGGTAAGCATCAAGCTGATCGTTTACTTCTGCGCTCCACTTTGATTCATTGTGTAAATTGTTTCATTTTCACTAGCCACATGTTCTTAGGGTAAAGGAGGTGCCTACAAGCATTTGAAGTTTTCTAGACATCTAAAACAATCATAGCAGCTGCCATTGATAACTAAGAAGTTATTGGTCGAAGGAACTTGTGAAAGGTAAGATTTATTTATTTATCCAGTTTGTGTTCATGAATGGCTGATTACCTTGTTCCATGCTTCTGATGTGCCTCGTGGATATTTTGTTATGTGATATTTTAGTGTAAAAATATATATAAAGAAAGCTGCTTGATCTCCCCACCAAGGTCTATGGATAAAACATGGATTGAGAATGAGCCTAGGTATACACAAGAAATATTTCTTATCTGCTTAGACCTAATGTAGTTAACATGGAATTTAACATAATCTGGCCCATGTAGGCACACCAAGGCATATATACAAGGTGTGAATGGTTTCATAGCTTATGCATTTAAAAATTCAGCAATAGGAAACAAGATATTATGCCCTTGCAGAAAGTGTGCTAACTCATTTTGGAGAGAGGCATGTGATATACGTGAACACTTGATTTGTGATGGGTTTCTAAAGGGGTATACAACATGGAACTTCCATGGAGAAGCTAGTTCATCCAATGTGAATCCTGGGAACAGTGATGGTGCTGTCCTTGTGGAAGAGTGTGAAGATGATGAAATATCTGAATTGCTTAGGAACCTAGCTGGTGGTTTAGATGATGGAGGGGATTTTGAAGATGACGGGTCTAATGATGACTTACAAGCCCTCCAAAAGTTGGTAGAAGCCAATAGCCAAGAGTTGTACCCTACTTGCAAGAAATATAAGAAACTACGTTTCTTGATTAGATTGCTTCATATCAAGCTTCTTGGAGGATGGACTGATAGAAGTTTTGACCTACTACTTGATCTTTTTAATGATGCATTTCCAGAGGGTTCAGCACTACCAAGAAACTTCCATGAATCTAAAAAATTGATTAAATCCATAGGTCTTGGGTACATCAGTATCCATGCATGTGAAAACGATTGCATTCTTTACTAGAAGGACCATAAGGATTCTGATTCATGTCCAAAGTGCAAGGTTTCACGGTGGAAATCAGTTAGGAACAGTCTAGATGGGAAGCATGTTTATAGGGTTCCTAAGAAGGTTCTTCGCTACTTTCCAATAAAGAAGAGTCTCCGAAGGCTGTTTCTGTCATCTAAAATAGCGGCTCTTACAAGATGGCACGATGAGGAGCGAACAAGAGATGATTTTCTTAGGCATCCAGCAGATTCTCCTCTTTGGAAAGACTTTGATGATAAACATCCAGAGTTTGCTAAGGACAGCCGCAATATCTGTCTGGCATTTGCCACTGATGGATTTAATCCATATAGGGGCCAGAATGTTAGCTACATTCCTATGATTTAGGTAGGTCTGTCCAAAATAGTGGGGTTGCTCTAGTTGCAGAGACAACATACTTTGAAAGTAGAAATAATAATAACTTCCTAATGGGAAAGAAAACTTATTATGGAGTTATAAAGGATATTGTGGAACTGAACTATGGACATGAAGGTAATGTGGTTCTTTTCAAGTGTGATTGGGTTGACAACCGTGTGGAAGATAAATGGGTTAAGATTGATCAATTTGGAGTCACTAGTGTCAATTTTAAGCATTTATTCAATACTGGTGAAAAAATTTCAGATGAGCCTTTCATTCTAGCATCACAAGTAGTTCAAGTCTTCTATGTTCCTGATGGAATTGATAGTGAGTGGGTTTCTGTTTGTCAATCAAAACCACGAGACTACTATGACATTGATAATTTGGAGATTGAGCACATTGAATCGGGCAGTGGACTAGTAGTGCCATTGCCTGATTTAAATGTCGGTGTGACTTTGGATGTTGTTAATGGGATTATCCCTGCTGTTAGAACAGATATAGATGGTATAATTGTTGATCGAAAAAAGTCTAGACAACAATCTAAGAAGTAAGTCTTGTTTGCACAATGTGGTTGCCATGTTTTTGTTATTCTTTACTCGCAAACCAGTTGCATTTATGTCTGCATAATCAAATTTGACCAACTTGTTTGTTCCTTTTCAGAAGTAAAAATGTCAAGCGCAAGAGGAAACAATAGGGGAGCCTATATCAATCAGTATGAGCTGCAGAAAATGGCACAATGTGCAAGAAACCAAAAGAAGTTCGAGGAATTGGGACTAGCACAATGTGCAAGGGCCATACAACAGCCCATTCAACCTAGGAAAAGAATAAAGGTCAGCCTGATCTTCCTGCAATGATTTACCATGGTACAATAGTACTTACAGATTTGTAGATGATTAATTCACAATCATATGATGTTAATGTAGACAACTGAGTGCACAAGGAAAGCAGCAGCTAACAATCATAATTTGCGGCCTTGGCCTGAAAGAACAAGTTCTGAAATTGCAATTGCAAATGAGGAAATTCCTAACTGTGAAACAATTGGAGACTTCTTAAGTGACAATGAAGGTGATGTTCATAGCATGTACTGTAACATACCCTACCTGTGATCTTGTAGCTAATTTCTAATGAACCTTAAAGTTGCAGATATACATAGTAATACAAAAAAGAAGAGGAAAGGAGGAAGGAGTGTTAGTAGAATGGATGCTATAATATTAAAGGAACCTGGCAGCATGCCTAAAATTAAAATAGAGCTAAATGACAAAGGGCAGCCTATTGGAGATTATAGGAATTTTTCTAGTGCTATTGGAATTCAAACACGGAAAACGTTGCCTATTGGATGCTCTGATTGGAGGCTTGTGGATGCTGAAAAGAAGCTTGCACTTTGGAATGACATAAAGGTACTGTCTATGTTTTAACTGTCCAGATTATGCTTTACATGTCTACATTATGCTTGCCAAATGTTGATTTCAAAATAATATAGTTGGTATAATTTCTTTACTGCACCTTTCCATAAAGTTTAATCTTCAATTCTCAGTTATTTCTGATGCATTTCTGTTGTTAACAGTAAAGTAAATGTAACTTTGTGTCTGTTCTGTGTTATTAACTATTGGCCTTAATAGTTCATCTCTGATTTCATAGATGATATTTTCTACTTCTATTCTGCAGAAACGATTTGATATAGATGATAAAGCCTTGGATTGGGTTATGGATAGTGCTGGAGCAAAATGGAGGCAGTTTAAGGCAAATCTAAAGCGACAAATTTTTGATGAAACATTGACTGATGATGAAATGAGGAACTTACATGGGCATAGAATAGATGATCATGAATTGGATTCTCTTCTCACATATTGGAGGTCTCTTGAGTCTCAAGTAAGGATCAACTAATATGAATCTGTTTTTCTTTTTTTGAGTTACTTGCATATTGGGCTTGTTTTTTAAACATACATGCAGATGTAACACTTCTTATCATAGGCTCTGACGGCAAGAGGAAAATGCAATCGTGCAAAGGTGAAGTTTTCTCATACATCAGCCAGTGTGAGCTTTGCTTCTGCTGCACATAAACTGGTACTGAAACTTATCATTGTCATCTCATTTGAATAGATCATTTTTGGGACATTTTGACCTGTGAAATTAAAAACATGTAGGGTCAGCAACTTGGCCGCCCTCCTCAAAGACATGAAGTCTATATAAAAACACATACAAGAAAAAATGGAGTGCCTTTGGGTCCAGCAGCATCAACAATTGTAAGTTTTAATTGAAAGCATGGACCAACACTATTTTGCTGTAATAGTAGTAGTAGTAATAACCTGTAATAGCAGTAATAACCTGTAGTAGTAGTAGAGTGTTGCTGCCCCTAGATGTTTTATAAAGAAAAAATGGTATAGGAATAACCTGTAGTAGTAGAGTGCTGCTGTCCCTAGATGTTTTGCAAAGAAAAAATGGCATAGGAGCAAGAGAGTGCTACTGTAGACATCTTCCGTTAATTTGATGGCAGCAGGTCCTTTAGTTGATCTTGTATATATTTATCAATTTGTTGATGGATCTTGACTTGTGTAAATTATTTATTCATTCTTCCTAGAACGAGCTGAAAGAAGTTGTTGAAACCCGTCCGGAGTTGTTGGATAGGACCATTCAACAAGGTGATGCTTTTATTGTTGTTTGTGGACTAAAGGAGCCAAGGGGACGAGTCCGTTGTTTGGGTCTACGACCAACTCCTCAAGACATTGGCACACCAGGACTTAAGGCGTACACATCGACAAGGCTCCAAATACAAGTTTTGGCACGTCAAAAAGCTGAAAGTGACAATCTAGTGCTACAACAAAGTATCTTGGAAATGCAACAAAAGGAGGAGCAAAGGATGGCACGAGAATTTGCAAATGTCGAAACAATTTCACAGCATGGTTCTAACTCAAGACATCAAAAGGTAAACTACTTCAAAATGCCTTTTCACAGCATGGTTCTAGTATACAAATCTAAACTTTTGCCATATACTAATATGTTCTTCCTATGCTTCTTGTAGAGCCCAAGATTTGAGAAATTTGGTGAGGCCAATCAGCATGATCAAGGCGAAGAAGTTGAGTATGTAGAGGGTGACAACTATGATGAAGAACCTGATGATAAGGCCAATCAGCAACCTGCAGCCCCTGCAGCCTCGCCTGCCATGAACATTATAACTTCACCAAGAAATGATGTCCAGCAGCAACAATGTTCAAAACATGCACTTGTAACCTTCTCAACCTCATGCAAATTTTATACTTAGTGATTTAATAGCTGCTCAACCTAGGATTTATCCATTTCTCATATAAATGCATCATCTACCAGGCTGGAAGTGAGGTCATTTTATTTGCCATGTCGAGTGATGAAAAAGTGGCTAAGGCAACTGTTGTTTCAGTTAATCCAAACAATAAGCTAGCGGGTCAGGCTCTTGGAACGAAATTTTGTGAAGTCATTGTGAATGTTGTCCTCAGACGTGAAACATTAGTGCCACGCCCTTATGCTGAAATCAAGACTCTAGGTGATGCTGTAAAGATGCCAGTTGCTTGGCCATTTAATCGAGTAATGTCCGCTTGATTTTGTTCTCTTTTTCTTTTGATATATGTGTTGAATAACTACAATTTCTAATTAATTATACTTGTGATAGCTGAAGGTTTGTAGTCAGCAACCAAGATCTTTTCAGGGTGTTGCTAGTTCTCAGAGATCTTCGCAAGGTGCTGCATGATCATCTCAGAGACGCTGACGGTGCTAGCTAGCTTGTTTGCAGGAAGGGTGCTAGGAGTGATTTTGTTGCAGGATCCTCTCATGAGGTTGTTGGTAGCGACTTGTTGATAGGAAGCCATTGAATTATCTTATGGTGAACTAGATGCTCACTCTGAATGCTTTTGGACTAGAATATGGAAGTTTTAGTTTTTGGACTTAACCTAGTAGTGCAATCGTTTGATCGATGTTCGATCATTTTTGGATGATGGACTTTGCTCAACAGGAAAACAATGTTTGCTTCCTATGCAACCTCTTGACAATAGCTAAATTTGTATTCAGCTACTATATATGAATGACAATGTGATTAATGTGCTCATTTGTGTATGTCATTCAATATTGTTTTGGTTCTGAATCTTTACTCCAGTTTAAAATGCATGTGGATATACTTTTTTACCTATTTAATTGATCTCTATGGACTATCTGTTGCTAAAGGTTTTAAAAGCACTAACAGGCTGTCCGTTGCTAATAGTTAGACCCTCGCACTGTCCGTTGCTAAATAACTCTAACAGGCTGTCCGTTGCTAAACTGTGGACTCTCGAACTGTCCGTTGCTAAATATATTGTCCGTTGCTATATATATACAGCAACGGCTTCATTAGCATCGGCAGAGGTCCGTTGCTATAGCATTTAGCAACGGACAGTCCATCGTTGTAGACCCCTTTTAGCAACGCTCTGTCCATTGCTGTTTAAAGGTTGTGGTGTAGTGGCGCTCCACGTGGGAGTGGTGACTTGTGGTGGGGTCACCTCAAGCTAGAGGATCGGCGGCAAACTTGGAGCTTATCTCAACGGAGGACGTAGCTTGTGGCGACAAGTGAACCTCCGGACAAAAATCACCGTGTCAACATCTTCTCATCCTTCGCGGTGGTTTGCTCCTTTCTACACAAGTTATTTATATTATTCTCATATTGTGCTTGTGTAGTTGCTCTTGTAACTAGTTTACTTGTCTTGTGTTAGCAGCTAGTTAAAAACTGTTGAAACTAGTTGCAACCAGTTAAGTGCCGCTGAAAAACTAAGTTGAAACCAGCTGCAACTAGTTGAGTTCAGCTGTAACTAAAATTGAAATCAGTTGTAACCAGTAGTTGCTTTTGTGAGATCGGTTAGCTTGTGTAGCTTGTCACTCACATTCTTAGGTTGTGTAGCTTAGAACTAGTGTCTTGATTAGTTTGTGTAGCTAATCAAGTTGCGTTCCTTGATTAGAATTGTGTATCCTTGTCATTGAGCATGTAGTGAGCTTAGCTATTTAGTGCGCTTTTGCTTGGTAGTTGATAGAAGCTTCCCGGTGCTTAAAGTACTAGTGCTTAGATTTGTGTGACCTTGCGTTAGAATTGTTTAGGAAAGCTCAAGCTAATCTTGCACCTTTGCTTCTTGTTAGGATCTTTTGTAAGGTGCTTAGAGTCATAGTTAGAGGGGTGAATTGTCGCTAGAACCTAATAAATTTTATTTCCGCTGCGATTATTTTTTGTTTGGACTATTCACCCCCTTCTAGTCCGCCATCTCGACCCTACAACTCCTCTCCAATCCAGCACGTCGGCCACGAGGGTACACGCTACTCTCACCATCTCTCCACTCCCAGTGCGTGATTGTCGGTTCAAGTAGTAGAGCCACCGAAGACAAGGCTTCCTAGAGTATGTGGCTAGTTGCAAAGTCTCGATCACAGCAGGCCTACAGCGAACGGTTCCTAATTCATTTTCCGTCGGTCACAATACATTGGACTCTAACCTAAATACAAGGTTTCCGAACGGTTTCCAAATCCATCTCTCGCCGGTGACAAGGCATTAGGACTCTAACCCAAGTGCTCAACCACCGAACGGGCTCATATCTCTTTTCTTTCTCATGAGTTATCAATAGTATATCACATAACTTAAAAATGGCATTTTATGCAAAAATCTAAGTTGATTAAGCAAGGCTAAGCGTTTTTGCAAATATTTAATTTGAATCAAGTTTCAAGAATGGTATATCAAGGCAGGTAATGCAGCAATATAGGTGACAATCAACTCCTATCAACCTAATGCAGTAATTTAACTCAAGGTGATAAAATTCATAAATCACAAGGAGGGGCTAATGCAGCGGAGCTTACCTTGCACTGCGTAGAGTGTCGGATCAGGATCAGTGCCGCAAATGTCAAACCCTTGAATCACCTCCAGGATCACTTCCTCAGCATAAGACTCAACTTTGACCTCATCGTTCCCGGTCACTACACGTGTGCAATGATGCATGCTTAATATAATGTAGATGATATAAAGTACAGAGTACAGTAATAAGTAATACACAACCTTGAGTACAACTTTCCTTCACGGTAAAGTTGCAAAACATTCTTCATAAGGTAAAACGGTGTTTACGTATTTCATTTTTATTGATCGTTTTAACAGTCATAAAAAGCCGCTGCACAGCTTTACAACTACTACCTAGTGACAACCTCTATTTTGCCAAGGATTGCCACAGTGAAAGATCCATGGTCAACAGTCAATCCAAAATCACACAATCTTAAAAGGGATTAATACTTGCATGTGTTTAATTAACCAATTAATAGAGCATTTAATTAATAAATAAGTAAACTACATCCATTTGAACTCAAACCTTGCTAACAGATACCTCTCAGTCTAAAATAGTGCCAAAACAATTTTCATGATTTTTAGATTAACATAGAAATTATTAAAATTCCTCAAAATTGCATTTATTAATTAAAACACTGATTTTTAGTTCCTGTAGAAAGTACTCAAATTCATTATTTAATATTTTTATTAAATACTATATATTGCAGAGAGCATACATAATTATTATATTGATTTTTGGAGTAACAGATTAATTCTAACAAAAAGAACAATCTGCAGCACTATTCATTCAATCAGAAAATAGAAAATACTTTTATTCACCGAAAAAACCAAAAAGTCAATTCGGCCTGAGCCGGCCCAGCAGCGAAGAAGCCGGCCCATTCGGCCTCCCACGCGCACGGCCCGGCCACTTTGCCAAAAACCCCCTGAAAGGTTTAGGCCACAACCCGCAGTCCTTTCTACACTATTCATATGAGTCTATGGCTTGCACTTAACCCCCTGTGTTTTATCGAATTTGACCATGCACACCCCCGCGGCCCACCCCGTTCTGCGGCTTGCCCGGCGACAACAAGGACACCAACGCGTTCCTGAGGCCCTAGCGAACCTAACGAGCTAGATGGCTAGGCGTATTAGGGTTTGGTTCAAACCCAACCGCGACCGCGGCGGCTCGGCCACGTCGGCGTGCCACACGCCGGCTAGCACGAGGCGGTAGAGTTCAAGGTCAAACGCGAAAAAGACCCAGGGGCTCACCGCGACTTGGTTTGGCTAGGCGGTTGGACCCGAGGCGGTGCAGAGAGGCGAGCTCGACGGCGGCGGCCGATGCGGCGGTGCAAACTCCATGGCGAGAACCTGTTCCAGGATATCCTGTGCACCAAATGACAAACCGACGCGCGCATGAGCCTCAGCCAGCTACATAGAGCCAAAAACGTGGAGCCTTGAGAGGAGAAGTTCACTACAGTGAGCTAGACGCGGCGAGGCGGAGCTCGGCGGCGCTCCAACCGGCACCGACGAAGAAGAACTCGGCGTCTGGACGACTCGGTCAGCAAGAAGGCGTGGTAGCGGGTGTTGACGGTAGTTATTGTATGATTTTACCCGTCAACCAATCATGAAAAGGAATATAAATAAGAGCCAACACCTAGAATAGGGTTTAAACTAACAGAATTCCACGAGTTTTGGTGAATCTATGTTTTCCATGGACTATACAGGAAAAAACAAAAGAGGACCCACACCATAGAGAAAATACCAAATTACGCCGCGTCAGGAGATCAAGAATATTCTAGAGAACACCAGAGACACGTCTGCCAAAGCAGGGCCTACAAGTCAGCCAGAGACCTAGCAGAGGGTCCTTTTCGCCTGCGCCTCGACGTGGACCCACATCCCGAAATTTCACGCAATCTACACCGTCCGCCAAAGTCAGTTTGATACAAGGGCTATGGTTCATCCCACCGGCCTATATAAGGAACCCCAGACCCCTAGGGTTTCATATGATCCAGAAAGAAATCAATCTAGGGTTTCAAAATTCCACCGATATATCTCTAATAGAGTAGAAACCCAAGATAGGATCTAGAGCCAAGCATCAAGTAGAAGATTAGCCTTGTAGTCTCTCCAGATTAGGGCTGTTCTTGTTCTAGAAGTAGTGTGGTAGTAGAGCTGGAGATAGTTGGAGTAGCCAGCCTGTCGGTGACTGCTCCATGACTTGTACCCATGGATTCAAGTCCTTCTTTGGGACTTGTTTCTGAAAATTTCTTCGGAGTTCAACTTCTAATCCAAGTGAGTAATGTTGCTATTATTGTTCTTGAGTGCTTTAGTCTTGGTAGCTCCTTGATTGAAGTAGTTATTTATAGTTTAAGCGTGGTGCTTTGTCAAAGAGAGATCGTCGGCAATCTACCGAGGGGTATACCCAAGGTAGTAGATTGATCAGTGAAGATGCGCTTGAGACGAACAAGCGTTACGCAGAAAGCGTGAGACACAAGATTTATACAGGTTCAGGCCGCCGTGAGGCGTAATACACTACGTCCTGTGTGCTGGTGGATTGTATTACTATGATATGAGATGATTGGATCTATCTCAATCTATCTAGCTCTGATCTCAATGTTGGATCCCTGCCCTTCCTTATATAGTCAGAAGGGACAAGGTTACAAGTAAACTAGCCAAGTTGGTATAATAACCGTACGGTGCAGCCTTGCGCCGCACGCCTTTGTATTTTGGGCTGAGCCAGCTTTGATGGTGCGGCCCATGTCTTGTCTTATGGTATCGGGGGTTTATCCCCCCATAGCTAGTCTCCGAGCGCCTTACATTCGTCGGGAGGTGCAGATCTTCATAGTTGCTTGACCAGACGGATGTAAGGAGCTCGGAAAAAATTTTGAAAAGAGCTTTTTCTTTGGTGAAGTGTATCCACTTTTGGTTCTTCAGAGCCAATACCTTCACCGTTAAGTGAAGTGTATCCACTTAGTCCCCGACCCTGATAGTAGGTGACGTAGTCACGTGGTGTCAGGGTCAAAGTGTTTATATGTGAAGTGTTGACGCAGTCCCCGAGCACAGCAAGTGATCGGGAAAATCTTTCGAGCAGGCGAGGTGATGACGTAGTTCCCGAGCACAGCAAGTGATCAGGAAAGTCTTCCGAGGAGGTGAGGTGATGGCGCAGTCCCCGAGCATAGCAAGTGATCGGAAAAATCTTCCGAGCGGACAAAGCGATGACGTAGTCCTCGAGCACAACAAGTGATCGAGAAAATCTTCCGAGCAGACGAAGCGATAACGTAGTCCCCGAGCACAGCAAGTGATCGGGAAAATCTTCTGAATAGGCGTGGTGATGACGTAGTCCTCGAGCACAACAAGTGATCGGGAAAATCTTTCGAGCAAGCGAAGCGCATATCAAGACCCCCGATGTGCTGCCCAAGATCAGCACCCTGATCCGAACAACATGTAGTGACTTGATAGCTCGGCGACGAATCCATAGCGTGGTCGGAGACAAAATTCGAGCAGCGAGAGGACGGCGAGAAGCGGCGACGAGTCCCAGCATGGCCGGAGGCGGTGTCCGAGCAGCGTGAGGACGGCGAGAAACGGCAACGAGTTCGATGATGAGTCCCCAGTGTGGTCGGAAACGGTGTACGAGCAGTGCGAGGACGACGAGGAGTGGCGACGAGCCCGGCGATGAGTCCCCAGTGTGGTCGGAAACGTTGTCCGAGCAGCTCGAGGACGACGAGGAGCGATGACGAGTCCGGCGACGAATCCCCAGCGTGGTTGGAAATGGTGTCCGAGCAACGCGAGGATGAAAGCCCATGTTTGGTTTTGGGTAATTTATGAAACCTAGTTTGCTAACGATTGCTCTAAGTGTTTCATGAGAATAATTAGCAAACAAGATGGAGCAAAGGACCGGGTCGGTGGAGGCCACAAGTGAAGGGCAATGACGGCGTCCATGAAAATGGTGTAAGCCCATCAACAAAGGAGAAAGCCCTATTGACGGCATCCATGCAAATGGCATAAGTCCATCATCAAAGGTGTCCACAAGGTCCATCAAGAGATGACAAGGAAGTTGATAAGAAACCGGGAGCTCAAGGCAAAGGTATAACCAATAGGAGCTCTTTTGGTTTTGGTGATCAAGACTCCATAGAGGGAGTGATCACATTTAGGATAGATAGCCGTACTATCAAGAGGGGCGAAATCGTTGATGAAATACGGTTATCAAGTGCCATTAGGTGTTCATGATCACTGCATTGCATATAGATGCTAGTGACACTAACAAACCCTTGGAAAACTCTTTTGAAAAGGCTAACACACGTGCACAAGGTGTAGAACACTTGGTGTTAGCACATGGGAACAAAGGGTGAAAGGTTTGAGTGAAAATCCTGAGAAAACAGAGCGTGGGACTGTGCTAACTCGCAGGCGTCGAACCATTGCTTGCAGTCTGACGGCTAACACTGCTGAGAGCGTCGGACGCTCAGTTTCGGAGCGTCGGACTATTGTCCGAAGCGTCCGACGGTGCAGAGCGACGAAGAGGTGACACGTGGAGAGCAGAGGAGCGTCGGACTCTCGGCATGAGCGTCGGACTAACGTCCGACGGTTTTCAGCGCTCGGGGAGCTCTCTAGAAACGTCGGACGCTGGCGAGTTTTAGTCCGATGGCCTGCTGTTTTAGAGTCCGACGGTAGATACGTGTAGTGCGTCGGACCGTGAGGTTTGGTCCGACGGCCTACCGTCCGACGGTTCGTTTAGCACGGGAAGTTAGCCGTTGTGATCCAACGTTCGACTTCAAACGGCTAGTGACACGTGGCGTTCATCCGGGGCGTCGGACCGTGCCGATTAGTCCGACGGTCTGGCCGTCGGACAGTCCGACGGTACGCAGTGAAGTCTAAACGGCTATTTCTTTGTGTGTGGCTTATAAATAGTCACTTGGCTGGTTTGGGGAGCAGCTCTTGGCACTCCTAAACATCATAGAATACTTGTGAGCCTTCCCACTCCACTCTCACTCATCCTACTTGATTGTGATCATCATTTGGTGAGTTTGGAGAGCATCAAGTGCATTGCATTGATAGAGATCATCTAGAGGCACTTGGTAGTGGTGATTCGCAGCGGTTTCTCTCATTACTCTTGGAGTTTGCTGACTCCTAGATGGCTTGGAGCTGCGAGGATCGTTGAGGGGAGTTGGTGATTTTCTCCGCCTCCGATCAAGGTATTGTGAGGGGTTCTTGAGCCTATCCCCGCGGGAGATCGCGAAAGGCATCTTTAGTGGATTGCTCATAGCTTGGTGGATCCTCGTCTTGTGTTGGTTGTGCGGCACCCTTGAGAAGGGTTTGACGTGTGATGCCAATTAGCTCGTGAACCTCCAAGTGGGTGTATCGCTACAACGAGGACTAGCTTGCCGGCAAGCAAGTGAACCTCGGTAAAAAATCTTGTGTCATCTCTCTACCGAGGATTTATCTTGTATTTGATTGATTGGTTATATTGAACTTCATATCTTCTCTACACCGGGGGTATTGAAATCACCTTTACTCTTTACTTTTGTGTGCTTACTCTCTTGTGTAGTTTGTTAGTTAGTTGCTCACTTAGGAGTATTGTATAGTAGTGACATAGCCTTTGAGTGTGAACTAGTGATCATAGTGTAGTATACTTGTCTAGGTGGCTTGCATAGTGTAGTTTAGAGCTAGTGCTTTGCTAAGCTTGCTATTGTTACTAATCGGCTTGTTAAGTGTTGTTTGTAGATTTTTATAGGCTATTCACCCCCCTCTAGCCATTTAGGACCTTTCAAGTGGTATCGGAGCCGAGGCACCGTTGATTTGAGGTTTAACAACCTACGGTGTAAAAATGGCTCAACTCAACATTCACATCAACAACACCAAGAAGCCACCTCAATTTGATGGCACAAATTATGCATATTGGAAGAGCAAGATGACCTCACACATCAAGTCAATCAATAGAGAGGTTTGGAGGGTTGTGGAGACCAAGATTGAGATTGCCGATGCGGCAAACCCCACAACCGCCGAAGAAAGATTGCTTCAACTCAATGACATTGCGGTTTGTGCTATTCATGAGGCCGTAGATGAAAAAGTGTTTGAGCAAATCAAGAACATTGAGAGTGCTCGTGAAGCTTGGAAGAAGCTTGAGGAATCATATGAGGGTACCAAGGGTGTAAAGGCCGCCAAAGCATACATCTTGATGGACAAGTTTGCAAGCTTCAAGATGAAGGATGATGAAACCGTGCCAGAGATGTTCCATAGATTGCAAGTCATTGTGAATGATCTCAAGGCCGTGGATGAAGAGGTAAAGGATAGTGACTTCTCAATGAAATTCTTGAAGAACTTGCCCAAGAGATTTGCTACCTTGATCACGGTTTTGGTGAAGACTACATTGAGTGAGTTGACACCAAACCAAGTGCTTGCGGAGGTGATGACCGATGATGCCTATAGAGATGATGATGACAAGGAGGAGTTGATCAATAAGAAAAAGAAGGAAAAAGATGAAAACTCCAAAGATGAGAAGAAGAAGAGTGTGGCATTCAAAGCCACATCATCATCAAAGGACAAGGGCAAAGCAAAAGTTGAATCAAGTGAAGATTCATCAAGCACAAGTGAGAGTGATGAGGAGATGGCTCTTCTAGTGAGAAGATTTGGCAAGTTCATGAAGAAGAAGGGCTACTGGGCAAGAAGGAAGAAGAATGCAAGAAAATTTGATGGCCCAAGAAGATTCTTCAATTGTGGAAGCAAAGATCACTTGGTAGCCGATTGCCCACACTCAAGTGAAGATGATCACAAGGGCAAAAAGAAGAACAAGTATGAGAAGAAGGAGAAGAAAGAGAAGAAGGAATCCTCATACAAGAAGAAGAAGAACTATTCTCATGTGGTGACATGGGATAGTGATGCCTCTTCAAGTGATGAAGAGAGTGATGATGACAAGAAGAGCAAGAGGAAGGCACATGCAAGCATTGCCATTCATGATACTCCTTCATGCTTCATGGCCAAGGGCTCTTCGATACTCCTTCATGCTTCATGGCCAAGGGCTCTAAGGTATCATCCGATAGCGAATCTAGTGTTGATGATAGTGATGATGACCTAACAAAAGAAGAATTAATTGAAATGCTTGATGATGCACGTATTCATTTTGATAAACTTAGAAAGGAATGTAAGGGCTTGCGCAAGGATAAACAATCCATTGACCAAGAACTTGAGGAGTTTAGAGCATCTTATGAGAGTCTAAAGGAAGACCATAAGAAGCTCCAAAAGGCTCACACTAAGCTTGATGAAGCTCATTCCTCTCTAGTTGAGCAAAATGAAGACTTGCAACAACAAGTGCAAAAGAAAGAAACTAAAACTTGCAACATAGGTGTAACATGTGATATTTCTTGTGAACCTATTATTGTTGCTACTACTAACCCTTCTTGTAGCACCCCCACTACTACCTCACCCACTAGTGATCCTTCACTAGTAATTGAGAACAAGAACCTAAAGGAGGAGGTTAAAAAGCTCAATCACTTCTTAGCTAAGGCTTATGGTGGTGAGGACCGCTTGCTTATGTGCTTGGGTAGCCAAAGGGCATCTCTCCACAAAGAGGGAATGTGCTATACCCCCAAGAAAGGCAAAACCGCTTTTGCTCCTCACAAGACTTGTTTTGTGAAGAGAAATGGCCGGTATTGCACAAAATGCAAGCAAGTTGGTCATATAGAGCAAGATTGCAAAAGCAAGAAATCCAATGCATATGTATCCTCAATTAAGTTTGATTCTTGCTACATTCTTACAAAGGGCTCAAACGGTGTGAAGGCTAAGTTTGTTGGTACATCCATGTTGGGTCCAAAGAAGAAGACCATTTGGGTACCAAAGAGCTTAGTCACTAATCTTCAAGGACCCAAGCAAGTTTGGGTACCTAAAAGGAATTGATCTCTTTTTGTAGGTCAATTACAAAGCCGGAGGGAGGCATTGGGTGCTTGATAGCGGATGCACTCAACATATGACGGGTGATTCTAGTATGTTTGGCTCTCTCAACACAAGTGAAAATAGTGGCTATGATGCAATCACATTTGGTGACAACAAGAAAGGGAAAGTGAGAGGACTTGGTAAAATTGCTATCTCTAATGATATGTCTATCTCAAATATGTTGCTAGTTGAAAGCTTGAACTTCAATTTGCTCTCTGTTGCACAACTTTGTGATCTCGGTTTCAAGTGCATATTCGGGGTTGATGATGTTGAAATTGTTAGTGTTGATGGGTCAAATTTGATATTCAAAGGGTTTAGATATGACAACCTATATCTTATGGATTTCAATGCTAGTGAAACTCAATTGTCAACTTGTTTGATCACTAAGTCTAGTTTGGGTTGGTTGTGGCATAGAAGGCTTGGTCATGTTGGAATGAAACAATTGAACAAACTAGTGAAGCATGATCTAGTTAGAGGCTTGAAAGATGTCACCTTTGAGAAAGATAAGCTTTGTAGTTCATGTCAAGCCGGCAAACAAGTTGGAAATACACATCCTAAGAAGAGCATGATGAGTACTAGTAAAGCTTTTGAGCTCTTGCATATGGACTTGTTTGGACCAACCACATATACTAGCATTGGTGGGAACAAGTATAGATTTGTGATTGTGGATGACTATACTAGATATACATGGGTATTCTTTCTAGTTGACAAGAGTGAAGTGTATGATATATTCAAGTCTTTTGTCAAGAGAAGCTAAAATGAGTTTGAAACAACTATCAAAAAAGTTAGAAGTGACAATGGTAGCGAATTCAAGAACACCAAGATTGATGAATTGTGTGATGAGTATAGCATTGGACATCAATTCTCACCTAAGTATACACCACAATCAAATGGCATTGTTGAAAGGAAGAATAGAACCTTGATAGATATGGCAAGATCAATGCTAAGTGAATACAATGTTAGTCATTCTTTTTGGGCCGAAGCAATCAACACCGCTTGCTACTACATCAACCGCTTATATTGCCATGTTATGCTTGCAAAGACTCCTTATGAGCTATTGAATGGTAGAAAGCCCAACATTGCATATTTTCGGGTTTTTGGTTGCAAATGCTACATTCTCAAGAAAGGAACAAGATTGAGCAAGTTTGAAAAGAAATGTGATGAAGGTTTCTTACTTGGGTATTCAACCACAAGCAAGGCATATAGAGTTTGGAATTTGGCTAGTGGTATTCTTGAGGAGGTACATGATGTTGAATTTGATGAAACCCAAGGCTCTCAAGATGAAGTTGAAAATCTTAGTGACGTGAGAGGCAATGACTTGGCAAATGCAATGAAAGATATGGATATTGGTGATATTAGGCCAAGGCAAGTCAATGATGATGAAGATGATGGTGTAATTCATACTAGTATGCAAGTTGAAAATGAAGCAAGTGCAAGTGACTCACAAGATCAATCTCAAGTGCAAGATCAACAAGCTAGTTCATCTCAATCCAATGATCAAGTTCCTATTCTTCAACCGGTCTCTATTGCAAGGGATCATCCTTTGGATCAAATCATTGGTGGTATTCAAAGTGGAGTTCAAACTAGAGCAAGACTAGCTCAAATTTGTGAGCATTTCTCATTTGTGTCAACCATAGAGCCAACCAAGATTGAGGAAGCATTGAAAGAGGTTGATTGGGTCAATGCCATGCATGAAGAGCTCAACAATTTCACAAGAAATCAAGTTTGGGAGCTAGTGGAAAGACCAAAGAAACACAATGTGATAGGAACAAAATGGGTCTTTAGAAACAAGCAAGATCAAGATGGCATAATAATAAGGAACAAGGCTAGATTGGTTGCACAAGGTTACACTCAAGTAGAAGGTCTTGATTTTGGAGAAACCTATGCACCGGTTGCTAGATTGGAGGCCATTAGAATCTTATTAGCCTATGCTTGTGCCCACAATATCAAGTTATATCAAATGGATGTCAAGAGTGCATTTCTCAATGGGTATATCAATGAGTTGGTTTATGTGGAACAGCCTCCCGGATTTGAAGATGTGAAGAAGCCCAACCATGTGTACAAGCTAAGAAAGGCATTGTATGGTTTGAAGCAAGCACCTAGAGCATGGTATGAGAGATTGAGAGATTTCTTGCTCTCTAAAGGGTTCAAAATGGGAAAGGTTGATATAACTCTCTTCATTAAGAAGCTTGGTAATGATTTATTTGTGTTCCAAATATATGTGGATGATATCATCTTTGGATCAACAAATCAATATTTTTGTGAAGAATTTGGAAATATGATGGCAAGTGAGTTTGAAATATCCATGATTGGTGAGCTTAGCTACTTCCTTGGTCTTCAAGTTAAGCAAATGAAGAATGGTACATTTGTAAGTCAAGGAAAGTACATAAGGGACATGGTGAAGAAATTTGGATTGGAACATGCAAAGCCCATGAATACTCCTATGGCAACTAATGGGCATTTGGACTTGGATGATAGTGGAAAAATGGTAGATCAAAAGATATATAGATCAATGATTGGAAGTCTCCTTTATGTGACCGCATCTCAACCAGATATCATGTTTAGTGTGTGCATGTGTGCAAGATTTCAAGCCTCACCAAGAGAAAGTCATTTGAAAGCCGCAAAGAGAATATTGAGGTATTTGAAGGGCACACAAGATGTTGGGTTGTGGTATCCTAAGGGGTCCAACTTTGAGCTTATTGGAAATTCGGACTCCGGCTATGCCGGTTGCAAGGTGTATAGAAAGAGCACTAGTGGAACTTGTCAATTGCTTGGAAGGTCACTTGTATCATGGTCTTCAAAGAAGCAACATAGTGTTGCTCTCTCAACGGCCGAAGCGGAGTACATTAGTGCCGGAAGTTGTTGTGCACAATTGCTTTGGATGAAGGCAACTTTGAGTGATTTTGGATTGAAATACAAGAAAGTGCCTTTGCTATGTGACAGTGAGAGTGCTATCCAGTTAACCAACAACCCCGTGCAACGTTCAAGAACAAAGCACATTGATATAAGGCATCACTTCATTAGAGATCACTAAATCAAAGGGGATATTGCAATTGAAAGTGTTGGCACCGAAGATCAATTAGCGGATATCTTTACCAAGCCACTTGATGAGTCAAGATTTTGCAAGTTGAGAAATGAGCTAAACATACTAGACTACTCCAACATGAAGTGAAAAGCATTCTACATTATATGACATGCCTCTTCTTCGATTAAAGCAAGGTAAAATTGGTTGACATGGCATTCATACTTTGATAAGGATTTGTCTAGTTCATGTAGACATGAAATGCATCTTATAGGCTCATTCATGAAAAATCAAATGCTTTCATGTATATATGGTACACTTTTGTTATTTATGCTTGTATGTTCAAGTGGTAGCAAACCTAGTGTTAAATCTAGAACATGAGCTCATGATGTGTAACTTAACATGGTCAAGATAACCCTACTAGTGAGGTGTGAAGAAGCTTGTCCTTGGCTCAAACTTAGTTACATATTCTAAGCAAGTGATCTAACTTGAACCAATGTGAACATGAACTAAACCCCATTTATTGACTTGATACTCCCATAATTTGCACCATTTACAAAGGGGGAGAAGAAAGTCACAAAGATAAGAAAGGAAAGGGGTCAATTAAAAATTTGAAAGCACCTAATTAGGGGGAGCAAGCTCATGAATAAGTTGTTGCATTTGTGTGTGCATTAACATATGAATTGTTGCATTGTCAAAACCTCAATTTCTATACTTGCTTGATTGGTGAAATGCTTAGAAATAGGATTTGAATGGTGATTTGACAAACTAACATGCATATGACTTACATGTCATACAAAGTACCTCTTTTACTTAAATGTTGATCTCACGAGGTATTTTGAGTTTATGATGCATGACTAGTAAACAATGGTGCTAAGGATGGTATATTTTCGCAACTCCGATGGTATCACGCTTCAAAGGTCCATTCTATATACCTTAGCATCATTTGATAGTGGTAGCTCACCCAAACTTTAAAATTCATGCATATGTGAAAAATTGAACCAAACACAAGGAATCACATATGTAGGGGGAGCTAATACTATCAAAATGCACACTTGGTTTTCATCTCATATCTTTGTGAAGGTTGTCATCAATTACCAAAAAGGGGGAGATTGAAAGCCCATGTTTGGTTTTGGGTAATTGATGAAACCTAGTTTGCTAACGATTGCTCTAAGTGTTTCATGAGAATAATTAGCAAACAAGATGGAGCAAAGGACCGGGTCGGTGGAGGCCACAAGTGAAGGGCAATGACGGCGTCCATGAAAATGGTGTAAGCCCATCAACAAAGGAGAAAGCCCTATTGACGGCATCCATGCAAATGGTATAAGTCCATCATCAAAGGTGTCCACAAGGTCCATCAAGAGATGAGAAGGAAGTTGATAAGAAACCGGGAGCTCAAGGCAAAGGTATAACCAATAGGAGCTCTTTTGGTTTTGGTGATCAAGACTCCATAGAGGGAGTGATCACATTTAGGATAGATAGCCGTACTATCAAGAGGGGCGAAATCGTTGATGAAATACGGTTATCAAGTGCCACTAGGTGTTCATGATCATTGCATTGCATATAGATGCTAGTGACACTAACAAACCCTTGGAAAACTCTATTGAAAAGGCTAACACACGTGCACAAGGTGTAGAACACTTGGTGTTAGCACATGGGAACAAAGGGTGAAAGGTTTGAGTGGAAATCCTGAGAAAACAGAGCGTCGGACTGTGCTAACTCGCAGGCGTCGGACCATTGCTTGCAGTCCGACGGCTAACACTGCTGAGAGCGTCGGACGCTCAGTTTCGGAGCGTCGGACTATTGTCCGAAGCGTCCGATGTTGCAGAGTGACGAAGAGGTGACACGTGGAGAGCAGAGGAGCGTCGGACTCTCGGCATTAGTCCGACGGTGAGCGTCGGACTAACGTCCGACGGTTTTCAGCGCTCGGGGAGCTCTCTGGAAACGTCGGACGCTGGCGAGTTTTGGTCCGACGGCCTGCCGTTTTAGAGTCCGACGGTGGATACGTGTAGTGCGTCGGACCGTGAGGTTTGGTCCGACGGCCTACCGTCCGACAGTTCGTTTAGCGCGGGAAGTTAGCCGTTGTGATCCAACGTTCGACTTCAAACGGCTAGTGAGACGTGGCGTTCATCCGGGGCGTAGGACCGTGCCGATTAGTCCGACGGTCTGGCCGTCGGACAGTCCGACGGTATGCAGTGAATCCTAAACGGCTATTTCTTTGTGTGTGGCTTATAAATAGTCACTTGTCTGGTTTGGGGAGCAGCTCTTGGCACTCCTAAACATCATAGAATACTTGTGAGCCTTCCCACTCCACTCTCACTCATCCTACTTGATTGTGATCATCATTTGGTGAGTTTGGAGAGCATCAAATGCATTGCATTGATAGAGATCATCTAGAGGCACTTGGTAGTGGTGATTCGCAGCGGTTTCTCTCATTACTCTTGGAGTTTGCCGACTCCTAGACGGCTTGGAGCTGCGAGGATCGTTGAGGGGAGTTGGTGATTGTCTCCGCCTCCGATCAAGGTATTGTGAGGGGTTCTTGAGCCTATCCCCGCGGGAGATCGCGAAATGCATCTTTAGTGGATTGCTCGTAGCTTGGTGGATCCCCGTCTTGTGTTGGTTGTGTGGCACCCTTGAGAAGGGTTTGACGTGTGATGCCAATTAGCTCGTGAATCTCCAAGTGGGTGCATCGCTATAACGAGGACTAGCTTGCCGGCAAGCAAGTGAACCTCGGTAAAAAATCTTATGTCATCTCTCTACCGAGGATTTATCTTGTATTTGATTGATTGGTTATATTGGATTTCATATCTTCTCTACACCGGGGGTATTGAAATCACCTTTACTCTTTACTTTTGTGTGCTTACTCTCTTGTGTAGTTTGTTAGTTAGTTGCTCACTTAGGAGTAGTGTATAGTAGTGATATAGCCTTTGAGTGTGAACTAGTGATCATAGTGTAGTATACTTGTCTAGGTGGCTTGCATAGTGTAGTTTAGAGCTAGTGCTTTGCTAAGCTTGCTATTGTTACTAATCGGCTTGTTAAGTGTTATTTGTAGATTTTTATAGGCTATTCACCCCCCTCTAGTCATTTAGGACCATTCAGAGGACGACGAGGAGTGATGACGAGTCCGGCGATGAGTCCCCAGCGTGGTTAGAAACGGTGTCCGAGCAGCGCGAGGACGACGAGGAGTGACGAGAGCTCGGCGGCGAGTTCCCAGCGTGGTCGGAAACGATGTCCGAGTAGCGCGAGGACGATGAGGAGCGATGACGAGTCCGGCGACGAGTCCCCAGCGTGGTCGGAAACAATGTCCGAGCAGCGCGAGGACGATGAGGAGTGATGACGAGTCTGGTGACGAGTCCCCAGCGTGGTCGGAAACAGTATCCGAGCAGCCCGAGGACGACGAGGAGTGGCGATGAGTCCCCAGCGTGGTTAGAGATTTCTGCTCGAGCAGCGCGAGGACGGCGAGGAGTGACGAAAGCTCGTCGGCGAGTTTCTGCAAAATAAATATGTACAGTGGGTAGTACATGATGTAGGTTTTGGAGCGGATCCCAATATTGTTGAATGTATGATAAGATTATCCGTTTCTTGCTCTTGTCAGGTCACATAATTTTCCCTGGTAGTTGGCCTGTTACGTTTAAGCACCTGACCCGGCGTCTGGTTCAGAGGTTTCTTCACATGACCGTGTGAGTGTGACGGCTTACGGGGTGTAAACAGGTTTCACGGATTAAGACGTGTGCTACCGAGGTACGTTAAGCAACCCTTAAGAGAAGAAAACGGAGAAATACTTAGTATCTCATCGGCGAAGAAAATCTTCTGAGTGCCCGAGCGTTGTCGGGGCTTATAGAGAAATCGTCGACGAGTTGCGCGAGCTTTGTCGGGGTTTATGGAGAGATCGGCGGCGAGTGCCCGAACGTCGTCGGGGCTTATTGAGAAAACATGCAGAGAGATATATGGAGATCGAAGGATTTGTAAAAGTGTATTAAAAATATCATTTAGCTTGATTGACGTCGAGCGGAGTGGTCGGCGTGCCGAGAAGTCGTTTGACGTGGCTCGCGTGATGGCCCGAACGGTTCCAGGCTCTATGTTGTCGAGGTTGCCACGGCGTTGACGACGAAAAGCACGGTTGAATCTTTGCCAATAAATATCACGTAGATTTGTGGATAAATTCGAAGACGAGTAATAAATTTAAATATCAAAATAAACGCGACTTTGCTATTGATTGACGCCTGAACTTGCATGCGCCGTACGTGCATGTATGCATGCTTGTGCACGTACGGACACAATTAGCTTGTAGATTGCTGGTGTGGCGCGCAACGTGTGTATGTCGATCGACGATCTAAGTAGCGGCATGCAAGCGCAATACGCAACACTGCCATGGAAACCAGGAAGTTGCCGCTCCGTGGTAGATGAAGTGGATCCGATCTAACGTGACGTCGACCAATCTTCCAGGCGCATGTAGTCATCAGTCTTGGCTCCGATCGGGCTCGTGGAACTTGGAATACGTCACGCCGCCGGACTCCGTATACCGTCCGGTTGCCGTGGAAGCTCGACAACCGTACGGGAGAAGGACGAGATCCGTACGCCAAGAGATCATCGCAGGCTGCCTTGATCAAGACGTCGAACGCCGTTGCCACCTGCTGATTGGTCGTGCATGGTGTTTGTGAAGCACGCCGCCTTGAGATCTTGAGCTATCCCCGATGACATTGGTGAGAAAAAATCCATCTGATCCGCGCCGCCGCATGTGGTTGACGACGACGAAGAAAAAATCATCTTGTTCGGTATGGAATCAGGAAGCACACTCTCTACCTAGCGCGTCAACTGTCGACGAGAGATCGTCGGCAATCTACCGAGGGGTATACCCGAGGTAGTAGATTAATCGGTGAATATGCGCTTGAGACGAACAATCATATAGCAGCTCAGGGGTAGGACCGTAGGTTTTCATTACTAAGGAATTTACTCCTTTGTTGGTGTATTTCTATAGTAATACCTCTTTCAGAACAATCATATCATATCTTGTGAGGATTATAATTAGAAGCCTTAACAATCTCCTATATCATCTATTTTCTCCATCCTTGATAGCAGCTCAGGGGTTAAATCTAAATTCTAGTCATCCCGTTTTTCCTATGGTAAAATATAAATAACGATACCTGTAATACTCCTCGGTGAAGTGCTACATCGGTATCTGTCCGTTTGCAGATAATCCTACTGTTTATTTGTTTGAGTTATCTTATACCAACAGCGGGCTCTACAGGTACACAAGGAAGTGGTGAAATGGCTCACGAGATGGAGAGGGTGGAGGTGGATGGGGCACGGCGAATTTTGCCGGACACCGAGATGAGCCTAACGGCGACCGGGAGGGAGAAGGAGAGGCAGAGAGACGGCAGGGCCGTTTTAAAGGCGAGCTGGGAGGGGGCAGGGGCGATCCAAGGCGGCGCGGGTTCCCCTACTAACTTGGCTATGGCGGGGAGCACGTAGCCGGCCGGCACGGACGGCGTTGCGCGCACGCGGCACGGTCGGGCGGCCAATGCTGTGCACGAACAGAGACAGGGGCAAATCACTGTAGCCAGTCAATTTCCCTTTTCAATGTTTTTGACCAATTTCATTTGATTTTGTGTACAAACTCAAAAAATCATCAATACAAAAGTTGTAGTAATTTGAATTCTGCACAAATTTGGTTTATGAACCAAATTCAAAATCTGCACGGATTTGAAACTATTCAAAAGGGGTAAAATTCAAATTTGGATTCCATTTGCAATTCAATCGAATTCTCAAAAATTTTCTCAACAACTTGAAATTCTGCAAAAATAGAAGTTGTTCTATTGATTGAGCTTTACAACTTTCATTAAGGAAGTTTGGTCAGATTCCTTATAGTTTTTGAAATGACATTTCAAATTTGACTTTCAAAATAGTAATTTGGGTTTAATTCAAATGTTTATGTAACCACTCCAAATTTGCCCAAAATAAAATTTGTTCCATTTTAAGAGATCTATAACTTTTATTAAGACACTTTCATCAAATTTCTTTTAGTTTTTTATTTAGGGTTTTGGGGCCCAATTTAGTGTTCAAAATTAATTTTCTTTTAAATTTTCTTTTGATTTCCAGATTGGATCTAAATACATAATCAACCAAACATCCACATATCAAATCACTCTACAATCCCCTAAGCACAATCATATGTAAAAATAAAACTTATTTTAATTGATGCATAGTAATTAGGTTTTATACAGGATGATTAGCAGTTAATATGATGACATAACAGATTTTAATTAATCGTAACACCAGAGATGTTACATCAAGCGCCGCCACGGCAGGCCTCGCGGGCGAGCCTTAGCCCAGCCGGCCGCTGCCACAAGGAGCTCAGCTCTCTGGGGATGGAGGCGCCGGCGGATGAGAGGAGGTGGCTGTGGTTGAAGATGACGATAAGGAGAGAAGGAGAGGAGAAAGAAAAGGAGAAAAAAAAAATGACAATGGGGCTCACCTGTCTATAGTTGATCTCACTTTTGTTGTCTCTAATCCAAACAGAAAATGGATTGGTCCCATATCTTCTCAACCAAACAGAAAATGAAAACTGTCCCATCTCACGAATCCGAGTCAAAATCATCCCATCTCATCTTAACTCTCAGTCAAACGCTACCTAAGAGAAGGGGACATCAGAGAGACAGTGTTGTAGGTAGGTGGCCACATGTACTGTTTACGGTGGGAACTCTTTTGGCGGCCATGGTCACACGCACCATCATCAAAGGACGTGCAGCTCTACCACTGCCATGGCGTGATCCATTGGGTGATAGAGCTGGGATTTGTGCCATGCCATTTGAAGGTGGGCCGCACCACGATTATTTGGTATGATCCAAAGTACGGCACGACACGAAATATTTTAGACCGTATCAGCACGACCTAAACGTGAAGGCCGTGCCGTGGCTAGGATTTCAGCATGATGGCTATATGCCCAGCCCGAATGTTGGGCTATGCTTGTGCCGTATACCATGAAAATAGTACGTAAGTATATTTACATTGATACATTGTATTTTTCTACCATTTATAATACTATCTCTCATCCAACTCTTGAATAGATTATAAAAGTCATTGTAATTTTTATGAAAATGTACACTCACAAAATATAAGTTTTATATCACGAGTGAAAAAAGAAAATTAGAGATATCATGAGGGCTATGCTTGGACCAGCAAGACCTGAAGGCGTGCTATGTCACAGGCCGTGCTTACATCTAAAGAATATGATCCGAAGCTGCACGAAGCAGGCCTGCAATTTTGGACTTTTTCGTGGATGCAGGCTGACCCGTGCCTTTGGTTGCACTTCTAATTGGGGTAGATTATCTGTCGTGGTTGTGTGTATGCACAGTTCCAGACCTCCTTTTCTAGTGCTTTCACATGGAGAAATTTCCGAGGCTCATTCAATTAATTGGACTGTTATCCGCTAGCTTCTCCCATGCTTTCGCAGTGAGATAACTTTCGAGGACACCAGTTAATTGGGCCGTTAAGTTGCCAGTCTTGCTCAATTTGACCCAACTAATCCAGTTGTCTCAGATATGGTAACCAAACTTCTTTGACACTGATGGTAACCAAACTTCAAAGCGTTCATCTAGGATCATATTATGAACAGTACTATAACACCCTAAATTTGCTACTTTTAAAATAGTCTTAAATTAATTTGATTTTATATTTTTGTGTTCATAAAAATATAAGGAAATTAAAATTCAACTATGGTTTAGCAACATAATTGTGCACTCATACTCTTGCATATGATTTATTTAGTTGAGTGGTCTTTGCCAAAATTCAAAATGATTCAAAATTATTTGTAAATGACTTTATAATGAGAGCGAATAAAGTTTTAAAATGCGTTTAGTACAACGATCTTCTTGACAGTATGTCTCTGTCTCTTTCTAGGATTAACTTTCTTGTTTCCCGACTCAATTCCTTCAATAAGAGTTTATTAGAGCCTTTGCTACAGCTTCATATCACTCTTTGGTGCTCATCATTCATCAACTTATCTCTAAAAACTTTTTGGAAATTTTTCAGTTTTTTCTGGAGCTTTTTCCTTCTTTTCTGCGAGCAAAATCCAATATTTAGATGCTTTAAAATATCTTTTCTTGAGCTTCAAATCCTTTATTTGGGTTCATCAAGTTCCAAAATGCCTCCGGAAATTTATTTCCATAATTTTTGCAGCCTTCGAAATTGTTTTGAGGGCCCAAATTTCAATTCCCGATTTTTCTAGAATTATTTAATTTAGAATATTCAATAATTACAAAAATAATAAGATATCTCGTTTTTATACCAATCTCAAACCCTACAACTATATATATGGTTGCGTAGCCCTTGACGCGCTGATTCTGAAAGTACGGTCTTTCTTCGCAGCCGCCGCTCGTAGCCTCGTAGATCTAAAGCTAAAATTTGCAACACGAGGTTCCGGTGAACTCTCCATTGAGCTTTTCCGACCATCTCAATCGTCTTTGGCGAAAATTATCACCACCACGAGGTAGCCCTCTCCGTTCTCTACGTCGTGGTATATGCGTTTTCTCGAATCTATATCCGTTTAACCATTTCCACTCGTTTTTCTTTTTCCGATGAACTTCCTGACCAACTTTGCCGTGGATCACCATTAGGGCACTGTGTGTTCTTCGTTTTCTGGCGAAACTGTGGCCGCTTCCTCGCTGGACGCACTTCCAAGCGCTGACACCGGTCGTCGCCGAGACCCCGCCGCCTCTCGACGGCCTTGCACTTGGCGACCCCACGGCCCCTGCAGTAGCAGCGCAGAGAAGCAGCAAGCTAGCAGCTGCCGAGGCAGAGCAGGCTCTCCCCTGCGTTCGTCCCCCTCCGGTCCTTCGGCGCAGGCCCCTCGGATGCACGCCACCGTTCTGCCGCTGTGCAGCCGGCCCGAGCGTCCCTCCTTCCCCACGAGCAAGCAACACAATCACCATTGACATGAGTTCCTGTACGTGCAGCAGACCAAGGTAGAAGATGATCCAAGGTTAAAAACCAGGTATCTACGAGATTGCTACCGGTTTATATTTTCTCCACCGTTTTTCAGTTTTAACTCCGATTTGATCTGTTTAAATTATGTTAGGTCCGTATTTCGGTACTCAACATGTGTTTACTACTATACAAGAATTTTGACACTTTTAAAAATTTGAGTTAATAATATATTAATTATTTTTCTATAGTAAATCTTCGAAAAATTATAACTTTTATGTTTTAACTCCGTTGTTCGTGATCTTTATATCGTTGTAATGATAGAAGCGAGTAGACTAATTTTATAACATTTTCAAACTATTTTTATTCTGTTGGTATACTGCTCTAATTATTATTTATTGTTTGCTTCGTGTATGTTTGCTCGATGTTTGTGTGATGATGTGGTGATCGATCGAGTTTAGATGGTGATCAGTTTGTGGACGATCAAGAGTATTTCTACGATGAAGACCAGCAAGAATATTTTGATCAAGGCAAGTATAACATGGATCATTATTGTCCTATTCAAAATAATCACAAATAACATATGCATTTGGGATTATAACTTAGTGTTGAATTCTTGATTCCTTGTTCACCTATAGGTTATGTATTTGGGTAGCTATTGCTAGTGCTATGAATAAACCAATGATCTTGTGATATGATTAATGGATTATACAATGAATAATTTAATATAATTTTATTCTTGTTTAAAGGGGTTAGCGCTCGGGGTTATGTGGCTCCAGTTTCTCTCCATAGGACTTTCCGACGTGATAAACCGGGACATACAGTACAACTATGAGGGCTATATGGCTCTGGCTCCAGCTATTTAGAGGACCTTTTTTAGCTTGTTAGCGGTTACTCGAAAGGGCGTTAGAGGGGTACCACCTAGGTGTAGGGCAGCCTTTGATCTTATTGAGTATAGCTGAGAAGGAGTGTGCTATATTGTAAAGGGGATTTCTACATCACTGTTGCTGAAACCTTGCGGCCTTAACTTGTTAAACAAACCTTTAAATGGATTTATATGGTTAACTAGTGTTTGGGTATAGTTAAACCAAGCATTAGAAAATCATGACTCACATATAAAGTGTACAGCTCTGTGTAGAGTTTAATAAACTATTATAACAGCCACACTCACGGTCATGAGCGGCCTTGGGCATATGTTCAGTTAGATAATCACTGTTAATTATGCTATCTTTATTATTGCTATTAATACCTTTGCTTATTAACCTTATTACAATTGATTATTGGATTAATTATGTGATTTGGAATACCTTGAACCTACTCAACTGCTAAAAAGAATATGGTTATTAAAAACTAAATGCAGTCAAACAATGTCTAGCCAATTGTGCCTCATGAAGCCGTGTTATACTTGTTGAGTACGAAATGTACTCACCCTTGTAATTCTCCACCACAGATGAAGATTGGAGTGAAGACTATCAAAATGAATATTAGGCTTGGAGTCTCACAGTCGACCTTGTCCCTGTGATGGAGCTTCCGCAAGAGCATTATCATAATTGTTACTTATATTTATTTGAGACTATGTAATAAGCACGTATTCATTATGTAAGCACTGTGATGATACTATTTATAATTTGTCAGCTTATATACGTTACTGTTTCCTGGGACATATATGAGTTTATTTATGCATCCTATTTTTATCCTTAAAAATGAGTGTGATAGATTGGTATCGGAGCCAGGTTCCATTACTTCTTTTCTTGTGCTTTCACAGGGAGAAATTTCTGAGGACCCTTCAATTAATTGGACTATTATCCACTAGCTTTTCCCATGTTTCGCGGTGAGATAACTTTCGAGGACACTAATTAATTGGCCGTTAAGTTGCCATCCTTGCTCAGTTTGACCCAACTAATCTAGTTGTCTGATATACGGTAACCAAACTTCTTTGGCACTGATGGTAACCAAACTTCGAAGCCTTCATCTAGGACCATATTATGAACAGTACACATAGCTCACATATGCTGAACTTTGACATAGAAAGAGTACTTTATTTTTAAAACATAGGTTTTATTCATCACATTACTTGATCACACAAATGATCTAGAGTCTACAAATTTTTTGCATTGTGCATAAAAACTGTATAGTCAAAAGACGAGATCCTTCTTACCAAAGAGAATCAATTTCTTCCCATCCGACAGCTTTCCAAATGGTGAAAATTCATTATCCATACCTGTCGAGCCGAGAAGGTCAGGGTCGTATATGGGTGTGAGTTCGAACTCGCGGTCCTTGATGCAACGGTAGGCTTGCATCTCTCACTCGTCCCTCAACTCGAGGAAGGCGGCGTCTGCTTGCTCGAGGCCGTGCGGTGCCGACTCCTCTATTTGTGCTTCCTCTTGCTCCTCCTCTTCGTGCCTTGGGCTCTCTTCACGTTTGGTGTAACGCGAGCTTGAGCTTGCACTGTGGCGTTTTGATCCCATTCCTGCGGCCTTCTTGAATGCACCGGCAATGGCTTTTCCGAACCTACCCTTGGTGGAAATAACAAAACACAAGACAAAAACTCAGGCTTGGATTAAGGGTTAGCTCAAGAACACTAGATGATCTCTAGAGTTAACTTGAGCTAGAGCACTTGGGGAGCTTTCTTTCACTATAGTTTGAGAGAAAGTGAGAGAGGAGTGTGAGGGTGTGAGAGTGAGAGGGATGAGGAGCTTCAGCTGGTCACCTTGTATTTAAAGATGTGAAGCATGTCAGGGAGGGCCAACGACAACCTGCACTGTGTCCGAGGGACATGCCCAACGGCCCCATGGTCGGTTCGACCGAACCAGTGGTTTGGCCAGACCCGCACTGGGCCTGCTTTGCCTCCCCTTTGGCTGCTTGCTCCAAACGATCGTTTTAAACTCGAGAACGTTAGGGTGTCAGCCAGACTACCAACGATCTTTTAAATTTCGATTTTTCTTCCCCTCTTTATTATATTTTTAATTTTTAAAAATTTTGTAAAAATCATATTTGATAATAATATATTATTTTAGTGTAGAATCTAATTTTTTATGATTTTTTTCAAAACTTTTATTTTAGATGGAAAAATCCAATAATTCAAAATTTATATAATTAGAGGAGAGTTTCTTTTATAAAGAGTTATATTTTGTTATTCTTATATTATTATTATTATATATATATATTTAACTTACCGTTTTACCTTTGGTGAAGGGTTCGACGTTTTTGTTCCGTCGGACAAGACCCTTCCTCTTTCATTGATTTGCAGCTGCACTACGTTGTTGTCGGATGATTTCGGCTCATTGACAGGTATTGCAGCGGCAATTTGAGCTAATTGAGTTTCTATCATTTATTAAAGCTCAATTGATTTTGCACAGAGAAAGTCAAATTATCTAATTTAGAATTTATATTTTCAATATTTTTATCATGATAGGCGAGCTTCTATGTAAGATTTTATTGATTTTGGCTTGCCCTAACACTAAGTCTTTCAATGAAGGTTGATTCGAATTATAATTGGAATTGGAATTGTAGTTCGAATTACCTTGGTAGGGTGGATGTTGTTGGTTGTTCCATCCATTATTACCTAGTTGGCGAAACCCGTTGTTGATGAATGTGACATCTTCTCGAGTTTCGAGGCAGTCATTACCCAAATGACCAACGTTTCCACAGACTTCCATGTCATGTGTGAGTCTATGGCCTGGACAGTGGCCATCATGGCGTCCTTTTCTTGGGCACGATCATCCCGTCTTTTCATTAATAGGTCTATTTTTGCGGAAAGCATGTCCGTCTCCTGAACAGTATGCATCTCTTTTTGTGATTTTCTCTCCTCCCCTAGCTTTGATTGGTCACCATTTTATTGATCAAGGCCGTAGCCTCTTCGATGGTGAGGGAGAAAAAGGCCCCTCCAGCAGCAGCGTCAATGTGCCCCCTAGAAATCAGGGTTAATCCATCATAGAAATTCTGGAGCACTAACCAGTTTTCGAAGCTATGATGTGAGCATGCTTGGATATAATCTTGGAGTTGTTCCCATGCCTAGGGAATTAATTCCTTGGCACTCTGCTGGAAGTTTAAAATTCTTCCCCTCAGGGCATTGGTTTTGCCCATAGGGAAGAATTTAGCGAGGAACGCTGCAGAACATTTGTTCCACGTGTTGACAACTTCCTTCTCCATGTAGAACCACCATTTCGCTTTTCCCACAAGGGAAAAGGGAAACAAACGGAGTCTTATGCTTGCCGGTGCGACATCCTTGATGATGATGGTGTCGCAGAGCTCGAGAAAGTGTTGCAGGTGCGCGTTCGCGTCCTCGCTTGGCAAACCATGGAATTGGTTTGCCTGCACCATTGTGATGAGGCCAGTGTGGAGCTCGAAGTTTTCAGCCCCAGTGTTGACAGCGGGCCCCGTGGGCACGTTGGCAACATTCGGGACGAAGTAGTCGTGGAGTGACTTGGCCATAGGGGTAGTTGCGGATGGGGCGGGGTTGACTGGTTCGTTGGTCAGAGGAAGAGGAGGTGTGGTACGGGGAGAAATGGTACACGACCGGTTTCTCCTTAGGATAACCTCCGGATTGTCAATGAAGATTTCCTGCAGATCAAACCTGGTCATACACTTTCCCTGTTTTCGTCCACAATAGGAGAAAACCAGCGAAGTTAGCCTGCATAAACAATGGCTATCTTACATGCATACTATCATGAACATATCATTGTGAATCTTAATCATTTATGCCTTCTCTGGCTATGGCGTTAGAAATGCTTATTGGTATTTCTTAACATAGTCACAGGGATTAGGCAGAGAACCTATCCCCAGCAACTGCGCCAGAAATGCCTTAGTGGGCTTTACTTAATAATACCGCTAGGGTATAACGATATTACTAGTATTGACCTTGATAGTTCCTTAACCTTTTTAGATATTAATCTGCAAGTGCACAGAGCTATCGTTTGTAGCATTTCACCTGGTGAGTATTTAGGTATCATTATTTGTATTTTCCTAAAGGAAGGCATTGATTAAGATTCTAATATGATCATGGGTAGTGATGTTGTGGAAGTTCACCAATTGTCAATACAGGAGTAAGAAATGATAATAGAGATAGTGGACACACACTAAAGCTTTCCTCAAATGATAAATGGAAAAAGGCACTAATAAAAGAATATTCATAAATGAGCAGGCATTAATCGAGTATAGTCATATTATGTTTAGTTAATATTGATACAATTAACATAATGAGTGTTAGTACCCAGCGTGACATGGAATGGGAGAACATGCATGTACTGGTATACTACCAACCACCATGCCGATTTAAACTCCTACATCCCAAGTGAACAGGTGTTACACCAGAAGTGGCAAACGGATATACCGCAAGCGTACGGTAGTCAATGTAGCCTTCACCGAGAGTATTCCAGGTATCGTATTTTCCACGGAGAATGTGAAGTGAACTATCTAGGTCCAAGGCCGTCAGATGGTGATCAAGGGGTTTAGGATGTAGGTACAGAGAGGTCCCTATGTAGCAAAGATATCTGGTCTTGGTGTTCTAAGTATAAAGAGGTTTACCACCTCCTCCCTTTACAAGAGGCGATAGACGAAACAGTAGGAGATATAACTCCTACCCGAGACGACTATGCAGTTGTATTGATGCCCTGCCGTTTTAATAACTTCTCTTACACACGTGGTGGGATACTAAGACCAGACAAGGCTGTCACCACTTGCTGCCGCCCACAAACAATCCGTGCGACAAGCGGCCTACACTGGTAAGAAATAGCCTAGACGCCACGTCTACACTACACTTACTACTCTAATCTTAGCTAGAGACTAAAGTACTTCACTAAGTAAAGCAATGTACAAGTAAAGCAAGTATATACTTATAGTACCAGAACCAGAATATAAAATACTAGAAGGACTCAGATGTAAAACTTACTCAAAGCTTGCATCTGCTGAGGTACACCTTGGAGAAGACTCCCGACAGGCCCGGGACTTTCTCCTGAAGACTTCCCTCACTCTCTTCCATCTTATTCTAAGACTAAAGCTACTAGAGTAGTCTTTCTTCCTATGATACACTTGATACTTGATGTCTAGAGTGAAGGACTAGGGGGTATTTATAGGGGATGAAGAGGAGTGCCATGTCATCAATTCATGTGCCTTTCCATCTCAATCCTTGGAGCCACCGACCTTGAACCGACTTGATTTAGACATTCTGGATTCACCACGTTGCCTATCCTCATGCCTGGAGTCGGTGGGTGGAATTTGGGCACCAGGGTGGTTGACCGACCCCCCCTATGGCAGGTGGGTCCCACCAGCTTGCTCCCCACATGTCATAGAGTGTTGCCCATGTGTTGGTTATTCCGTTGTCACGTTGGTTTCTTCGTTGTGAGCCCATGGATCCATGTGCTTTGTTCTTCCACCATTGATTGAAGGTGTACTTGTGATCCAAAGGTGGAAATGGACTATAGGAGAGGTGTACTAGATCATGCCACATTGTTGATGGTAGTTATTGCTCAATTTTAAGCATCAATAAGACATGAAAAAGGACATAAAAACATCCTCAAACATAGAATAGGGTTTAAATTGATAGAATTCCACAAGTTTTGGTGAATCTGAGTTTTGCAGGGTGTTAATCAGAAAAGAATCAAGGGAGACCCACATGTCAGATCCAAATATCGAATTCCGACGTGAAAGTGGAACAAGAACATTCTAGAGAACACCAGAGACATGCCTGACGAAGCTGGGCCCGGTTGCCAGCCAGGGGAGGTCGGCCGATCCCCCTGACAGGTCGGCTGACCCTGGCAGGTGTCCTTTCCGCGTGCATTTCGACGTGGACCCACATCCCGAAATTTCACGCAATCTCCACCGCCCGTCGAAGTCGGTTTGATCCAAGGGCTACGGTTCATCCCACCGGCCTATATAAGGACCCCCAGACCCCCTAGGGTTTCAGATATCTCTCAGACCAGATCAGATCAGTTATCAATCAGAGAGTTCTCCACCAGAGATTAGGGTTAGACACTCAAAGTTCTAGTTTAGACCTAGATAGTAGATTGAAATAGAGTTGAGCCTTCGGCTCAGGATTCTGGATCACCTGTCTACTAGAGATTGGTAAATCTGCTGTATTACCTCTCATTATGACTTTATGCTATTTCAATACTATGTTTCGGTTTGTTATGTTCCTAGTTTATTCTAGTAGTATATTTGATATGGTTATGATTTGTAATGAGTTTATGCAGGAGTTTGCAAAGCACTTAATCCAGTACTCGAGTGGGTTAAGTGGTAGATATTATAGAGGCATGGTGCTTAGATATTATTTGCCTGCGAATGCGCTTTATATGCCGGGTCATGCGGTAGATCGCGGATGTGACACTCCCGTTGAGTCCCTTGTAGTCCACTCCCCGTATGTAGAGAGAGTAGAACTGTGTTCTTGTTCTTCCTGAATAATGTTCCTGATGCTTAGATAAAGAGTCAATTGTGCTATATATGATTATATATTTGCTAGAGTAGGTGAATAACATAATTAATTAGGAATGACATAAGAATCTGATTTCTTAAGTAATCCTATGCTTTGGTTGACTTCAATTTTGAGTAGTCCACACCTCTCTGGAAAGTTATCTAAGCCTTTATTATAATATCCATATCTTTATTATTGGTTTACTCATGTTTAAGTATGTGCTATGTGATTGATTCTATTCATAAGTAATGTATCTTGAATCTATCCACTCATGCCTGCCTCCATACCTTCTCCCTGTGGTAAAAATATAAATCGACAACCCTGGAATACTCGAGTAAAATGCTACAATGGTATAATTAATCTGTGCGCTTGCAGATACTTTAAACTTGCTTATTTATATCCTCTTTAGTCACTTGCATTCTTAATAACTGCTTAGTATTATTCTGGGTAGTTTTCATACATGTCTCTTATATTCATGCTGGGGATGACAACCTAGTTATTGTAAGAGATATAGGTTTAAAAGAGGTGGCTAAGTAATTTACCAAGTGACAATTAATACCAACAAGAATTTTTGGTGCCGTTGCTGGGGAGAAGTAACGGAAAGGCATTTGAGAAAAGATCAAGTACATACTTCGTGATGGAATCATACCTAGTACCTCTACTTTTATAGAATTACCCCTTATTTTTCTTGTCTTCACTTTATGCATGGTATCATAGGATTCAATCAACTTCATTCATTCGAATCAAATCAGCGCAAGAAGAAGCTAACACCAAGTTCCTGAAGCCATGGCTGAGAAAACATTGCGACAGTTCGCTACACCAAGCACCAAGAACATCCGCACCGGACGAGCACTCAACACCGATAACTTAGAGTTCGAGCTCAAGCCAAGCCTCATCAACATGGTGCAAGCTATATCATTTAGTGGAAAGGCACATGAAGATGCAAGTGCTCATCTTCATAATTTTTTGGAGATTAGTAGCACGATCACCATCAAGAACGTTGCTCAAGACATCATACTGCTACGCTTGTTCCCATTTTCACTCTTGGGAAGAGCGAAGCAGTGGTTCTACACCAACAAAGATCACATCAACACATGGGCAAAATGTTCTAAGGCCTTCCTAGAAAAGTTTTTCTCTATAGGCAAAACCAATGCCTTAAGAGGAAAGATTACCGACTTTCAACAGCAAAAAGAAGAAACCATTTCGGAAGCATGCGAGCGCTATCAAGAATACATCTCAGATTGTCCCCATCATGGAATAGAAGACTGCTTACTCCTACAAGGTTTCTACCATGGATTAATTCAAAAGTGTCGTAACCAACTTGATGCAACTGCTGAGGGGTCATTCCTGTCACTCACTCCGGGGAAAGCTGAAGCACTTATGGAGAAAATAGCAAGAAATCAAAGCTGGACCCATGACAATACCCAACATTGTCATTAGAGTGAGGAGACAACCGAAGAACTGTGTGCATTATCAACCAAGATAGACGTACTATTAGGTTGGCTCGAACAGCGAGGCGACTACAAGAAGGATCGTCAAGCTATTCAAGATGCATTCAACACACAGAACAAATGGGGAGAGTACTTGGGAGTGAAGTTTGATCTACCACAAGAAGACATCAACGTCATTCTCAACAACTCTACTCCAAAGAAGCAAGGATGGAGTCAACAACAACAATCCAACCAAGGTAAGTACCCAGGTAACTATCCTAAACAACCATCCTTGAGAGATTTGGTATTAGAGCAAGCTAAGATTAATGATAATATTGCTAAGAAACTTGCTTCTAATGATAGAATCTTGAAAAGTACAAATATTAAAATGGATAACTTTTTTCTGCTATAAAAGATCAACTTATTTATAATAAGAAGATAGAATCACAAATAGCACAGTTGTCTGCTGCATTGTCTTTTGCCACTAACCATGAACAGGTCAAAGCCATAACCACAAGAGGTGGCAAATCAACCCGAGATCCCCCATATCCAAAAGGGACACACCCACAAGGAACATCAAGGGCACTGGCAGCACCAGCAGAACCAGAAGAAAAGAGAGACGCTGAAGTGGAAGAAGTTGTACCACAAGAGCATGAAATGACACAAGATTTTCACGACGTCAACTTCTTACCATTCCCGCGAAGAATCCGGAAGAATCAACAAGAAGAGCAGTTCGGCATATTCATTGAAGTCATCCAGAAGCTATATGTCAACATACCACTATTGGATGCCCTTCAAGTCCCCACTTATGTAAGATATATCAGAGGCATCCCAAACAAGAAGAGACCACTGCCGACCACCAAAGTCATCAAGCTAACAGAAGAATGTAGTGCGACTATCCTCAATATAGCACCGGAAAAGAAGAAGGATCCAGGATGCCCCACTATTGATTGCTCGATTGGAGAACAATACTTCATCAATGCACTATGCGATCTTGGAGCAAGTGTCAGTGTGATGCTCAAATCAATCTTCGAGAAGCTTAGATATTCTACCCTAGAACCTACATCAATGTGCATTCAACTGGCAGATCAATTAATTCGCTACCCCGAGGGAATTGCGGAGAACATTCCAGTAAAGATAAGAGACTTCTTCCTGCCAGTAGATTTTGTGGTCCTAGACATGCAACCAGACTCAAAAGTATCCCTCATCCTTGGGAGACCTTTCTTGAGCACAGCCAATGCTCACATTGATGTCGAGGTAGGAGAAATCAGATTCAACATAAACAGGAAAGAAGAGCGGTTTGCTTTCCGACCAAGACCAGAACAACAACTCACTACAAATATTGTAAGAGGAAAGGACAAACCAGCTGGATCACCATCTCCCAGACCGGAGAATTCACCCGCTAACTGAGCAAGAAGAAGCAGTCCAATTCGGCGGACAAAAAAAAAATCCTGAACCTTCGTCAAGAGGTAACTTGGTATTTACCCGCAATTATTTCTCGCATTTATATTCTCTGCATTTATGCGCTATAAAAACAAAATAAAAATTTGCATAGTAATATTTTTAGAGTCTCATATAGGTTTTTCCTGGAGCGTAAAAACTCCCGGTAGAGTTATTTCACCACAGAGTCAGAAAATTATAAAAATTTTATATTTCAATTCCTTGCATTTTGTAGTTTCATAAAAGTATTATTTTCATAGTTCATATTTCCATGGTAGTTGTCTATGGTAAAAATACAGGAGACACATAGGTCCCACACCTATCACACCCATCACCTCCATCTCCATTATCACCTACTATCATCCACCATCATCCACTACCATCCATTTTCACCCATCAACCCTATCACACTCAACCACCACTATGGGAACTAGCCATCAGAGCATCAAAGGACCTTCACAGGATTGGAATTGAAGCAAAGAGCACCCACGAGAAAGGATAGAGCAAATGACCAACAGGTGGGGTCAGCCGACCCGACCCCTTGATCGGTCGAACCACCTCCTTCCCATCTATAAAAACCCAAGTGCTCAGCTCTCCATTTGCACCATCCCAAACCCGAGAGCTCACCTTTCGTTTAGAAATTCATTCAGAGAGTTGGAGTGGTAGCTAGCTCTTCATTTTGAAGAGTAGAGAGAGCCTAAGAGTGAAGCCTGTGAGAGTTAAAATTCTGCTGGTTTCCCGAGAGAAAAACATAGCACTTAGAGGAAATATTGTCCAATTAAAATCAAAGTAGAAAGTCGTCACAAATTTGAGCTTAAAACTTTGATCAACTTGAACGAATCCTTGAACGACTAACCTTTGAACGATTGACTTTTGGACGGCTAACCTCTAACATTTTCTTGTGCTAACCCCCTGTACAAGTTTTCTTTTGTGGTGTGCACTAATGTTTTGCATGTATGAGTTGGTTCAAGAAGAAGCTCACCCGTGCGGGATCGTCACGCTCTACCCGTAGCCGTTCATTAGGCAGCGGTTCGGATATGAACGTTGACCCTCCGTCTCAGGAGCTACTTGCTACACCCACCGTCATCCTCACCGATGAGAAGCATCTGAAGCTGCGACACCCCGAGAAGACCAAGTTCAACACCATCAAGAACCTCCCATTCATGTTAACGAGCGTCTTCAGCGATGACCTTCTCCGCGATACAGGTATGGACACTGAATTACCCCTTATCTTTCATGAGATTGGCTGGAAGAATTTTTGGCAAATAACTGAGCCGGGTAGCAAGCTTCTCACTGCCAAATGTCTTTGCACTCTTAAAACTGAAAATAATGGAGTTTCTTTCTGACTTTTTAACAAAGAATTTTCTTTAACATGGAAAGAACTTAACTAGCACCTTGGTTTTAATTCGGAATGTGTGATAGACATGAATGTTGCTTTGCCTGAATTTGATAGAGCTAAATTTTGGAAAGAGATAACTGATGAGAATAACTGTAGACATCCTGTTACCAATTCCATTCTGCTGCCTACTTTGCATTTTATGCACTGATGGCTAGGAACTACACTTTTTCCTAAGGACGATGTTCACATTGTTAGGACCGAGGATATACAGATTTTGTTTGCCATGGCTAGACGTAAGAAAGTTTCCCCTATTCGTGCCTTGGTAGAACATTGGATAAAAACTTTTGAAAGGAAGTTTGGGCACATTGAGTATACCTCCTTGGTAACTCGACTTGCCGGTAGTTTGGGTCTTCTAGAAAATGCCACTCTTGATTTTATAACTGAAGACCGGCATGAGATTACCATTGAACATTTCAGGCAGGCCCAAATAATAAAAGGAGGGAAGAACAACATTCCCATCACTATGGTGTATCGTGGCGATGCAACCGAGATTCCGTTGCCTAACCCGGGACTCAGATTGTACGCTGCACCTTCTTTTATTGTTTTGCCAAGCAGGGCCACTGTTGGCAGGAGCGCATCAGCACGTCTGGACCAGATACCGCAAAGATACTACGGCGTAGACCTGACTCCACAGGGGCCAGCATTCACTGGCTACCAGACGTTCGACCACACGGGCACCTCACGTGGTTTTAATAACCCATGGGAGGCAACCCCATCCACACACTCGGAGGGATCCTGGCAACAAGCGAGCAGCACCCAGTGGTAGCACGGCTACTATGGCCATTACTAACAAGGTAGTGGTCAGTTTGACATGCAGGAGGAGACTTCTGGAGGAGTGCACTACCAACCTGGACGTGCTTCCTACTCTGGCCCTAGCTACCACGAGTACCAGCAGGACCGCCACGAGCTTCGCACGCAGCTGGGCAGGATTGAGGTGACGTAGAATGTCCTCATACAAGCCCAGGACCAGATCCAGCAGCGCCAGGCGGTGCACGACAACAACTGGGAAGCACTCTTCACCCACTTCCACATTCGACCACCGTACCAGTGAGACTGCACCAACAGCCAGCTTGGGGGAGGACCCCCGCAGGACCAGGTAAGTCATCTCGACCTGCTTTGTTTTTAAATTTATGTGCTAGTAGTTTGCTTTAGTCTGTTTAATTAGTTTGCTTTAGTTCGTTTGGTTTGTTTTAGTTTGTGTGAGAATAAAGAAACTTTGAGAATCTGAACCTAGATGATAGTTGCTCTAGTGCCATGCTTAAATTAAAAATTCTCCCACAATTGAGTTATTAATTTGACTTGAGAATTTATTCTGAAACTTAAAATCTGTGGGAGCATACTTCAGCTAAGCCTCGATAATTGATAGACATGATATAAGAAGTTTGAGCTGCTATCTATCTAGTTCATTATGACACTAAATTATGGATGCTTTATTTTTGAAAAAAATGCTAAAATCAAATGATGAGTTCCTTGTATGACCAAAGCTGAAATTCCTACCAGAGCCATATATCGTGTTTAGAATAGAAAACCCTTTTACATTTATGCTTCTTATTTTGCATTAAGTTTAGTCAAGCTTTGTTGATACCTTATGAGGGCTTTGTCTTACTTTTTAATCAAGATCACACACACTCCACCCACATAGGCACTATCCCTACATTGGGGGTAGGCGCCACAACATGCCATTCCATCCAAAAATATTTCCTCCTACACTAGGAGTAAACACAAAAAATATTCCATATATTTCCACCCAAATAAATGCTCCAAAATTCTTGTGAGTATCTCTCAAAAAAATAAGAAGTTGCAGAGAAGAGGCATGAGGCTAGGCAAAAGTGTGAGTTGTGAGAGAAATGTACTGCCTGAGAGGAAAAAAATGGACAAGTGTCCGATAAAATAAAACAATGGGTACTTAGATGCCTACCAAAACAAAAGGAAGAGCTAGCCCATGTTGTCCTGCAACACAAGTTTCAAAATTTCAAAAGAGAGATTTATTTTCAAGGAGCAAGGTAGAATTAGCCACTATACACACCCCTCATTCCACACACATGCACATCTTGATTTCATTGTATGACTTAACTCTCTTTGGATCCATTGTTTGACTTTACAATAAATGTTTTGCAAGTAAGTGTTCATTGTTTTTCCCACCTATGAGCTCCACAAAAAGCCTTATCAGTTGTAGGAAAGAAAGCATACACCTTATTGCTTTGGTGAGGATCCACAAATACCATATATATGAGAGATTTGAGAGAAGGTCATACAAGTGCAACTCTGAGTTTTATTTTGAAAATGTTAAAAAAATAAATAAATACCGGAACAGAGGTGAAGTAATGGACTTGATATTTAGTGCTTAACTGATTATTCTATCTTTCAATTACCCAAGGCTAGGTGATAGTACAGCCCCATGATTGCAGGTCATATGGATAGATTTGAAAGTTAGATTGGTCACTCTGTTTTGGTAGAGAATTTTAATGAAGGCATGTGTGCAGGAGTAATTCATTGTTTTCTCAGGGACGAGCAAAGGTTAAGCTTGGGGGAGCTTGTTGATGGTAGTTATTGCTCAATTTTAAGCATCAACAAGACATGAAAAGGACATAAAAACATCCTCAAACATAGAATAGGGTTTAAACTGACAGAATTCCATGAGTTTTGGTGAATTTGTGTTTTGCAGGGTGTTAATCAGAAAAGAATCAAGGGAGACCCACATGTCAGATCCAAATATTGAATTCCGACGCGAAAGTGGAACAAGAACATTATAGAGAACACCAGAGACACGCCTGAGGAAGCGGGGCCCGGTTGCCAGCCAGTGGAGGTCAGCCGATCCCCCTGACAGGTCGGCTGACCCTGGCAGGTGTCCTTTCCGCGTGCGTTTTGATGTGGACCCACATCCCGAAATTTCACGCAATCTCCACCGTCCGTCGAAGTTGGTTTGATCCAAGGGCTACGGTTCATCCCACTGGCCTATATAAGGACCCCCAGACCCCCTAGGGTTTCAGATATATCTCAGACCAGATCAGATCAGTTATCAATCAGAGAGCTCTCCACCAGAGATTAGGGTTAGACACTCAAAGTTCTAGTTTAGACCTAGATAGTAGATTGAAGTAGAGTTAAGCGTTCGGCTCAGGATTCTGGATCACCTGTCTACTAGAGATTGGTAAATCTACTGTATTACCTCTCATTATGACTTTATGCTATTTCAATACTATGTTTCGGTTTGTTATGTTCCTAGTTTATTCTAGTAGTATATTTGATATGGTTATGATTGGTAATGAGTTTATGCATGAGTTCGCATAGCGCTTAATCCAGTACTTGAGTGGGTTAAGTGGTAGATATTATAAAGGCATGGTGCTTAGATATTATTTGCCTACGAATGCGCTTTATATGCCGGGTCATGTGGTAGATCGCGGATGTGACACTCCCATTGAGTACTTTATAGTCCACTCCCCGTATGTAGAGAGAGTAGAACTAAGTTATGAAGGTAGACTTGCTCTGTTCTTGTTCTTCCTGAATAATGTTCCTGATGCATAGATAAAGAGTCAATTGTGCAATATATGATTATATATTTGCTAGAGTAGATGAATAACATAATTAATTAGGAATGACATAAGAATCTGATCTGTTAAGTAATCCTATGCTTTGGTTGACTTCAATTTTGAATAGTCCACACCTCTTTGGAAAGTTATCTAAGCCTTTATTATAATATCCATATCTTTATTATTGGCTTACTCCTGTTTAAGTATGTGCTATGTGATTGATTCTATTCATAAGTAATGTATCTTGAATCTATCCACTCATGCCTGCCTCCATACCTTCTCCCTGTGGTAAAAATATAAATCGACAACCCTGGAATACTCGGGTAAAATGCTACAATGGTATAATTAATCTATGCGCTTGCAGATACTTTAAACTTGATTATTTATATCCTCTTTAGTCACTTGCATTCATAATAACTGCTTAGTATTATTCTAGGTAGTTTCCATACATGTCTCTTATATTCATGCTGGGGATGACAACCTAGTTATTGTAAGAGATATAGGTTTAAAAGAGGTGGCTAAGTAATTTACCAAGTGACACTTAATTAATACCAACAAACGTCAGTAGAGCCAGCAGGGCTCCATGCATGGGTCGGCCGACCCATGACCTGACCCCACTTCAGCTCAGCTCTCTCCCACATCAGTCTCTTGCTTGATTCTTGAAGATGGAGTGCTGGGGCCACTATTCATGGGTCGGCCGACCCATGAATAGTGTGCACCAAGTGCCCACTTGATCCTGGAGCCAAGACATTGATGATTGTGACATCACCTTGCCACTTTGTCATAGTTTGATTTGCATTATATCTTCATCTTGGGCTTCTGAACTCTGGAATTACCTGTTTTGAGTACCTGCAAGCAAATAATGACATGTACATGTGGAACCAAGTTATTTGTACCTAAGTCACTATGTGTTTGCTTGTTTCTTCCTCGAAAAGAGTGTTTTGTTGACGGTTATGACGGTAGAAAACAGGTGATAAATACCGTCAACAAGACCCCCACACTTAAGTCTTTGCTCGTCCTCGAGTAAAGGTTAGAAAGAAGGGTCAAAAAGATTAAGACATATCCAAGGTAGTGATGAACAAAGTTTTCATTCAAAGCATAGCTTATACCAGTGGGTTATGTATTATTGTCTAGCATATATCCTTGAGATGTTGAGAAATGGAATAACTCTCAAGGCAGAGTCATCTCACCTTTTTATTTTTCTCAGTACTTAGAATTTTTTATAATGGTTTCAAAAAGAAAGCACATAGTTCATTCTTACTCCTCAAATAGTACTCTTAAGTCACTCTATTGTATATATTCCTTACCAAGGCATAATCTTGAGGATGCCTTCTTTGTTTTATCCTACATCTATCAGGCTTATGTGTAGTTTAGGTAGGGATAAACATGACAAGCATACTTACATTGCATATATTGTAAAGTCAAAACAAGGATCCAAGGAGAAAAATGTCATAAACCTAGATCAATATTTGCAAGCGTGTGGAATATGATGGAAACTAATGCTCCTTTATTTGTATGATCTCTCTCTACTTTATTTTTGAGACATGCCTATCATTTTCATGAGCTTAGATTTGCTCATATTTTCTTTTTCTTTTCTATGGACTTTCACATGCCCATTTTCTTTCTTTCTTTTTCTTTCATTTCATTTAGCATAGGTTTTTGTCTCTTCTATCATATCAACTGAGAGAGATATTCTATGACGTTAGAGTATGAATCATTTATTTGGTGGAAATGAATGATATGTGGTTGCGTACTTCCAGTGTAGAAGTAGCATGGAGATGTGGAGTGTACGTGATCTTGATCTTTGGACTATGACATACTTCTCAATAAGGGTCAACAAGATTTGACCAAACTCAAAGCAATTGCAAATAGCATAACTAGAAGGTGTTTTAAACATGGTGATTATAAATGGCTTTGGTAGGAATTTGCTTACTATTAAGGAGTAAGTGACACTATGGTTTTATGACATTTTCAAAAATAAACTTCTAAGTACTTTGAATGGAAAAAGTGTGAATCATGAGCCCGGAGTTATCTCACATTTATCAACATCTTAGTCAATATGATTTCCTATCAAAATATTTACCCACAAGCATAGGCATATGCATGAATTGAACTTTGTGTCACCTCTACTCTTCAAATGTCATGAATTTTATCTCTTTTTATTTTGGGATGCAAGAATTCAAATTTTTATTTTCATTTTTATTGAAGGATAAAGAAATAAATTGAAGAATTGCACGATTCGAGGGGGAGAAAGAGTGCAAACCAGCCAGGGAGCATGATCTCGACGTTGGGAAGCTGGCTAGTGGGTCCAGGCCCCAATGGTGGGGTCGGCCGACCCCACCAAAGGGTCCCGATCCCCTCCGTTTGAATTTCCTTGTCTCAAAATGTATTCCTGCACAAGAGTTCTACCGTTGGACGTCATTTTGTGGGTCGTTCGACCCATGTTTTGTGATGTTTCACACCTGTTCTGATCCAGCAGAAGTGCTGTGCATCGTGGTGTGTCGAAATCACCGTAAGAGCTGTTGGAGGGTCGCCCGACCCCCCAATACTTGGTTCTTTTCGTCTGGTAACACAGAAACAACGAAAAACATCAAGTGCAGGTGTTCTGCTGGTGGCAACACACCAGTAGAACTCAAATGCATTTTTATTCAACTTCTTAATATTAATGGAGGCATAATTACAATGGTGAAATCAAAATCTAAAAAGGGAAATCTAACTAGTGCCTACTTTATTCTAAATCAATCCTAATCTAAGGAGAAGGTGGAGCTAGGATGTCCTCTTGGCCTATGGTAGCGGCCATGCACTTGAGCTTTGCGTTAGTGCTAATGTGAAGTGCACGAAAATTATCCTCCATGTCTAAGTGTGCCATCCTTAACTCCGGCACCGTTCCTCTAATGCATTATTTCTTTTCCTAAGGGTGGCGACAATTTTGAGGACCTTCTCCATATCACTCTTCTCTTTCCGATCATCTTCAAATTGGCCTGGCGGGCCATTGATCGGGGGCGCATCCATCCTGCGCCAGATGTTTGAAGGAGAGTTAGAGTCAAGCGACTCCCTCAGCTGCTTCCTCTCATCCGAAGTGAGCGGAGGGACGAACACCTTCCCTACACCTAGCCCACCGCCAAAGATCTTGCGGTTCTTGAACATGGTGGGCGTGGAAGGGGTGTAGGAGCTGATGCTCTTCGACGAATCCAAGAAGATGGAATTGGGGTGCTGCTCCGGCACCTCCGGAGCCTTCCCCTTCAATGCCAATTGGCTTGTGGCAGGCCTTATTGGCGTAGTGGATCGAACAGGGGGCTTTTGGAGATCCCATCGCGGAGTGAGAGATCTCGGCGAGGAAGTGGGAAGTGGACCGAGGGGAAGGCCTAGGGTGGTCGGCCTCCTTGGGTCGGGCGACCCCGGCCTTGCCCCCGGTGGCCCTCCGGTTGGTGGCAGTGAGTTCAGGGGCTCCACCTCCAGCACGTTGATGGCCATTGCTCTTTCTGGACTCTCGATCAATGACCTATGGGGCTTGGAAGTGCCTTATCCGGTGGGAACAATGGCATTCTTGCTGGTGGGGGCCATGGTGGATCTCGCTAATGGCTCAAGGTGGAAGGAGATTGCTGGAAAAGTGAGAGATGGAGGTGGAAGGAATAAGAAGGAGAAGAAGGGGTTAAGAAGACGTGTGCCAACGTTCTCTTCCTCCTAATTCATGAGAGAGCATCGGGGGAACATTGGCACAATGCTCTGGAGCGGCTGAATCGCAACAGGGCGGTTTGGATAGGTCGGGCGACCCCCCTATTTGGTTCACCTGGCCATGAAAACTTCCACACGTGCTCCCTAAGCGCTACTATAGACGTGACAAGTTCGAAGGGTCAAGAGTATGGGTCGGCCGACCCCTACCTTTTGCCCAAATTTTTTCCACGTCACCTACAAGTCCTCTGAACGTTGTCCCATTTTCCAAAATTTTGAATTGTGCCAAGTGTGGGTCGCCCGACCTAGGATTGGATTGCCCAACGCGACTAGATTCTGTGTTTTTGAAAATTATATGACTTGGCCTAATTTTGGTCCCAAATGGTCACCGAATTTCGGCTGTCCACTTCTAGTTGGGTTTTTTGGGGACCCAAGGTGTTGAAAGGAAGGATTCTAGTTAATTGAAACCTATCTAGTGATCAAGCTATACAAACAATTGAAAGAGAAAGAAAGACATGTAGATTTTAATCATGTTAATTCATCATCAGGGATAAATTCTACCATGTCAATTTCTTCTTCTAGTGGTGCATGCTCATGAAAAGCTTTGAGACGATGACCATTTACCTTAAAGATGTTGCCGTCGTCGTCTTGAAGTGTGACGGCTCCATGCATTGCTGCATTGATTACCAGGTACGGTCCTTCCTATTTGCTTCTTAGCTTTCTATGGCCAAATAGCTTGACCCATGAGCTCAACATGAGGACCTTGTCTCCAGGATGGAATTCCTTAGGCTTGATCCTCTTGTCATGCCACCTTTTAGTTCTATCTTTGTAGATTCTGGCATTGTGATAGGCTTTCTCTCTCCATTCCTCAAGTTCTGATATCTACATTTTTCTATTCCTTCCAGCAGAGGGCAAATCCATATTCCATTGTTTGATTGCCCAATGTGTTCTGTGATCTAACTCTACCGGCAGATGGCATGTCTTCCCGTATACAAGTTGGTATGGTGACATACCAATTGGGGTCTTGTATGCGGTCCTGTATGCCCAAAGTGCATCCGGTAGTTTGCTCTTCCAAGCTGTTCCCATCTCATTGACTATCTTTTGCAGGATGTTCTTGATTTGCTTATTCGACGTCTCTGCTTGGCCACTTGTTTGGGGATGATATGGAGTTGCAACATTATGCTTTATTCCCATGTCAGCCAGGAAACGTCGGAAGCTTCTATCTATGAAGTGAGATCCTCCATCGCTTATGACTAGTTTGGGGGAGCCAAATCTTGGGAATATGATTTCTTTAAACATCTTCTTAGAATGTGAGGCATCTGCGGTTGTGAAAGGCATGGCTTCCACCCATTTGGACACATAATGCACTGCCACCAGGATGTACTCACAACCTTGAGACTTGGGGAACGGCCATGTAGTCAATTCCCCATGCATCGAATAGCTCCACTTGAAGGTTGTTTATAAGTGGCATTGCATCTCGGGTGTTGATATTTCCATGTTTCTGACATCCTGCACACCTCTTCACATGGTCTTGTGCATCTTTGCACATGGTAGGCCAAAAGAATCCACTTTGCCATATCTTTGCGTGGGTTCTGAATACCCCATAATGGCCTCCATACTCTGCTCAATGGCATTTATCAATGATCTTGATTGCTTCACTCATTGGCACGCACCTCCTCAACATTCCATCATTGCAGACTCTGTAAAGGTATGGCTCATCCCATAGGTGCACCTTGCTCTCTTAGATGAGCTTCTTTTTGTCTGCTCTCGGTGGCACATATCCTGTGAACATGAAGTTGACATTGTTTGCATACCAGGGGTGGGAGTCCATAACTTGAGAAGTGTGTCATCTCGCAGGAAGTCATCGATGGGTAGATCCTGTTTGTCTTTAAATTGCATGCTAGACAAATGATCGGCTACAGAATTTTCTACTCCCTTTTTTCTTTAATTTCAAGATCAAATTCTTGGAGAAGTAATATCCATCTTATTAATCTTGGTTTAGCATGTTTCTTAGTGAGTAAGTACTTTAAAGCAGCATGGTCAGTGTAAATGATGACTTTAGCTCCAACTAAGTAAGATCTAAACTTGTCTATAGCAAAAACCACAGCCAACAGTTCTTTTTCAGTTGTTACATAATTCAATTGTGGCCTAGTTAAGGTTTTGCTAGCATATGAGATTGCATGATGTTTCCTATCTTTGGTCTGGCCTAAGACAGCACCTACAGAATAGTCACTAGCATCACACATTATCTCAAAAGGGAGCGTCCAATCAGGGGGTTGTATGATTGGCGCAGAGACAAGTGCTTTCTTAAGATAATAAAAGGAGTCTAAGCACTCATCATCAAAGTTAAAAGGTGCATCTTTAGCAGTTAAAGGTCTAGTAATTTGAGAGAAATCTTTTATGAACCTTCTATAGAATCCTGCATGACCAAGAAAACTACGAACACCCTTAACATTCGTGGGTGGTGGGAGTTGCTCTATGATTTCTATCTTAGCTCTATCCACCTCTATCCCATGCTCGGACACTCTATGTGCTAGCACTATTCCTTCTCGAACCATGAAGTGGCATTTTTCCCAGTTCAAGACTAAGTGCTTTTCCTCACATCTTTGTAAGACACGGTCCAAGTTCTCTAGGCAGTGATCGAAGGTTTTGCCATAGACTAAGAAGTCGTCCACGAACACCTCCATGATTTTTTCGATCATATCGGAGAAGATGGACATCATGCACCTTTGAAAAGAGGCAGAAGCATTCCATAGGCCAAAAGACATGTGCCTGTATGCATATGTTCCATAGGGGTATGTGAAAGTTGTCTTACTTTGATCGTCGGGATGGATGGGGATTTGGTGATAACCTGAATACCCATCAAGGAAATAGAAGAAAGAATATTTTGCAAGCCATTCCAACATCTCATCGATGAATGGCAACGGGAAGTGATTTTTCTTTGTGGCCTTGTTAAGTTTTCGGTAATCTATACACATTCTCCAACCCGTGACGTTTCGTTGAGGTATTAATTCATTTTTCTCATTTTTAACGACCGTCATCCCTCCTTTCTTAGGCACTACCTGGACGGGGCTAACCCACTCGCTGTTAGGAAAAGGGTAGATTATGCCTGCGTGCAAGAGTTTCAAGACCTCTTTCTTTACTACCTCTCTCATCGCATTGTTTAGCCTTCGCTGAGGCTGCCTAGAAGGTGCAGCATCTTGCTCAATAGGGATGCGATGGGTGCAAAGAGTGGGACTAATTCCCTTAAGATCTTGGAGAGAGTAGCCTAAGATAGAATGGTGTTTCTCTAAAATAGTGATGAGTTTGGAGGCTTCCTCCTCAGAAAGTTGGTCACTAATGATTACTAGAGTCTCTCTATCACCATTGAGGAAGGCATACTTAAGTCTAGAAGGAAGGGGCTTAAGTTCTATAGAGGGTTTAGATGGGGGTTCAGATTTATCCAAGTCTAGGGGTTCTTCTAATTCGGCCTCTTCTTGGATGAAATCCTTAGCATCTTCTTCTAGATCAGGATGAGAAGGTTCTAGAAGTGATATAGCCATTACTTCCTCTATCAGGTCAGACTCGGGGTGCATTTCTGCCTTTGAGTTGGCAGAATTTGCTAGCGGAATCAAAAGACAAAGGTTCTTCCCGAGATGACCTTCAAGGTTCCCTCCATGGAATCCATCAAGGAATCTCATGAGTGGCTGCCCAATTAACAAGTCAAATTCTTCTATATCGAATATAAAGAAGTTTAAGAGGATATTGATCTTGTTAATTGAGACAGGAATGGTATGTGCAATCCCGCAGCTCTCGACCAATTTTTCAGAGGGTAATTTAAGAAATTTGTTGGTCGGGACTAGAGGTTCCTCTCCTAGGAGTGCACTTGCTAATGATTTAGACATAATGCCCACTCCTACAGCGGGGTCATAAAGAGAGTCTATGGTAGTCCTATTTATGACACAAGGAATGGTTGTGAAGCAAGCTAGGGTCCTAATAACCTCAGGTGAGGCTTCGGCCTCCTTCAGCCATTCGTCACTCATAATGGACGTGAACTCTTGAACAGTTTCCTTGAGATAGCGTGTCTCAAGGCGATGTGGGATGTGATTGTTTGGAGCTCTATGCGTTGTAGACTTCTTTTGCACAGGTTGATTCGACGCATTTCCGAAATTGGAGAAGAGTTCGGCCTTGATATCAAGAGGAAATTCCAAAGGTTTAACTTCCTCTGGAGGATTTGGTGGTTGCGGTTCAGGTTCGATAGATTTTGATGTGAGTGGTGAGGTTTTGGCTATCGTGGGTTCATCCTTCGGGGTTTGATCTTCTTTGGGAGCTTTATCATAGACATTAGTGTAGGGGATATTCTCGAGAATTTTCGCAAGAACTTCCTTACCTTCATTAACGGGGAGATGCAAGAACGCTCCCTTAGAGGCTATATCAAGAAACTATGCAGAGTTTTGGCTAAGACGGAAGGAGAAGTGTTGCAAGAGCCTTGGCTCGGTTATAGCTAAATCGGGGCCAGAAGACACTAGGTCTGTGAGATGGGCCCATGCCGCACCTAGAGGCTCCTTATCCTTTTGTCTAAAGGTTAGGATCTCTACAAGAAGATGAGCAACTCGGGGAATAGAGAAGAAGGTGATACAAAACTTAGACTGTAGCTTCTCCCATTCTCCATTTACACTACCTACGTGGCGAGTATACCATCGTTTGGCTATTCCCGTCAAAAAGAACGGGAATAGCTTCCACTTAAGGGTATCTCGCTTCATCCCTTGGTTGTGTATGCAAGAGCGCAATTGTTCAAAATCTCGTAGGTGTGTGTAGGGGTTCTCATCTTCATCCCCATAAAAAGGCTTCTCCTGAACCATCGCTATGAGACTTGGGCACAGCTCATAACGAACGGCCAAAATGGCCTATGAGGAACTAGGCGGCTCCATCCTAGCGCCCGATGGAGCAGCATATTCGAAGGTAGGTGTTTGATCCATGTGTATGTGGAAAGATAGTGTTGGTCAAACAAGGATACTAAGACGACTTGACCCTAGTTAAAGCAGCTACCGTTCCCCGGCAACGGCGCCAGAAAGCTTGTTGACACCAGAAGTGGTAAATGGATATACCGCCAGTGTACGGTAGTCAATGTAGCCTTCACCGGGAGTATTCTAGGCATCGTATTTTCCACGGGGAATGTGAAGTGAACTAACTAGATCCAAGGCCTTCAGATGGTGATCAAGGGGTTTAGGATGTAGGTACAGAGAGGTCCCTATGTAGCCAAGATATCTGGTCTTGGTGTTCTAAGTATAAAGAGGTTTACCACCTCCTCCCTTTACAAGAGGCGATAGGCGAGACAGTAGGAGATATAACACCTATCCGAAGCGGCTATGTTATTGTATTGATGCCCTGCTGTTTTAATAACTTGTCTTACACACTTGGTGGGATACTAAGACCAGACAAGGCTGTCACCACTTGCTGGCACCCACAAACAATCCGTGTGACAAGTAGCTTACACTGGTAAGATATAGTATAGACACCACGTCTACACTACACTTACTACTCTAATCCTAGCTGGAGACTAGAGCACTTCACTAAGTAAAGCAATGTACAGGTAAAGCAAGTATATACTTATAGTACCACAACCAGAATATCAAATACTAGAAGGACTCAGATGTAAAACTTACTAGAAGCTTCCATCTGCTAAGGTACACCTTGGATAAGACTCCCGATAGGCCTGGGACTTTCTCCTGAAGACTTCCCTCACTCTCTTCCCTCTTATTCTAACACTAAAGCTACTAGAGTAGTCTTTCTTCCTATGATACACATGATACTTGATGTCTAGAGTGAAGAACTAGGGGGGTATTTATAGGGGGATGAAGAGGAGTGCCGTGTCATCAATCCATGTCCTTTCCATCTCAACCATTGGATCCATTGACCTTGAACCGACTTGATTTGGACGTTCTGGATTCACCACGTTGCCTATCCTCATGCCTGGAGTCGGTGGGTGGAATTTGGGCATCAAGGGGGGTCGGCCGACCCCCCTATGGTAGGTGGGTCCCACTAGCTTGCTCCCCACATGTCATAGAGTGTTGCCCATGTGTTGGTTATTCCGTTGTCACGTCGGTTTCTTCGTTGTGGGCCCATGAATCCATGTGCTTTACTCTTCCACCGTTGATTGAAGGTATACTTGTGATCCAAAGGTGGAAATGGACTGTAGGAGAGGTGTACTAGATCGTGCCACGTTAGCAGAGCCAGTAGGGCTCCATGCATGGGTCGGCCGACCCATGACTTGACCCTACTTCAGCTCAGCTCTCTCCCACATCACTCTATTGCTTGATTCTTGAAGATGGAGTGCTGGGGCCACTATTCATGGGTCGGCCGACCCATGAATAGTGTGCACCAAGTGCCCAGTTGATCTTGGAGCCAAGACATTGATGATTGTGACATCACCTTGCCATGTCATAGTTTGATTTGCATTATATCATCTTGGGCTTCTGAACTCTGGAATTACCTGTTTTGAGTACCTGCAAGCAAATAATGACATGTACTATGTGTTTGCTTCTTTCTTCCCTGAAAAGACTATTTTGTTGATGGTTATGATGGTAGAAAACAGGTGATAAATACCGTCAACAACAGGGGAGAATGCTGTCACACCCGATTTTAAGGATAAAATCGAATGCACAATATATGTATACCAGGAACAAAATTCATACATATATCGACTTCATTATAGTATCATAATAGTGGTGAATACATAGCGAACATTATTACAAAAGGACCCATAGGTCTAAAATAAAAATACTTAATTATTGAATAAAATCTTCAATAGAAATCGTGGATGCCATCTCCACAAGAACGTTGACCAGGCATTGCACCAGCCTAGTATAGATCATCGGGGTCGAAGGCACCGTCTTCTATGTACTCCTCATCATCAACTCCAATGTCTCGATGGGTAGCAGGGTGACAAAGAGGAAGGGTTAGTACATGGAAATGTACTCCACAAGTGTACAAAAATATGACATGCGGCTTAAATAAGGATAGGCTGACTTGGTTGGACACAACACCTAAAGCGACAAAATTCTATCACCTGAATTCCCTAAGCACCTATTTAACGAAGTGAATTCTCATCTCCTCAGAGTAACCAACAGTTGAAAATCTCATCCGAGCAACCACACTTGGAAATCCATCCAAGCAACCAACACTTGGAAGTCCATCCAAGAACCACGTTCCTTTACCCAGGAACCACCCAATCAGAACCAGGTAACCAACTAATCTCAAAGGGGTACCAAGCCAGCTCTTGACCGCGAGCACGACTGATATATCAGTTTTACACTCTACAGAGGTTGCACACTTTCGCCACGAGTCGTGTTCACCCTATTACGCCATACACCGCCTAGGTGCACAGCAGGGTCACACTACACGGCTGTTACAAAACCCTCTAAGCCTATTTTACACGTTCTCCAAGGTTTTGCCCACAACGGGCCCCCTCTTGAGCCACAAAACAATTGCCGTATAAACCAAACTTAGAGAGACTAATTAATTAGCCAGGTCTAGCCCCACTCCAGACCTCATGGTTGCACTGTAAAGCCAGGTTATGGGCTGCGAGAACCAGGTCCTAGGGATCTAGGCAGGATTATATCTCGCAAAAACCCAAACCACCAACATTAGCCGCCAAATCCATGGCACATACTAACCCCACCAAAATCTTTCCATCCTATTGGATTTGCCTAATCACCATGTTACTGAAAGAATTACCATTTACACATATTTTATATATCATTAATAAACATTTAATTATACTCTTTCCCCACCCATGACTGCATGGCTAAGCAATGACTTCTACCATTTTCCCAACTCAAGGTTACAAGGATGATAAAATCAAGTTCTAGTAAACCTTAACATGGGATTTAAATTTAGACTTTGCGTGGAACTAATGGTCTAACTATTCTAACTCAAAAATAAAATGAAGTAGGTGCAAGATGGTCAAGAACACTTGCCTTCAAAAAGCTTTCCAAAGTCCCAAACCTTTCCTTTTCGGTCAACCTTGCGTAGCTCCGCTTCTAATGGTGGCAACTGATAGGTAGAAACATCACAAAATAACCTAGAACAGTACACCACACAATACAAAAGCGTACGAAAGGGTGTCTATTGGATTTCACTCGTCGCAACAAACTCGTGGTAGCAAGAAGAACCAACTAAATCGGAACTACGGTTTAAAAGTTATAAGCATTTGAAATTTCATGGGCATTTTCACAATAAAAGGGGGTTTGTTTATAAATACTAAAAGGATAAGGACCAAAATATAACTTATTTGGAACCAAAACTATTTTTTTCTTTGTAAAGGCTATCATTTTCATAATTATTTTATAAGCAAAATGCACTAATGACATCGTAAATGGCATCATTAATCATCTTATATAACTAAACATAATAGTTACATCTTACAACTATTAAAGAAATAGATTAGGAAATTATAATATTTTATAAATGCAATATATTGACACTAGTTATCTAAATCACTTCCTGAATGAATATCATTTGAAAACATTTTGGTAAATATAATACATTCAATTTCTTTATCCAAAAGTTATTTTAACTAAGATAATAAGGATATGTTAAATCATATTTATGAATAATTTATAACATAAACTACTAACATTTTATGAAAATAAATGTCATTTTGATAGGAAACATCTCTGTCCAGGTCTAAAACAGAAATGACATAGACTATAGGGTGTAGCTTGGAAAACTGCATAGACTCATGAAATGTGTGATTATTTTTAAAAAAAGAACAGGGCTATACTTTAAAGAGGGGTGGACTGGTCTTCACCTTGCCGATGTGGCAATTGACCAGTGATGTGGCATTCAGTGATTGAAGGAGACAGAGATGATGTGGCGGGGCTCTTTGATCCGATTGACTCGGTCAGCTGGCCGATCAGGACCGTTCAATGGAAATCGGGTGGCCCTGGAGGGCTCTTCATTCTTTGTTCCAGAAGGCAGGGGAGAACCTCGGTGGTGGCTCGTTGGAGCGCGGCCGGGATGGAGCTCCAGTGGTCATGGGTCGATGGCGAGCGACGAGATGTCACCGGGGAACGCGCTAGCGGGCTTTGTCTTTTGGCAGAGAAGCCCGGGAAGCTTCCTACTGCGGGAGCAGAGAGCGGTGGCAGCAGCGGCAGCGCCTCGGGAAGGTGCTGTGGCCTTGGATCGACGGGGAGCAGCGGGTGCATTCGTGGGAGCGCTATGATGCCGACGGATGAAATAGGGAGGAGAATGGTGGGGTATAAAGGGAGAAGGCGAGCTCCGCCAGCAGCGGCCATGGCGGTGGTGGCGCTCAGTGAGGCCTCAAGAGGGGGAAGGAAGGCACGGGAGGAGGTGGGGTTGCTTCGTCAAGTGTGTGCGGTGCTCCCCGGCACCTTTATAGGAGAAAATAGGGGCCGGAGGGGTTAGGCCACGGAGCTCGTCTACACCGTTAATGGTGGCAAGTGAGTTCGCGGCTAGAAACGAAAGGAGGAGAGGGAAGAGAGGAGCGTAGATGGTGGGGAGGTTTGGTGCGGTGATGCGGGAGCCCCGGGTTGGCCCGGTCTTCACGGAGAGGCTCATTCGGTGCCTCCGAGAGATGCGCCGGCGCTCGGCTCCTATCGGGAGGAAGAAGACGGGCCCGACAGCTGGGCCCCACCTGTCTGCGCAGCCAGGAGAGAGGGAGAGAAGGAGGGGTGCTGGGCTGGTTTGGCTGGTCCAGCAAGGGAAGCGCGTGGGGAAGGAAGGGAGGTTGGGCCTCTCGGCCTGAGAGGGAGGAAGGCAAGTTTTTGGGTTTTTTTCATCTTCTCTTTTTTCTTTCTAAATTCTTTTTGAAATTCAGAATCCAAAATATTTTAAAACTGTTTAAATACTTTGGAAATAAATTTTAAATTTTCTGTTGAAGAATATCATTTAGGATTATATCATTTATTTATAATTAGAGTAACATCGATGGGAGCCTACTCGAGTTTTTTAAAAAAACTATTTTCCACTCAATAAAGTTATGCAAGCGGCATGAATGCATCAACTCAAGACGTGTTGATTCAAAACTATCTAAAGCTTAGTTAATCAGCATGGTGGTTGAATGCATCAACCACCATGCTGATTTAGAATCCTACATCCCAAGCGAACAGGGGGGAATGCCAAAGACGGACAGGACTACCACCACCTATCATCATCCGCTCGACTAAAGACAAGAGTCATGCAATCACCTACCTCTCCATACCCAGGCACCATGCCTACATATACAAAGACTACCCGACTCACCCCAGGACTCCGACCGTACGGATTGACATGTTATGAATCGGGCACACGTTGCGGTATGATGAATCACCACACCCACCTAGCTCCAATTCTCATCATAAAATTTATATTTTGTATTATGTCCAAAGTTAATGATGGTATTCTCACGACACAAACTATAGACTAGTTCATATATCAAGATTATAACATCAACTATACTCTAGTTCATAAATATGACTATAATAATTAGATAATGAGAGGAAGTGAGGAATTGATAGTGGAGTGTTGTGTGTGTTTCCAAGGGGAGGTGTGCCTCCTTTCTTATACAACTGAGTAAGGCAGTGGAGGTACTCAAGTCGCGCTGGAGCACACGATTAACTGACTCAGGACACCGCCATCGGACCGCAAGAGAGAGCCGGAGCCAGGCGAGCCCACCAGGGGTTCGGCCGAACCCCTAGTTCGGCCGCACCCTGGCTCGTGCTGCTGTGCCACCGCCTCGGCATGGTGGACTCTGGTGGACCCCTGGTGGGTGCCTTTGCATGCCGGGCCTCTTTGGAATCTATATGCTTGACGTCTGGTTTCTTGTTTGCGCAAATATACGTTGGAATTCCTTTTGGGTATGGATTCATGTATTTGTGCATATGTCCTGTAAATAATATAATTTTTTTAAATACATGTGGAACTAGGTTAGAAGTAAATGCATATGTGATGTTGGTTTGCTAAATTCCCCTATATTTGATATTAATTGACGGTCAAATTTCATCGTTGAAAGGTCCTAAATGGCTAGAGGGGGTGAATAGCCTATAAAAATTCTACAAACAACACTTAAGACAAAAAGGTTAGACAATTAAGCGGCGAAGCGAATTTTGCGCTAGCCTACTAAAAGGGCAAGCTGCCTAACCGTTCTACGCTATAGTCTCTAAGAACACACACAAGAAGCTAGATCACTACTTTACACTACTCCTAGGTGAGCAATTACAACAAGTATACTACTACGAAAGTAAGTGCTCAAATGTAAAGAGAGGGAGAAGATTATACCGCAGGTGAAGTGATGATATGAAAACCAATGCAATCAATCACAATAACAAGAAAGATCCTCGGTAGAGAGATGACACACGATTTTTACCGAGTTTCACTTGCTTGCCGACAAGCTACTCCTCATTGTAGCGATTCACCCACTTGGAGGTTCACGAGCTAATTGGCATCACACGCCAAACCCTTCTCAAGGGTGCCACACAACCAACACAAGATGAGGATCCACAAGCTACGAGCAATCCACTAGAGTAGCTTTTTGCGATCTCCCGCGGGGAAGGCTCAAGAACCCCTCACAACTTCACCAATTGGAGGCGGAGACAATCACCAACTCCCCTCAATGATCTTCATAGCTCCAAGCCGTCTAGGAGTCAGCAAACTCCAAGAGTAACAAGAGAAACTGCTGCGAAAGACAACTACCAAGTGCCTCTAGATGATCTCAAACAATGCAATGCACTTGATGCTCTCCGAACTCACCAAAAGATGATTACAATCAAGTAGGATGAGTGAGAGTGGAGTGAGAAGGCTCACAAGCAAGTAGGAGTGATTAGAGTGGCCAAGAGAGAGAGAGCTCAAACCAGCCAAAGGTCTATTTACATGCTCCCCTCAAAGATGTAGCTGTTTGAGCCTTTCTGCGTGGCGTCGGACGCCCGCGCGCGCAACGTCGGACCAATACCCTTGGTCCGACGCGCCCGATGGGCGCCACATGTTAGTAGCCATTTGAAGACGAACGTTGGATCACAACGGCTCTTTTCTCGCGCCATATCGACCGTCGGACGGAGCATCGTCGGACCAAAGCCCATGGTCCGACGCTCCTCAGTCACCGTCGGACTCTGTCGACACAGGACGTCGGACTAAGAGAAACCACGGTCCGACATTTCCAGAGAGATTCCCAAGCGCTAAAAACTGTCGGACGATAGTTCGAAGCTTGCCATCGGACCAACAGAGTGCGTCCGACGCACCACAGCTCGCCACACGTCGCTTTACCATTGCTCTGCACCGTCGGACCTAGTGGGAATGGTCCGACACCCTCAAACGCAGCGTCCAATGCTCTCAGAATGAGCAGGACAAGTGTTAGCCATCGGATCAAGGCTAATGGTCCAACACTCTGTGACAGCATGGTCCGATGCTCAGATTCAGAGCTTTTTCACCTCAACTTCTCACCCTTTGTTCCCAAGAACTAACACCAAGTGTTCTTCACCTTGTGCACTTATGTTAGCCTTTTTAAAACAGTTTTTCAAAGGCTTTGTTAGTGTCACTACCATCTATATGCAATGCAATGCAATGTTGAACACCTAGTGGCACTTGATAACCGCATTTCATCAACGATTTCGCCCCTCTTGATGGTACGGCTATCTATCCTAAATGTGATCACTCCCTCTATGGAGTCTTGATCACCAAAAGCAAAGAACTCCTATTTATTATACCTTTGCCTTGAGCTCCTAGCCTTTCACCATCTTCATTCTCATCACTTGATGAAGCTTGTCGACGCCTTTGATGATGGACTTATACCATTTGCATGGATGCTGTCATTAGGGCTTTCTCCTTTGTTGATGGGCTTACACCATTTTCATGGACGCTGTCATTGCCCTACACTTGTGGCCTCCACCGACCCGGTCCTTTGCTCAACCTTGTTGTTTGCTAATTAATCTCATGAAACACTTAGAGCAAACATTAGCAAACTAGGTTTCATCAATTACCCAAAACCAAACATGGGCTTTCAATCTCCCCTTTTTTGTAATTGATGACAACCTTCACAAAGATATGAATTGAAATCTAAGTTTGCACTTTGATAGTATTAGCTCCCCCTACATATGTGATTCTTTGTGTTTGGTTCATTTTTTCACATATGCATGGATTTGAAAGTTTGGGTGAGCTACCACCACCAAATGATGCTATGGTATATAGAATGGACCTTTGAAGCGTGATACCATCGGAGTTGCGAAAGTATACCATCCTTAGCACCATTGTTCACTAGTCATGCATCATAAACTCAAAATACCTCGTTAGATCAACATTTAAGCAAAAGAGGTAGTTTGTAAGAAAAGTAAGTCCTATGCATACTAGTTTGTCAAATCACCATTCAAATCCTATTTCTAGGCATTTCACCAATCAAGCAAGTATAGGTCTTGAAGTTTTGACAATGCAACAATTCACATGTTAATGCACACACAAATACAACTTATTCATGAGCTTGCTCCCCCTACTTGTGTGCTTTCAAAATTTTATTGACCCCTTTCTATTCTTATCTTTGTGACTTTCTTCTCCCCCTTTGTCAACAATCACCAAAAATGGTGCAAATTATGGGAGTATCAAGTCAATTAATGGGGTTAAGTTCAATTTCACTTTGGTTCAATCTAGATCACTTGCCTAGAATATATAACTAAGTTTGATCCAAGGACAAGCTTCTTCACACCTCACTAGTAGGGGTATCATGGTCAAGTTACACGTCATGAGCTCATGTTCTAGATTCAACACTAGGTTTGCAAGCCCATCAATATGTCATATGCTAGCACTTGATCATACAAGCATAAAGAACAAAAGTGGTACCATATATACATTAAAGCATTTGATTTTTCATGAATGAGCCTATAATCATGCATTTCATGTCTATATGCACTAGACAAGTCCTTATCATAGTATGAATGACATGTCAACCAATTTTACCTTGCTTTAGTCGAAGGAGAGGCATGTCATATAATGTGGAATGCTTTTCACTTAATGTTGGAGTAGTCTAGTATGTTTAGCTCACTTCTCAACTTGCAAAACCTTGACTCATCAAGTGGCTTGGTAAAGATATCCGCTAATTGATCTTCGGTGCCAACACTTTCAATTGCAATGTCCCCTTTTATTTGGTGATCTCTAATGAAGTGATGCCTTATGTCAATGTGGTTTGTTCTTGAATGTTGCACGGGGTTGTTGGTTAGCTTGATAGCACTCTCATTGTCACATAGCAAAGGCATTTTCTTGTATTTCAATCCAAAATCACTCAAGGTTGCCTTCATCCAAAGCAATTATGCACATCAACTTCCAGCACTAATGTACTCCGCTTCGACCGTTGAGAGAGCAACACTATTTTGCTTCTTTGATGACCATGATACAAGTGACCTTCCAAGCAATTGACAAGTTGTTGGCGTTTCTTAGCATCATTACTAAAGATAGACTAAAGGCCCATCCTTAATAATAATACTAGAAACGTAAGTTGACATTCCCAACCACCATTACTTCAGAAAGGTAACCCTTGGCCCTTAATGGCGCCGGCCTAGGTAATGCAGTCTGGTAATAGCAGTTAGAAGTGCCGGATTGGCCTTCCTAACCGTCATTACTTACGATATGCAAAACTGTGGCACGACGCCGTGGGGTGCAACAAGAATTACAATCCTTAAGTAATGGTACTTAGGTACGCCAATCGATAGTTCAGTAGAAAATAGATTAACTCTGCAAGCGCACAGAACTATCATTGTAGCATTTCAACCCGTGAGTACTCAAGGGTGTCGTATTTACAATTTCCCGTAGGAGGGCATGATGAATTTCATCTAGCTTTGGTATAAACATGATTACTTATTTAGATGCATAGGTAGGCATAGCATAAACAGGGGTTAAATCAAGTTTATAGGATAGTGGACACACGCATCGGAGCAACCTCAAGGATGAAAAGGGAAAATAAAGAATAAAAGAATACAACTAACTGAGCAGGCTTTGGTCGTATACAGCTATGCAAAGAATAGCAATTACATCTAACTAGCAAGACTAGAATCAGGACTAAGTCTGGGATGATAGGGAGATCCCACAGCTGGTCTGCCAGCCGATAGAGACTTTTCGAACTCCTACTCAATACCCGAACGTGGGGGAATGCTAGGGATGGACAGGGCTGTCACCACCTGCCCACCTACCCCTCTGCCCGTGGGGTAACGACATATTCGCTGATCTCCGCATACCCAAACACCATGCTCGCGTAATTGGAAACAACTCCTAACCTCCCTGGACCCCAACCCTTCGGATTGACAGGCTCGGCTAGGAGCAAACATGATAGCACAACGAACTATTATCCTATCCTTAGTTCTTCCTCTATTCCTACTAATTTGATGAACGATGAAGAACTTTGATGAACATATCAAGAACATAACACATAGACTATGAACTAGTTCATATGCGATGATCATAATATGAACATGATTATACTCTAATTCAGATGCATTGCTATAAACATAAGATGAGAACTTGCTCATAGAGGAGAACTGAATTATATTCATACCAAGATGTTCTTGATTCCACCAAGGAGACAAGCTCTCCTTGATAGCTTTGCCTTGCTCTACTACTACGAAACTAGAGAGAACAAGTATGAAATGTGAGGTGTAGTGCTCCAAATGTTGGTGTGTGTGAGAAAGGGTGGAGCATCATCTATTTATAGATAGGATAGGACGGTTTGGGTGTCTCTAGGTTTGGAAGGAGGTGAAACCGCCCTTGGGGAACCGCCTAGAGCACCGCCACCGAAGACTGGGCCTGGGAGGTCCCACTAGGGGGGCGGCCACACCCGGGGGCGGTCGGTCCCCTGGCTGGGCCCGCTGGCCACCGCCTTCGGGTGGTCGGTTGCTCCTTGGGCCTGGACCTCCCTCGCGGTTACGGATGGATCCAGCTCAGTTCTTAGGTGGGCTTTCTCGTTAGGTTTGCGCCTTTTCTGAATACGCTTTCCGGTAGTGCGCCTTCTTGTGAATTTTATGTATTTCCACGTGTCAGACCTACAAGTTGCATATACAACAAAACTTGTGGAAAGGTTAGATAAAATCCCTATTTTCTATTTCTTTTAGTATTAAAATGATGTTGTATTTTAGTTGCTAAGGACCGCCAACACAAGTTCCACTAGTGCTTTTTCTATCCACCTTACAACCGGCATAGTCGGAGTCCGAATATCCAATAAGCTCAAAGTTGGACCCCCTAGGATACCACAACCCAACATCTTGTGTGCCCTTCAAATACCTCAATATTCTCTTTGCAGCTTTCAAATGACTTTCTCTTGGTGAGGCTTGAAATCTTGCACACATGCATACACTAAACATGACATCCGGTCGAGATGCGGTCACATAATGGAGACTTCCAATCATTGATCTATATAGCTTTTGATCTACCATTTTGCCACTATCATCCAAGACCAAATGCCCATTAGTTGCCATAGGAGTATTCATGTCCTTTGCATGTTTCAATCCAAATTTCTTCACCATGTCCCTTATGTACTTGCCTTGACTTACAAATGTACCATTCTTCATTTGCTTGACTTGAAGATCAAGGAAGTGGCTAAGCTCACCGATCATGGACATTTCAAACTCACTTGCCATCATATTGCCAAATTCTTCACAAAAATCTTGATTTGTTGATCCAAATATGATATCATCCACATATATTTGCAACACAAATAAATCATTACCAAGCTTCTTAGTGAAGAGAGTTGTATCAACCTTTCCCATTTTAAACCCTTTAGAGAGTAAGAAATCTCTCAATCTCTCATACCATACTCTAGGTGCTTGCTTCAAACCATACAATGCCTTCGTAAGCTTGTATACATGGTTGGGTTTCTTCACATCTTCAAATCCGGGAGGTTGTTCCACATATACCAACTCATTGATGTACCCATTGAAAAATGCACTCTTGACATCCATTTGATATAACTTGATGTTATGGGCACAAGCATAGGCTAATAAGATTCTAATAGCCTCCAATCTAGCAACCGGTGCATAAGTTTCTCCAAAATCAAGCCCTTTTACTTGAGTATAACCTTATGCAACCAATCTTGCGTTGTTCCTTATCACAATACCATCTTGATCTTGCTTGTTTCTAAAGACCCATTTGGTTCCTATCACATTGTGTTTCTTTGGTCTTTCCACTAGCTCCCAAATTTGATTTCTTGTGAAATTGTTGAGCTCTTCATGCATGGCATTGAGCCAATCAACATCTTGCAATGCTTTCTCAATCTTGGTTGGCTCTATGGTTGACACAAATGAGAAATGCTCACAAATTTGAGAGAGTCTTGCTCTAGTTTGAACTCCACTTTGAATACCACCAATGATTTGATCCAAAGGGTGATCCCTTGCAATAAAGACCAGTTGGAGAGTAGGAACTTGATTATTTGATTGAGATGAACTAGCTTGTTGATCTTGCACTTGAGTTTGATCTTGTGAGTCACTTGCACTTGCTTCATCATGAATTTGCACACTTGTAAGAGTAGCACCATCATCTTCATCATCATTGACTTGCCTCGGCCTAATATCACCAATATCCATATCCTTCATTGCATTTACCAAGTCATTGCCTCTCACATCACTAAGGTTTTCAACTTCATCTTGAGAGCCTTGGGTTTCATCAAATTCAACATCATGCACCTCCTCAAGAGTACCACTAGCCAAATTCCGAACTCTATATGCTTTGCTTGTGGTTGAATAGCCAAGTAAGAAACTGTTGACGCCAAAATCTGGACTGAGTGCGGATAACCGATGCCGGATACAGATAGCCGATTTTCGGGGACAGAGGCCAAGGCAGAGATAGTTGATCGGGTCCCGGAATTGATTGTGGGCTGGAGGTGAAGACGGCGCGAATAGCCGATTTGATGACGTCAGAATGGATCTTCGGCCAGGAAAGCGATCACGTTCGGAGTCCATTAAGGAAAGGAAAGATTGGGCTCAAGTTACCTTTAATTTTGGAAAGTTTGTTAGTTTCCGTATTTATCTTGAGTTGCAACTCGAATAGGACTCTATCAAAGCCCTGGGTATAAATATAAGCCCCGGCCATTGTAATACGACACACATCAATACAACACATCTTTCGGTTCCGGCCAAAACTTAGGAGTAGGAGTAACGTAGATCTCGGCGAGTTCTTCAATCGGGCTGAGTGTCATCCGGTGGACACAGGCTTGCTTGTAAGTACAGTCATGCCTCGCTAAGATTTGTCTCTTTAATGTCATCCGGTGGACATGGGAGCATCGTAGATCGGGGTTGATTCTTATTTGATATAAGTTTAGCGTCATCCAGTGGACATGGGTTTAGATCAAATAAGGGTTAATTATCGATTCATGTTTGTTTTCATGTTTAATCTATGTTTAACATCATCCAGTGGACGAAGGCTTAGGTTAAGCTTGATTATGTGCATGGATTAGTTATCGGCTCTAACTAATTTGGCATCTTAGTTAGATTCATTAAGTTTTCAAGATGTTATTTGTCATTCATTGTTTATTTATTAATATAACATCTTTCTGCCCGATCAAGATTGCGTAGTATTGGCCTTAGATCCACATGAAAAATGTCATTTATGTCTCGATTCATGTTTATGCTTCGTTATGATATCACTCGATTCGGCCAGTATTATCGTAATCTTGCTCGTACGTGCTGCGGATGCTTGACAAGAGCCGATCTGAATGAACACAGAGCCGCCGGCCTTTTAGACCAGCTCTGTATTCCTTCTAGATTTGCTTGTGATTATTTTTGGGAATATATCTAAACTGATATAAAGCCGCAGGCCTTCTAGACCAGCTTCGTATTAGTGCTAGATTTATACTTGGAACTAATCACCACCAAGTTTTCTGCTTCACGGACCCCGAATCGGCTAATCAGCCGATACGGTTGTGCTTTCTCGAGAGAAACCAATTAACCGATCGCATTCTGCCAAATCGGCTAAATAGCCGATTTCTGCCTGTCTGATGTTCAGACAGCCTGAACTGAATGATTTGACCTGTTTACAGCAATCGATTATGCTTTAATCTGTTACAACTATCTGCATAGATTTGTTTAATGTAGATTGTTCTATTTGATCATGCATATCAATCAATTATGTATCAGTTCAATATCTGTTTCTATAACAAAACATGCATATATGCCGGAATCGACCCTTTAGTCGATTTCCGATTGAATCGGCTCTCAGAGCCACATAGTTGGAACTACCTGGACACACCGGTTAGTTCTGCTGAAAGACCCTAGTTTGGTTTTGGTAATTGATGAAACCAAGTTACTAATCTAAGTGCTAAGTGTGTGTAGTCAAGAGTAGATTAGTAATAAGGAGGAAGATGACATGAGTTCAAGAGAAGATCAAGATGAAATGATCAAGGAGAAAGAAAAGGACTTAAAGAAGGAAAGCTAGAGGCTAAGGTATATTCAAATAGGGCTTTTCTTTTAGTGATCAAGACTCCAAGTGGGAGTGATCACATTCAGGATAGATAGCCGACTATCAAGGGGAGAACTAAGCTATTGGATTACTTTCAAGTGTTCTAGGTTGCATCTCATATGCATTGATCTAACCAACCTAGAGAATCCCTTTGAAAACCCTTGAAAAATATTTGCAAAATGCTAACATACTGTGCACAAGTGTAGAAGACCTTGAGTGTTAGCACATAGAAGCAAGGGGTGAGAAATAGACTTGTAATGGGCTATTTTCAGAGCGTCGGACTGTTAGTGGGCGTAGCGTCGGACCATTGATTCGGTCCGACGCCTAAGCTGTCTGTGAGCGTCGGACGCTCGTGTACCGAGCGTCGGACCATTGTGGTCTTCAGTCCGACGGTGCCGAGTAGCAGTAGAATGACGCGTGGTACACTGAGAAGCGTCGGACGCCTGAGAATAGTCTGACGATGTTTTAGCAATTTCAAACCTCTCTGGAAGTGTCGGACGCTGAGTTTCTTTAGTCCGACGGTGCTCACGCGATCGTTCGACGATACGCGCAGAATGAACTGAGAGAGGGCGTCGGACTCTGCGGTTTAGTCCGACGCCCCCAGTCCGACGATGTGAGAACTGGCGCGAAAACAACCGTTGAGATCGGACGAACATCGTTTAAACCTGTTGACACGTGGCGAAGATCTAGAGCGTCGGACGCTACCGTTTGGTCCGACGGTCGGTCCGACGGTATAAAAACAGGGTTAACGGCTGTTTCAGTGGGTGTAACGGCTAGGAGTTGGCTTGGGGGTATTTATACTCCCTCCCTGGTCACTTGGTGACCCTCTTGCACACTTGGATCATTGTCATACACTTTGTTGCATTCTAGCCTCCCACTCTCTCACTAGTTCATCATCTTGATCATCTTTTGTGAGATTGAGTGAACCTTAAGTGCATCATTGCTTGTGATTTGCATTCTAGAGCACTTGAGAGCAAGCCTCGGATTAGTTCTTATTCTCTTGGGACATTGCCGTGTCCCTAGACGGCTTGGAGGAGAAGACGTCAAACAACTCCTCGACACGCCAACCGTCAATCAAGCTAAGTCACAATTTAAATATTTTTTCTACGTATTCTTCGACCTCCATATATCTCCGGAAATTATCTCCATGGTTCTTCGCCGTCGACCTCTCTATAAGCCCCGACAAAGCTCAAGCAACTCACCGATGATTTCTCCATAAAGACCCGATATGTCGCTAGGAAGCTAGGGGCCGTATTCAATCAACGAAGTTTATTTTCTAAGCTCGAGGACTGGGACAATCCGGAAGAGCGCAAATATCAATGATGTGTTGCAAGCACCACCTGGAGCTCGAACTTCATCAAGCAATGAAACGACCTCGATTTCCACGAAGGAAAATCCACAGGCTCGAATTGTAATTCAACAGATTGCTTGGGACAATCCATGAAATTACCCATATCTCAGTTGACACCAGGATCCATACAATGGTAATTAAGTCTTACATAAATACTTATTACATTGCCACACTGGCGGAATCATCATTCAGAGAAGCTTTAGAAGATGCGGAAGCGATTCATCCTTCACGGCCAACTTGAGTGTAGCACGTGACCCTATTCCTCGTCATCATCTCCCTCGAAGTCGTACTCATTCTCGTCACCTGACAGCAAATTTATCAGTACGATTTGTACTGGCCACGGAGCCCACCTATGCAGCATTTGCTTTGTGGAAAGTGGATGCAAGGCTATACAAGCAGACCTATAGGCTGAGGTTTTCCTATGCAGCTGTAATCAATGTTTAATTAGTGAAGTTTTATCACCAGTTAACACCATTATCCCTTTTCCCATCACCACACCTCACATACCCACACCTCACTCTCATTCGACAGGCCCAACTCCCTCTCGGGCCTATCTCAGCGGCACACTACCACAATGGGTACACTGCCGGAAAAATGTTATCCAGGGGGAGAAAAGAATATGCTCTCATCTAGTAGTGGTTGCAGAAACATTAGGAAAGGTCCATAGCCAACGAGTTGGCTTATGTATCGATCGATCAACCATACACTCTGCAGAGGTTTTACTACTCACAAGATTAGCCATCATCGATGCTGTACAATCATCTAGGCAGAATTCCGGGTGCTTGCTTGCCTAGGTCGATGCCACCCTGCCACTCAGCCCTGGGACATTCCGGATCCAATACCATCACACTGAGACTGGGAGACGCAGTACCGGGCCCCATCAGTGGTACTGCGCATCTAGAACGGTACGGGAATCTGCCATCCGTCACCGTCCACCCTTATCACCTCTCAACCTAGCAGTAGTGGCACCGCCCTACCAAGTAGTCCAGCCGTCTCCCGCCCATCAGAAGCGAGTGAGTAGCAAGGGAATCCAGATGTTTCCGGTCACTAGTCAGATCCTAGGTTGTGACCAAGCAGGCATCTCCACTTAGGGGATACTCTCCCCGTGCCATCACGGCACCTCCGTCCACGGGCTTCAAACCACCAAGGCTATCCCACCCGGAACCTCCTCAACAACTTTACCCGCCACAGGTATCTCACTTGGGGATGCCCAGGTTGCACCCCCGGCACGACTTGCCCCATGGGCTTGTCTCACATCCCACTTGGTCGACATCAACCCTTACCACGCACCCAAGACGCACGCAGCACTCTCTCCCAGTGGTTATAATCAGTTATGCACCGTCCCAATTCCACCACATAGCATATAGCATGTAGTAAGTAGTGGAAGAGTAACAGTAAATTAAGCAGCAGCTAACCTAACAACGGATAGCAGGGTAAAGTCTTATCAAGGCAGGGAATTCAAATATACTACCATGCAACCAATTCATACATAATCATAAAGCAATAGCAACAATGTCATTTGCAATGCGTAAATAGGATCTAAGGATTTGGTGGGACGTGGCACCTTCGTAGTCGTCTCCTAGCTCCTGAAAGTACTCGTGGTCGTCTTCCTTAGTCAAATCCTCCTCTGGCTCTGAAATCGAACACGAAATAGTCGCGTCAACGACTCCTATAGAGTATTTCAGAAAAATCCAATAAAATAAAGAGCCAAATGCACACAAACATAGTCTTAGATTGTAGATCTCATTTTTCTGAGAATTTTGATATATGGTGCGATATTTTTGGACATCGTATGAATAAGTTATGAATTTCTGAAGATTATCCTATTTTCTGAAAATGGGAAAATTGGTCGGTTAATCAGGGGCAGCTCGGGATTGGTCCACGTGGCGCGCGGGTCCAGTAGTGCGGCATGTGGCGCTTCATCAGAACACAAACCCGATGGTCGCCCACCAGGTGTTCGATGCTGGTTCCCAGAGAGTCGCCGGTGTCGGCGTAGCTCGGCGGAGCTCGGCGGTGGTTCGGCGCTGGTCGGGGGTAGATCGGCAGGGCTCGGCGTAGTTCGGCGGTGGTCGGGGGTAGCTCGGCGGGAGTCGGGGGTAGTTCGGCGGAGCTCGGCGGAGCTCGGCGGAGCTTGGCTTAGCTCGGGCGAATCGGAAATTCGGGCACCGAGGGGGCCGCTCTCCCGAGGTCTACCGGGGAGGCTCGGGCGAATCGGACATTTGGGCGCCGAGGGTGCCGCTCTCCCGAGGTCTAATGGGGAGGCTCGGGCGAATCGGAAATTTGGGAGCCGAGGGGGCCGCTCTCCCGAGGTCTACCGGGGAGGCTCGGGCGAATCGGACATTTGGGCGCCGAGGGTGCTGCTCTCTCGAGGTCTACCGGGGAGGCTCGGGCGAATCGGAAATTTGGGAGCCGAGGGGGCCGCTCTCCCGAGGTCTACCGGGGAGGCTCGGGCGAATCAGAAATTTGGGCGCCGAAGGGGGCCGCTCTCCCGAGCTCTCCTGGGGAGGCTCGGGCGAATCGGAGATTTGGGCGCCGAAGGGGGCCGCTCTCCCGAGCTCTCCTGGGGAGGCTCGGGCGAATCGGAGATTTGGTGCTAGCAGGGTTCCAGGGCGTCTGTTCAAGGCGGCGGTGTCTCTCCGGTGCGGCGGACGATGACAGGGCGGCGATGACCATATTTCGGCAAGACAGGGCTCGGCTTTCCCCAATTGGCGTGCTCAGGCAGTCGTCCGACCAGATGGTGGCGGGTTAGAGTCGTGGTATGGCCTCCTTCTCTCCCTCGGCATACGGCGGTTCTCCGACGAGGTGGAGGCGCACGTAGCCAAGGCGACAGTCGTGATTCGGGGCTCGGCTATCTAGCGGCGGTGCCGAGGCAGACTTGGCGAACCTCGGTGGCCTTTCTCCGCAGCGCGAGGCGACCGGGGTACTCGGAACGGATTTTAGGCGAGGCGGATCGTGTCGGCGGCGATGTCGCCGCGACTGTGAGGTTCCGGCGGGGCTAAGGAGGTCTTCTAGGAGATGTATACGCGTCCAGGGTCTATGGCGATGGTATACCAACTACCAATTTTGGCTACCGAGACTCCCAAGGTGCTCGGTTGTGGCGGCGGCGTGTCGCCGACGACGGCGGAAGGCGGCAACGCGGCTACGACCAAGTATTGGTTCAATCGAATGTGGTCTTGTCAAATTGGTGAGGCCAGTGAAGCATACAACACTCTGGTGGCGAACTTTAGCCATGGCATGACCTTCTTTTGGCGACGGCTCGCGGCGGCGCTCCGGTAAGGTCGCGGCGCACGCGGCCAAGGCGATTCAGGCTTCCTCTAGCGCTTAGATCCGCGTAGCTAGCTCAAGGGGTCGTGGCGGTGCTCCACGACGCTCTAACCTATACGGGTGCTAGTCGGATTGCTCGGAACGGGTGATTCGGCGTCGGAACGCGTCGGTGGTGAGAGCGCTCCGCCGAGAACGCGTCGTGCTGCGTTCTCGGTCTAGCAAGCTTGTAGTCCGGGGGTTTCAGCCGGTCGAATAAGTGCATGGTGCAGGTGATCTTCCCGAGCCGGTAAAGGCTCGTGCCTGCGCGTCCCGAGGGTGGAACGCCATGGCAAAAGCAGGGCAAGGTTTGGACATGGCGTGCGATGGCTCACCGTGGTGTCGGTGAAGCTAGGATGGCGGTGCAGTGGCGAGTCGAAGCCGTGCAGAGCGATCACAGTGCCGTGCCGCTCCTCGTCCGCAGCTCAGGCTTCTCCTCCGTGTCCGGCTCCGGCGTGCTCCGCGGCGGCGGCGCTCCGGCAGCTTCTCCTCCTCTGCTCCGCCCTTCTCCTACGCTCTCTCTCTCTCGGTTTGGTGCAGTGTGCCGGTCTGTGCTGCGATGGCGGCGAGGGGAAATGAGGGTAGGGCTTCGGAGTGAGCTCCTTTTTATAGGCGAGCTTGGCCAGCTCCAATGGCGAACGGTCCTGATCGCGCTCGACCGATCGAAGGGCCGTGGCTCGAGTGGATCTAGGGCTCCGGATGGGCGCGGGTTCGTTTGGCGGCCAAGAAAGGAGGGGACAGGAGGGGGACAGCGGGGTCAGGGCTCTACCATGCTGTCGGCTGTGGGACCGGGGTCACGCCATTCGCGTGACACCCCCGGCAGGCGCGTCGCCTTCATGAGGAAGAAGAACAGTGGGGGGGGGGCGAGAGCGGCTGACAGGCGGGGCCGGGTTGGCAGCGAGCGCGAGCGTGTTGAAACGACCTCGATTTCCATGAAGGGAAATCCACAGGCTCGAATTGTAATTCAACAGATTGCTTGAGACAATCCAAGAAATTACCCATATCTCAGTTGACACCAGGATCCATACAACGGTAATTAAGTCTTACATAAATATTTATTACATCGCCACACTGGCGGAATCAACAATCAGAGAAGCTTTAGAAGATGCGGAAACGATTCATCCTTCATGGCCAACTTGAGTGTAGCACGTGACCCTATTCCTCGCCATCGTCTTCCTCGAAGTCGTACTCATTCTCGTCACCTGACAGCAAATTTATCAGTACGATTTGTACTGGCCACGGAGCCCACCTATGCAGCATTTGCTTTGTGGAAAGTGGATGCAAGGCTATACAAGCAGACCTATAGGCTGAGGTTTTCCTATGCAGCTGTAATCAATGTTTAATTAGTCAAGTTTTATCACCAGTTAACACCATCATCCCTTTTCCCATCACCACACCTCACATACCCACACCTCGCTCTCATTCGACAGGCCCAACTCCCTCTCGGGCCTATCTCAGCGGCACACTACCACAACGGGTACACTGCCGGAAAAATGTCATCCAGGGGGAGAAGAGAACACTCACTACACTAGTAGAAGCTTCACAGGAAAGGTCCATAGCCAACAAGTTGGCATATGTATCGATCGATCAACCATACACTCTGCAGAGGTTTCACTACCCACAAGATTAGCCATCATAGGTGTTGCGCAAACACCTAGGCAGAATTCCGGGTGCTTGCTTGCCTAGGTCGATGCCACCCTACCACTCAGCCCTGGGATATTCCGGATCCTACACCGTTATGCTGAGACTGGGAGACACAGTACCGGACCCATCCAGTGGTACTGTGCATCTAGAACGGAACGGGAACCCATCGACCGTCTCCGCCCACCCTTATCACCTTTCAACCTAGCAGTAGTGGCACCGTCCTACCAAGTAGTCCAGCCGTCTCCCGCCCATCAGAAGCGAGTGAGTAGAAAAGGATTCCCATGAACCTGAAACTAGTCCATCCTAGGTTTGACCAAGCAGGCATCTCCACTTAGGGGATACTCTCCCCGTGCCATCGCAGCACCTCCGTCCTCGGGCTTCAAACCACCAAGGCTATCCCACCCGGGACGTCCTCAACAACTTTACCCGCCACAGGTATCTCGCTTGGGGATGCCCAGGTTGCACCCCCGGCACGACTTGCCCCATGGGCTTGTCTCACATCCCACTTGGTCGACATCAACCCTCACCACGCACCCAAGACGCACGCAGCACTCTCTCCCAGTGATTATAATCAGTTATACACCGTCCCAATTTCACCACATAGCATATAGCAAGTAGAAGGTAGTGGAAGAGTAACAGTAAATTAAGCAGCAGCTAACCTAGCAGCGGACAGCAGGGTAAAGTCTTATCAAGGCAGGGAATTCAAATATACTACCATGCAACCAATCCATACATAATCATAAAGCAATAGCAACAATGTCATTTGCAATGCGTAAATAGGATCTAAGGATTTGGTGGGACGTGGCACCTTCGTAGTCATCTCCTAGCTCCTGAAAGTACTCGTGGTCGTCTTCCTTAGTCAGATCCTCCTCCGGCTCTGAAATCGAACACGAAATAGTCGCGTCAGCGACTCCTATAGATTATTTCAGAAAAATCCAATAAAATAAAGAGCCAAATGCACACAAACATAGTCTTAGATTGTAGATCTCATTTTTCTGAGAATTTTGATATATGGTGCGCAATTTTTGGACATCATATGAATAAGTTATGAATTTCCGAAGATTATCCTATTTTCTGAAAATGGGAAAACTGGTCGGTTAATCAGGGGCAGCTCGGGATTGGTCCACGTGGCGCGCGGGTCCAGTAGTGCGGCATGTGTCGCCTCATCAGAACACAAACCCGATGGTCGCCCACCAGGTGTTCGATGCTGGTTCGCAGAGAGTTGCCGGCGTTGGCGTAGCTCGGCGTGGCTCGGCGGTGGTCGGGGGTAGCTCGGCTGTGGTTGGGGGTAGCTCGGCGGAGCTCGGCGGTGGTCGGGGGTAGCTCGGCGGTGGTCGGGGGTAGCTCGGCGTAGCTCGGCGGAGCTCGGCATAGCTCGGCGGAGCTCGGCGGAGTTCGGCGTACCTCGGCGGGGCTCGGGCGAATCGGAAATTCGGGGTGCCGAGGGTGCCGCTCTCCCGAGGTCTACCGGGGAGGCTCGGGCGAATCGGACATTTGGGCGCCGAGGGTGCCGCTCTCCCGAGGTCTACCGGGGAGGCTCGGGCGAATCGGAAATTTGGGCGCCAAGGGGGCTGCTCTCCCGAGGTCTACCGGGGAGGCTCGGGCGAATCGGAGATTTGGGCGCCGAAGGGGGCCGCTCTCCCGAGGTCTACCGGGGAGGCTCGGGCGAATCGGACATTTGGGCGCCGAGGGTGCCGCTCTCCCGAGGTCTACCGGGGAGGCTCGGGCGAATCGGAGATTTGGTGCGCCGAGGGTGCTGCTCTCCCGAGCTCTCCTGGGGAGGCTCGGGCGAATCGGAGATTTGGTGCGCCGTGGGTGCTGCTCTCCAGAGCTCTCCTGGGGAGGCTCGGGCGAATCGGAGATTTGGTGCTAGCAGGGTTCTAGGGCGTCTGTTCAAGGCAGGCGGTGTCTCTCCGGTGCGGCGGACGATGACAAGGCGGCGATGACCATATTTCGGCAAGACAGGGCTCGGCTTTCCCCAATTGGCGTGCTCAGGCAGTTGTTCGACCAGATGGTGGCGGGTTAGAGTCGTGGTATGGCCTCCTTCTCTCCCTCGGCATACGGCGGTTCTCCGACGAGGTGGAGGCGCACGTAGCCAAGGCGACAGTCGTGATTCGGGGCTCGGCTATCTAGCGGCGGTGCCGAGGCAGACTTGGCGAACCTCGGTGGCCTTTCTCCGCAGCGCGAGGCGACCGGGGGTACTCGGAACGGATTTTTGGCGAGGCGAAACGTGTCGGCGGCGATGTCGCCGCGACTGTGAGGTTCCGGCGGGGCTAAGGAGGTCTTCTAGGAGATGTATACGCGTCCAGGGTCTATGGCGATGGTATACCAACTACCAATTTTGGCTACTGAGATTCCCAAGGTGCTCGGTTGTGGCGGCGGCGTGTCGCCGACGACGGCGGAAGGCGGCAACGCGGCTACGACCAAGTATTGGTTCAATCGAATGCGGTCTTGTCAAATTGGTGAGGCCAGAGAAGCATACAACACTCTGGTGGCGAACTTTAGCCATGGCATGACCTTCTTTTGGCGACGGCTCGTGGCGGCGCTCCGGTAAGGTCGCGGCGCACGCGGCCAAGGCGATTCAGGCTTCCTCTAGCGCTTAGATCCGCGTAGCTAGCTCAAGGGGTCGTGGCGGTGCTCCACGACGCTCTAACCTATACGGGTGCTAGTCGGATTGCTCGAAACGGGTGATTCGGCGTCGGAACGCGTCGGTGGTGAGCGCGCTCCGCCGAGAACGCGTCGTGCTGCGTTCTCGGTCTAGCAAGCTTGTAGTCCGGGGGTTTCGGCCGGTCGAATGAGTGCATGGTGCAGGTGATCTTCCCGAGCCGGTAAAGGTTCGTGCCTGCGCGTCCCGAGGGTGGAACGCCATGGCAAAAGCAGGGCAAGGTTCGGACATGGCGTGCAATGGCTCACCGTGGTGTCGGTGAAGCTAGGATGGCGGTGCAGTGGCAAGTCGGAGCCGTGCAGAGCGATCGCAGTGCCGTGCCACTCCTCGTCCGCAGCTCGGGCTTCTCCTCCATGTCCGGCTCCAGCGTGCTCCGCGGCGGCGGCGCTCCGACAGCTTCTCCTCCTCTGCTCCGCCCTTCTCCTACGCTCTCTCTCTCTCTCTCGGTGTGGTGCAGTGTGCCGGTCTGTGCCGTGGTGGCGGCGAGGGGAAATGAGGGTAGGGCTTCGGGGTGAGCTCCTTTTTATAGACGAGCTTGGCCAGCTCCAATGGTGAACGGTTCTGATCGCGCTCGACCGATCGAAGGGCCGTGGCTCGAGTGGATCTAGGGCTCCGGATGGGCGTAGGTTCGCTTGGCGGCCAAGAAAGGAGGGGACAGGAGGGGGACAGCAGGGTCAGGGCTCTGCCATGCTGTCGGCTGTGGGACTGGGGTCACGCCATTCGCGTGACACCCCCGGCAGGCGCGTCGCCTTCGTGAGGAAGAAGAACAGTGGGGGGGTGAGAGCGGCTGACAGACGGGGCCGGGTTGGCAGCGAGCGCGAGCGTGTGTGTGCCGGTCGCGCGCGCGCTGCCGAGCCACAACGTGGGCCGCGCGCGGGTGAGGTGAGGAGAGGAAGGCCGGGCTGGCTTGGGCTGGCTTAGCAGACCGGCTGGCCGAATGGCTGGCCTAACTCTCTTTCTCCTTTTCTATTTTCATTTTAGTGTATATATACATATATTGCCCATTTTAAATATTGAGTAAATACAAACATAAATTGCAATAAATCCCAAATGTGATGTATAAGTTATTATTCTATGTTAATGGAATTAAAATGCAAACTACACTCCTTTATTTACCAAATTCATAATGAAACCTATATGCTTGCACAAGAAAAATGGGTTTTCACAATAAATAAATGAAAAATTTTAATTGGTTGGGATTTTTAGGTTGTGTGGATTTTTAGGGTTGTTACAGTCCTCCCCCCTCATTAGGATCTCAACCTCGAGATTCAGAGATAACGTACCCATCGAAGAGGTAAGGAAACATAATCCGCAAGTCCGATTCTTTCTCCCACGTAGCTTCCCTTTCAGTGTGATTGCTCCACTGTACCTTGCACATCGGAATAGTCTTGTTCCGCGTCTCCTTGGTATCCCGTGCCAAGATCTTGATTGGATGTTCCTTGTATTCAAGTGTGTCTTGCAGGTCTAATGCATCCGTAGGAACTTGCTCCTTGGGAAGCTTCAGACACTTTCTTAATTGCGAGACATGGAACACGGGGTGTACTCCAGATAATTCCTCCGGTAGTTCCAGCTTGTAAGCAAGCTTTCCAACCCTTTTACAGATCTTGTATGGCCCAACATATCTTGGTGCCAATTTCCCTTTTACATGGAATCTGACGGTGCCACGAAGCGGAGATACCTTGAGGTAGACATAATCCCCAACCTTAAACTCAAGCTCTCTACGTCTTCTATCTGCATAGCTCTTTTGCCTACATTGTGCAATCCTCAAATTCTCTCTTACTTGGGCAACACCTTCTTCTGCTTCCACAATCTTAGCAGGACCGAAGAATGTCCTTTCACCTGGTTCTGACCACATTAGCGGTGTTCTGCACGGTCTTCCATACAACGCTTCAAATGGAGACATCTTAATGCTCGTCTGATAACTGTTATTGTATGAGAACTCGGCGTGGGGTAGACAGCTCTCCCATCCTTCCTTGTACCTCAATACGCAAGCACGTAACATGTCCTCGAGAATCTGGTTCACTCTTTCTGTTTGCCCATCCGTTTGCGGGTGGTATGCGGTGCTATAGTCGAGCTTGGTCCCGATGGACTTGTGCAAGGATTTCCAGAACTGTGATACGAACTGTGATCCTCGGTCAGATATAATACTCAGAGGTGCCCCATGTAACTTCAAAATGTTTGATACGTACAGATCTGCCAGCTTTTCAGCTCTATTCTTACTTTTGACCGGTATAAAATGTGCAACTTTGGTTAGACGGTCCACTATTACCCATATAGAATCATATCCATGCTCGGATCGGGGCAGTCCTATTATGAAGTCCATAGATATGCACTCCCACTTCCATTCTGGTATCTCAACTGGTTGTAGCAACCCTGCTGGTCTCTGATGTTCGGCCTTGATTCTATTGCATGTATCACATCGGGCTACATGCCCTGCAATGTCTGTCTTCATATTCTCCAACCAGAAGTGCTTCCTTAGATCATGGTACATCTTGGCTGACCCTGGGTGAATGCAATATTTGGAGTCATGCCCTTCCGACAGGATCTCTTCTCGTATCGCTGAATCCGTCGGTACGCAGATTCTATCTTTGTACCATACAGTTCCCTGCTCATCTTCTCGGTATTCGGGGCCTCTTCCCAGCTTCATCAAACCACGGATATAGTCTATCTCATGACAGTTCTTTTGCGCTTCACGGATCCGTGAGGTGAGATTGTACTCGATGCGAAGCTCATTTAGCATGCCATAGGAGACTACCTCGAGCTGGAATGCGTCGAACTCTCTCCTGAGCTCAGGCGGCATAGAGTTGGTGATGAGGGTATGGCAGTAGCTTTTGCGGCTAAGTGCATCAGCGACAACATTAGCCTTTCCTGGGTGATAATGGATCTCAAGATCATAGTCCTTGATGAGTTCTAGCCATCTGCGCTGCCTCATATTCAGATCTTCCTGTGTGAAAAAGTACTTCAGGCTCTTGTGGTCGGTGTATATGTCACACTTGTTGCTCATCAGATAGTGTCTCCAAATCTTGAGTGCATGTACCATGGCTGCAAGTTCTAGGTCATGAGTCGGGTATCGCTGCTCATGTTCCTTCAACTGTCTTGAGGCATAAGCTATCACTCTTCCTTCTTGCATTAGTACACAGCCCAAACTTTGCCGAGAGGCGTCACAATATACAACAAAATCTTTGTGAATATCGGGTAGGGCTAGTACAGGTGTAGTAGTGAGCTTCTCCTTCAAGGTCTGAAAACTCTTCTCACATTCAGGAGTCCATATAAACTTGTTCTCTTTCTTCAGCAGGTTGGTCATGGGTCTTGCAATCTTGGAGAAGTTCTCAATAAATCTGCGATAGTATCCTGCAAGTCCCAAAAAGCTTCTGATTTCTGACACATTACAGGGTTGTTCCCACTCTTTCAAGGTTCAATCTTGGCTGGGTCTACCGCGACTCCTTCTCCTGATAGTACGTGTCCAAGGAAAGCAACTTCCTCAAGCCAGAATTCGCACTTGGAGAATTTGGCGTATAGCTGGTTGCGAGACAACCTCTCCAATACGGTCCTCAGATGATGTTCATGTTCCTCTTTTGTGGCTGAATAAACCAATATATCATCAATGAATACCACTACAAACTTGTCTAGCTCATTCATGAAGATCTTGTTCATCATGTTCATGAAGTATGCTGGAGCATTAGTGAGTCCAAATGAGACTACTGTGCACTCATACTGTCCATATCTAGTGACAAATGCAGTCTTCGGGATATCTTCTTCCCTGATCCTCATCTGATGATACCCTGATCGGAGATCGATCTTTGAGAAGTACTTGGCCTTACTCAATTGATCTAACAGATCATCGATGCGGGGCAATGGGTACTTATTCTTGACTGTAACCGCATTCAGATTCCGGTAGTCAATGCACATCCTCATCGTGCCATCCTTCTTCTTGACAAACAAAACGGGAGATCCCCAGGGCGAAGCACTAGGCCTAATGAAGCCCTTCTCCAGTAATTCTCCCAGCTGCTTCTTGAGTTCCTTCAACTCATCAGCCGACATTCTGTAGGGTCTTTTGGCAATCGGTGCAGTCCCTGGCATCAGCTCTATAACAAACTCCATATCTCTATCTGGTGGCATTCCTGGCAACTCCTCTGGAAATACGTCATTGAATTCACAGACTACTGGCACATCTCTGAATGTCAGCTCCATTTTATCTGCCTTAGTCTCCAGAGCACATAGGAGGGTTTGGACTCTCTCGGTTTGGGGTACACATCGGACAGCTGTTCCCCAAGGGTGGGTTACCTGAACATATCTAGGTGAACAAGATATCACTCCTCGGTGTTTGGTTAGCCAGTCCATGCCTAAGATGACATCTAAGCTATTGGAGGGTAGTAGGGTTAGGTCAGCTCGAAAGTCAAGTCCCTCGATTGTGATTATCACTCCCCTACATATGTGAACGCTTCTGAAGGTTCCTAAGGGCGAGCTAGTTAGGATGGGGTTTGCTCTCGGGGTTACAGGTATGTTATGCTTACGTGCATATGCAGATGAAATATATGAACATGTAGCTCCCGAATCGAACAGAACTGTAGCCATGTTACCCTGAACTAGGAACGTACCGTACACAGCATCAGGTGCAGCTTCAGCTTCCTCAGCGGTCATGTGGTTCAGTCTTCCTCGGGTAGCAGATCCCCGGTTCGGTGTGCCCTGTGCAGCTGCTGGTGCACGGTTGAGGTCGGGGCACACAGCCACACGGTGTCCAGGCTTTCCGCATCCGAAGCAAGTGAAGGGCGCACTGCCTGCTGTAGCTAGTCGCAGGAGCCTTCCAACTGCTTGTCCTTGGCGTGTTGGTAGCGGGGGCGGGTGTGTTCTACACAGCTCGAGTCGGCGCAGGGTAGGTCTGAGCGGGGCGGTAATAGTTGCTGCTGTTGGTACCACCACGGCTCATTCCCGAAGAAGGTCCCTGACGAGTCCGGAAAGGCGGGGGTGCACCTGTTCGCTGTCTCTGGGGTGGAGCAGTGCGAGCGAGTCCCTCAGAGCGGCGCTTCTTTCCCTTGTTCTGGGCCTCGAATTCCAGGCGTGCTTCCATGCGATCCTTCTCGATCTCAATACAACGGTCAATTAGCTCACGCAGAGTGTAGCTCTTGTTCCCTGACAAAGCCAACCTGATCTTGGTCTGAAGTCCCTTCCTGTAGTAGTACATCTTTTCCTTCTCGGAACTCACGCAAGACGCAGGTGCGTAGCGGAGCAAGCAGTTGAAGCGGGTGGTGTACTCGTGGATCCGTTCAGCTCCCTGGGAGATGTTGCGAAACTCGTTCTTCTTGGCCTCCATGACTCCCTCAGGAATGTGGTGGTCACGGAAAGCCTCGGTGAACTCATCCCAGTCAATGCGGGCTGGGTCCTCGTGAGCGCTGGTGTAGTTGTCCCACCATGCTCGTGCAGCACCGGTCAGCTGGTGGCTAGCAATCCCAACACACTCCTCATCGGAGCAAGTGGTCAGGTCCAGCTTCTTCTCCATCTCCTTAAGCCAATCATCGGCAGCGAGAGGATCGCTGTCGGTCCCGTCGAAGGTAGGTGGCCTCAGCTTTAGGAAACCCTCCAGTTTCCTTTGGAAGTCATTCTGGGGTGGCCCGTGGTGCCTGTTCATCCCAGTAGCTATGGCATTCAGCAGCTGGGTCTGCTGAGCCATCACTTCCGCCAACATCGGTGGCGGCGGCGGTGGCGGTGGCGGAGGCACGTTCTCACCTTGTGGTGGCGGATCGTTCACCGGCGGTGCATCCTCTGCCCGGCGCAGCACTTCTTCCAGGTTAACTCCAGCACGTCTGCCAGCTGGGCGTCCACGGTTGCGACCACGCCCGCGTCCTGGCGCAGGTGCGGGGGAGGGCTGGCGGTTCTCCAGGCGCGCGGAACGTCTCATTGACATCTGAAATTATTAGGTACGTGCTCAGTGCAGTAATTTTCTTGTAGTGGTTTAAGTAGGAGTTAGATGTTTTCAACGATTCAAATGAGTTAAAACATTTTTCATGCTATCCTACACTCAACCAAAGAAGCATAGAGAACCATAAGAAGCATAAGATCCAAATGTCACTCATCACATGGTTATTATTACATAAAGGATGCTCCTAGCTGCTAAGAAGATCGTGCTATGCGCAGATAGCCAATGACAGGACAACTCATGGTATCACTATTCTAAGGGCCACGCAGGGTCCCTTAAGCTACTGGTGCATAAGGTCGAGTACGGCGTCGGGTATGCGGCTGTCCTCTGCCTCGACAAGCTTCCCTCGGCTGAAGTACTGGATCTGGTCAGACGGTGCTCCCAGCTCCTCCAGCACCTGGCGTAGTACCATGGCAAATCCGTCGTGGTTCCTTCCGTTGATCGGGATCTCAATAGTGCCGTCGTGCAGTGGACGAAGTGGTGGTCCAAGGCTGGTCATCAGCGAATTTTTCAAGAAACGGATCAGCAGGTCCTTGTATTAGATAAGCCATTGCAAAAAAAGTGAATGCAAGGTCGGTAATATAACCGAAAGAGAGTCTGGCTTCCTATTCTAACGTCCATTTTCTATGGGTCTCGTCCTACAGTCAAGTATGGCTCTGATACCAACTGAAACGACCTCGATTTCCACGAAGGGAAATCCACAGGCTCGAATTGTAATTCAACAGATTGCTTGAGATAATCCAAGAAATTACCCATATCTCAGTTGACACCAGGATCCATACAACGGTAATTAAGTCTTACATAAATATTTATTACATCGCCACACTGGCGGAATCAACAATCAGAGAAGCTTTAGAAGATGCGAAAACGATTCATCCTTCACGGCCAACTTGAGTGTAGCACGTGACCCTATTCCTCGCCATCGTCTTCCTCGAAGTCGTACTCATTCTCGTCACCTGACAGCAAATTTATCAGTACGATTTGTACTGGCCACGGAGCCCACCTATGCAGCATTTGCTTTGTGGAAAGTGGATGCAAGGCTATACAAGCAGACCTATAGGCTGAGGTTTTCCTATGCAGCTGTAATCAATGTTTAATTAGTCAAGTTTTATCACCAGTTAACACCATCATCCCTTTTCCCATCACCACACCTCACATACCCACACCTCGCTCTCATTCGACAGGCCCAACTCCCTCTCGGGCCTATCTCAGCGGCACAGTACCACAACGGGTACACTGCCGGAAAAATGTCATCCAGGGGAGAAGAGAACACTCACTACACTAGTAGAAGCTTCACAGGAAAGGTCCATAGCCAACAAGTTGGCATATGTATCGATCGATCAACCATACACTCTGCAGAGGTTTCACTACCCACAAGATTAGCCATCATAGGTGTTGCGCAAACACCTAGGCAGAATTCCGGGTGCTTGCTTGCCTAGGTCGATGCCACCCTACCACTCAGCCCTGGGATATTCCGGATCCTACACCGTTATGCTGAGACTGGGAGACACAGTACCGGACCCATCCAGTGGTACTGTGCATCTAGAACGGAACGGGAACCCATCGACCGTCTCTGCCCACCCTTATCACCTTTCAACCTAGCAGTAGTGGCACCGTCCTACCAAGTAGTCCAGCCGTCTCCCGCCCATCAGAAGCGAGTGAGTAGAAAAGGATTCCCATGAACCTGAAACTAGTCCATCCTAGGTTTGACCAAGCAGGCATCTCCACTTAGGGGATACTCTCCCCGTGCCATCGCAGCACCTCCGTCCTCGGGCTTCAAACCACCAAGGCTATCCCACCCGGGACGTCCTCAACAACTTTACCCGCCACAGGTATCTCGCTTGGGGATGCCCAGGTTGCACCCCCGGCACGACTTGCCCCATGGGCTTGTCTCACATCCCACTTGGTCGACATCAACCCTCACCACGCACCCAAGACGCACGCAGCACTCTCTCCCAGTGATTATAATCAGTTATACACCGTCCCAATTTCACCACATAGCATATAGCAAGTAGAAGGTAGTGGAAGAGTAACAGTAAATTAAGCAGCAGCTAACCTAGCAGCGGACAGCAGGGTAAAGTCTTATCAAGGCAGGGAATTCAAATATACTACCATGCAACCAATCCATACATAATCATAAAGCAATAGCAACAATGTCATTTGCAATGCGTAAATAGGATCTAAGGATTTGGTGGGACGTGGCACCTTCGTAGTCATCTCCTAGCTCCTGAAAGTACTCGTGGTCGTCTTCCTTAGTCAGATCCTCCTCCGGCTCTGAAATCGAACACGAAATAGTCGCGTCAGCGACTCCTATAGAGTATTTCAGAAAAATCCAATAAAATAAAGAGCCAAATGCACACAAACATAGTCTTAGATTGTAGATCTCATTTTTCTGAGAATTTTGATATATGGTGCGCAATTTTTGGACATCATATGAATAAGTTATGAATTTCCGAAGATTATCCTATTTTCTGAAAATGGGAAAACTGGTCGGTTAATCAGGGGCAGCTCGGGATTGGTCCACGTGGCGCGCGGGTCCAGTAGTGCGGCATGTGTCGCCTCATCAGAACACAAACCCGATGGTCGCCCACCAGGTGTTCGATGCTGGTTCCCAGAGAGTTGCCGGCGTTGGCGTAGCTCGGCGTGGCTCGGCGGTGGTCGGGGGTAGCTCGGCTGTGGTTGGGGGTAGCTCGGCGGAGCTCGGCGGTGGTCGGGGGTAGCTCGGCGGTGGTCGGGGGTAGCTCGGCGTAGCTCGGCGGAGCTCGGCATAGCTCGGCGGAGTTCGGCGTACCTCGGCGGGGCTCGGGCGAATCGGAAATTCGGGGTGCCGAGGGTGCCGCTCTCCCGAGGTCTACCGGGGAGGCTCGGGCGAATCGGACATTTGGGCGCCGAGGGTGCCGCTCTCCCGAGGTCTACCGGGGAGGCTCGGGCGAATCGGAAATTTGGGCGCCGAGGGGGCTGCTCTCCCGAGGTCTACCGGGGAGGCTCGGGCGAATCGGAGATTTGGGCGCCGAAGGGGGCCGCTCTCCCGAGGTCTACAGGGGAGGCTCGGGCGAATCGGACATTTGGGCGCCGAGGGTGCCGCTCTCCCGAGGTCTACCGGGGAGGCTCGGGCGAATCGGAGATTTGGTGCGCCGAGGGTGCTGCTCTCCCGAGCTCTCCTGGGGAGGCTCGGGCGAATCGGAGATTTGGTGCGCCGAGGGTGCTGCTTTCCCGAGCTCTCCTGGGGAGGCTCGGGCGAATCGGAGATTTGGTGCTAGCAGGGTTCCAGGGCATCTGTTCAAGGCGGCGGTGTCTCTCCGGTGCGGCGGACGATGACAGGGCGGCGATGACCATATTTCGGCAAGACAGGGCTCGGCTTTCCCCAATTGGCGTGCTCAGGCAGTCGTCCGACCAGATGGTGGCGGGTTAGAGTCGTGGTATGGCCTCCTTCTCTCCCTCGGCATACGGCGGTTCTCCGACGAGGTGGAGGCGCACGTAGCCAAGGCGACAGTCGTGATTCGGGGCTCGGCTATCTAGCGGCGGTGACGAGGCAGACTTGGCGAACCTCGGCGGCCTTTCTCCGCAGCGCGAGGCGACCGGGGGTACTCGGAACGGATTTTTGGCGAGGCGGAACGTGTCGGCGGCGATGTCGCCGCGACTGTGAGGTTCCGGCGGGGCTAAGGAGGTCTTCTAGGAGATGTATACGCGTCCAGGGTCTATGGCGATGGTATACCAACTACCAATTTTGGCTACCGAGATTCCCAAGGTGCTCGGCTGTGGCGGCGGCGTGTCGCCGATGACGGCGGAAGGCGGCAACGTGGCTACGACCAAGTATTGGTTCAATCGAATGCGGTCTTGTCAAATTGGTGAGGCCAGAGAAGCATACAACACTCTGGTGGCGAACTTTAGCCATGGCATGACCTTCTTTGGGCGACGGCTCGCGGCGGCGCTCCGGTAAGGTCGCGGCGCACGCGGCCAAGGCGATTCAGGCTTCCTCTAGCGCTTAGATCCGCGTAGCTAGCTCAAGGGGTCGTGGCGGTGCTCCACGACGCTCTAACCTATACGGGTGCTAGTCGGATTGCTCGGAACGGGTGATTCGGCGTCGGAACGCGTCGGTGGTGAGCGCGCTCCGCCGAGAACGTGTCGTGCTGCGTTCTCGGTCTAGCAAGCTTGTAGTCCGGGGGTTTCGGCCGGTCGAATGAGTGCATGGTGCAGGTGATCTTCCCAAGCCGGTAAAGGCTCGTGCCTGCGCGTCCCGAGGGTGGAACGCCATGGCAAAAGCAGGGCAAGGTTCGGACATGGCGTGCGATGGCTCACCGGTCGGTGAAGGTAGGATGGCGGTGCAGTGGCAAGTCGGAGCCGTGCAGAGCGATCGCAGTGCCGTGCCGCTCCTCGTCCGCAGCTCGGGTTTCTCCTCCGTGTCTGGCTCCGGCGTGCTCCGCGGCGGCGACGCTCCGGCAGCTTCTCCTCCTCTGCTCCGCCCTTCTCCTACGCTCTCTCTCTCTCTCTCTCTCGGTGTGGTGCAGTGTGCCGGTCTGTGCCGTGGTGGCGGCGAGGGGAAATGAGGGTAGGGCTTCGGGGTGAGCTCCTTTTTATAGGCGAGCTTGGCGAGCTCCAATGGCGAACGGTTCTGATCGCGCTCGACCGATCGAAGGGCCGTGGCTCGAGTGGATCTAGGGCTCCGGATGGGCGCGGGTTCGCTTGGCGGCCAAGAAAGGAGGGGACAGGAGGGGGACAGCGGGGTCAGGGCTCTGCCATGCTGTCGGCTGTGGGACCGGGGTCACGCCATTCGCGTGACACCCCCGGCAGGCGCGTCGCCTTCGTGAGGAAGAAGAACAGTGGGGGGGCGAGAGCGGCTGACAGGCGGGGCTGGGTTGGCAGCGAGTGCGAGCGTGTGTGTGCCGGTCGCGCGCGCGCTGCCGAGCCACAACGTGGGCCGCGCGCGGGTGAGGTGAGGAGAGGAAGGCCGGGTTGGCTTGGGCTGGCTTAGCAGACCGGCTGGCCGAATGGCTGGCCTAACTCTCTTTCTCCTTTTCTATTTTCATTTTAGTGTATATATACATATATTGCCCATTTTAAATATTGAGTAAATACAAACATAAATTGCAATAAATCCCAAATGTGATGTATAAGTTATTATTCTATGTTAATGGAATTAAAATGCAAACTACACTCCTTTATTTACCAAATTCATAATGAAACCTATATGCTTGCACAAGAAAAATGGGTTTTCACAATAAATAAATGAAAAATTTTAATTGGTTGGGATTTTTAGGTTGTGTGGATTTTTAGGGTTGTTACAGGTTCTTGTGCCTTCCCCGAGCAGAGTGCTCAAAGGTAACTCTAGTGGATTGCTCGTGTCTTTGAGTTACTTCCTCCAAGGTAGGTTCTTGTGGCGCCTAGTGTAGGCTCAGTGTGTGATACCGATTAGCCACCGAACCATCGGTTGAAGTCGACACAACGAGGACGTAGCGTGCCGGCAAGCACGTGAACCTCGGGGATAAATCTTGGTGTCTCTATTGATTTCCTCACCTTCGAGTGAGTGACTTATTGATTGTCCCGGTGATTGGCTTCTTCACAAGGCAAATGTTTATTTGACGATCATCTCTTTCTTATTCTTGTGCAAAGTAGCTTGTTCTTTTGTCTTGAGTAGTTGTGTAGTTGTTTAGCTTTTGCTAGCTCTCTTGTGTGGATTAGAACTAAGGTTTAACTAGAATTGTGTAGGTGGCTTGCCTAGGATAGTGGTTGCCTTAGCATTGCATTTATAGCCTCTTGGAGTTCTAATCACTTGCTTAGTGGTTTGTAGAATTTTTATTTAGGCTATTCACCCCCCTCTAGCCATACTAGGACCTTTCAAGTGGTATCGGAGCCTTGGTCACCGTTTAGTCAAGGCTTAACATCCTTCGGTGCATTGAAATGGCTCATATCATGTTCAATCATGTTGGGGGCAAACCACCTCACTTTGATGGCACAAGTTCATTTGACTATTGGAAGAGAAAGATGAGGATGTATCTTGGCTCAATTCATGAGAAGGTGTGGGAGGTCACCGAGAAGGAATACATTGTGCTTGATCCTGCAAGCCCCACACCTAGAGATCAAGAGAACAACCAATGTAACACAATGGCTCTCAACACCATTTACAATGGCATTGACTCAAAGGTGTTTGAGCAAATCAAGGATTTGGATAGAGCAAGTGAAGTATGGACAAGATTAGAGCAAACCTATGAGGGCACTTCAACGGTAAAGAGTGCCAAGTTGTACATGCTCAAGGACAAGCTCTCAAACTTCAAGATGGATGATGGAGAGAGCATTCCGGAGATGTTCTATAGGCTCCAAGTGATCATCAATGATTTGAAGGCCTTGGGTGAGAAAACAAGTGATGAGGACTTTTCTCACAAGTTTCTCATGTGCTTGCCCAAGAAGTTCAAGACCTTGAGGACTATCATCTTCCGGGGTGGCTTGAAGGGTGTCACTCCAAATGAGGTTCTTGGTGATGTGATGACCGAGGATCAATACAATGAGAAGAGTGATAGTGAAGAAGTGAAGAAGGAGGATGACAAGAGCAAGAAGACCGTGGCATTCAAGTCCACCACCTCTTCTTCCAAGAACAAAGGCAAGGGCAAGAAAGTGCAATCTAGTGATGATGATGCATCTAGCCTTGATAGTGATGATGAGGCACTAGCTCTCTTTGTGCGCAAGTTTGGAAGATTTATGAAGAAGAAGGGCTATGGTGCTAGAAAGAGAAGAGATAACTTCAAAGGCAAGAATGTAGTAAGAAAGTGCTACAATTGCAAGAGCACGGATCATCTTGTGGCGGATTGTCCTAATGCTAGTGATGATGAGGATGATTACAAGATGAAAGGCAAGAAGGACAAGAAGGACAAGGTGGAAAAGAAGGAGAAGAAGAAGTTCAACTTCTCCAAGAAGAAAGGTGGATCCTATGTGGTGACATGGGATAGTGATGTTTCCTCCGATGATGATGACTCTAGTGATGATGATGAGAGGAAGACATCCAAGAAGAAGGCCATGGCTTCTATTGCTATCAACAAGAAGTCTTCATCATTTGATTCATCATGCTTCATGGCTAAGTCCACTAAGGTAAAATACGATGACTCAAGTGATGATGAAAAAGATGATAATGATAGTGATAGTGATGATGATGAGCCTAGTGTAGCACAACTCATGGACATGTTAGAGCAAGCCGAATATCTTATTAGCTCTAAGTCTAAGAAGTGCAAAGAATTGTCCAAGAAATTAAAAACTCTTGAACAATCCTTTGATGAGCTAAGTGCTTCTCATGAGTGTCTAAAGGAAGACCATGAGGATCTCAAACTAGCTCACACCAAGCTTGAGGAAGCTCACTCCTCACTCTTAGAGCTAAGTAAGGTAGAGGATGTTGCTATAACATGTGATGTGGGTGTAACTTGTGATCTAATGAATGAATCAACTAATGAAACACTTGTTGCAACCACACCTAATAACACTAGCTCCTCATCATCATCCACTTCTACTTCTACCTTCACTACTAGTGTTGATCCAACACTAAAAGTTGAAAATGAGAAATTGAAGAAGGAAGTGGACAAGCTAACCCGCGCATTAGGCAATGCCTATGGTGGGGATGCCCGCTTGCTACAATGCTTGGGTAGCCAAAGATATAGTAACTCTAAGGAGGGACTTGCCTATACTCCCAAGAAAGGCAAGGCGGCCTTTGTAACTCCAAAACCTAGCTTTGTGAGGAGCAATGGTCGGTTTTGCTACAAGTGCAAGCAAGTTGGGCATATTGAGGCAAATTGCATCACTAACAACAAGAACAAGCAAATAAAATTTGCATGTGCTAAATCTATTAGACTTGATTCTTGTTACATGCTTACCAAGGGTGAGAAAGGTGTCAAAGCCAAATACATTGGTACACCTAAAGAGAGCCCAAGGTTGAAGGCTATTTGGGTACCAAAGGCTTTGGTTGCTAACCTCCAAGGACCCAAACAAGTATGGGTATCTAAAAGACATTGACTTGTTTTGTAGGTAAATTACAAAGCCGGAGGGAGGCATTAGGTTCTTGATAGTGGGTGTTCTCAACACATGACCGGTGATTCAAGAATGTTCAACCAAATCAATTCTAGTGGCAATGAGTATGATAGTATCACATTTGGGGATAATAGCAAAGGCAAGGTCAAGGGTCTTGGAAAGATTGCAATATCAAATGATCTAAGCATCTCCAATGTGCTATTAGTTGAGAGTTTGAACTTCAATCTATTGTCGGTGGCTCAACTTTGTGATCTCGGGTTCAAATGTATCTTTGGTGTTGATGATGTGGAAATCATTAGTGTGGATGGATCAAATTTGATATTCAAAGGATTTAGATATGAGAATCTCTATCTAGTGGATTTTGGTGCCAGAGAATCACAATTGTCAACATGCTTACTCTCTAAGTCAAGCATGGGTTGGTTATGGCATAGAAGGTTTGGTCATGTTGGAATGAAGCAATTGAACAAACTTGCGAAGCATGACTTGGTTAGAGGCCTTAAAGATGTTGAGTTTGAGAAGGATAAGTTATGTAGTGCATGTCAAGCTGGAAAACAAGTAGGCAACACTCATCCTAAGAAGAGCATGATGAGCACATGCAAACCATTTGAGTTATTGCACATGGACTTGTTTGGACCAACTACATACACAAGCATTGGCGGCAACAAGTATGGTTTGGTGATAGTGGATGACTTCTCAAGATACACATGGGTTTTCTTTATAAATGACAAAAGTGATGTTTATGGTATCTACAAAACTTTTGTCAAGAGAAGTTGCAATGAATTTGAAACAACCATCAAGAGGGTGAGAAGTGATAATGGTAGTGAGTTCAAGAACACAAGAGTTGATGATCTTTGTGATGACTTAGGAATCAAACATCAATTCTCGGCTAAGTACACACCTCAATCAAATGGCCTAGTTGAAAGAAAGAATAGGACTCTCATTGATATGGCAAGATCTATGCTTAGTGAGTATAATGTGAGTCAATCTTTTTGGGCCGAAGCAATCAACACGGCATGTTACTACTCCAATAGACTTTATTGCCATCCTATGTTGGAGAAGACTCCATATGAGATATTGAATGGAAGAAAGCCAAATATTGTATATTTTCGGGTGTTTGGTTGTAAGTGCTACATATTGAAGAAAGGAACTAGATTTGGAAAATTTGAGAAGAAATGTGATGAGGGATTCTTGCTCGGTTACTCCACCACTAGTAAAGCTTATAGAATGGAACTTGGGAAGTGGTCAACTTGAGGAAGTTCATGATGTTGAATTTGATGAAACCAATGGGTCTCAAGATCAAAATGAGAATCTAGATGATGTGAGTGGACCTCAATTGGCAAAGGCTATGCAAGAAATGGACATTGGTGACATAAGGCCAACTCAAGTGGTTGACATAGAAGATGACAAAGATCAAGTACAAGTCTCTTCAAATGATCAAGCTAGTGACTCTCAAGTGCAAAATCAAGATCAAGCTAGTTCCTCACAAGCAAATCGATCAAATACACAATCAAGCTCAAGCAATCTACCTCAAGTGCTTCAACCCACAAACATTGCAAGAGATCATCCTTTGGACCAAATTGTTGGTGATATTCAAAAGGGTGTACAAACAAGATCAAGACTAGCATCATTTTGTGCTCACTATTCATTTGTGTCATTTGAAGAGCCAGAGAACATTGAGAAGGCATTGAAAGATAATGATTGGATAAATGCTATGCATGAAGAGCTCAACAACTTTGAAAGAAATGAAGTTTGGGAATTGGTAGAGAGACCAAAGAACTACAATGTTATTGGCACCAAATGGGTATTTAGAAACAAGCAAGATCAAGATGGTGTTGTAATAAGGAACAAGGCAAGATTTGTGGCACAAGGGTACACTCAAGTAGAGGGATTGGACTTTGGTGAAACCTATGCTCCGGTTGCAAGATTGGAAGCAATAAGAATTCTTCTAGCATATGCTTGTGCTCACAACATCAAACTCTACCAAATGGATGTCAAGAGTGCATTTTTCAATGGATTCATCAATGAGTTAGTATATGTTGAACAACCACCCGGTTTTGAAGATGAGAAGAAACCAAATCATGTGTACAAGTTAAGGAAAGCACTCTATGGTTTGAAACAAGCACCAAGGGCATGGTATGAGAGGCTAAGGGATTTTCTCCTCTCTAAAGGTTTCAAGATGGGCAAGGTTGACACCACTCTATTCACCAAGAAAGTTGATGGTGACTTGATGATCATGCAAATCTATGTTGATGACATTATCTTTGGATCAACTAGTCAAGCTTTGTGTGCGGAGTTTGAAAAGATGATGGCTAAAGAATTTGAGATGTCTATGATGGGTGAACTCACATACTTCCTTGGACTTCAAATTAAGCAAATGAAGAATGGGACATTCATAAGTCAAGGCAAGTACACAAGAGATATGATCAAGAAGTTTGGAATGCAAGATGCAAAATCAATTAGCACTCCCATGGGGACTAGTGGAAGCTTGGATGAAGATAAAAGTGGTAATATGGTTGATCAAAAGGCATATCGGTCTCTAATTGGAAGTTTGCTCTATGTCACCGCATCAAGACCGGATGTCATGTTTAGTGTGTGCATGTGTGCTAGATATCAAGCATCTCCTAGAGAGAGTCATATGAAGGCCGCAAAGAGGATATTGAGATATTTGAAGCACACTCAAGATGTTGGATTATGGTATCCCAAGGATGCAAAATTTGAGTTGATTGGATATGCCGATGCGGACTATGCCGGTTGTAAGATAAATAGAAAGAGTACATCGGGCACATGTCAACTCTTGGGAAGATCTCTTGTCTCATGGTCATCAAAGAAGCAAAATAGCATATCACTCTCCACCGCCGAAGCCGAATATATTAGTGCGGGGAGTTGTTGTGCTCAAATCCTATAGATGACGGCAACTTTGAGGGACTATGGAATCAACTTCAAGAAAATGCCATTATTTTTGACAATGAGAGCGCTATCAAGTTAACTCAAAATCCGGTTCAACATCAAAGAACCAAGCATATTGATGTGAGGCACCATTTTATTCGGGATCATCAACAAAAGGGTGACATTAACATTCAAAGCATTGGAACCGATGATCAATTGGCCGACATACTCACCAAGCCACTAGATGAGAAGAGGTTTTGCAAGCTTAGGAATGAATTGAATATTCTTGATTTCTCCAATATGAGTTGAGCTCACCTCACATATGTGACATGCCTCTACTCCGACAAAGCAAGATAAAATTGTTTGACATAACATCATACTTACTAGGACTTGTTTAGAGCATATAGACATATTCACCTCTTAGGATCATTCATGGAAATTAAAATGTTTTTGATGGATATATGCTACCACTATTGCCTTGTTTGATTGTATGATCTAGTGGTAACATATGACATGCATGTGTGCTTAATCCCCTAGTGTTCAAACTAGTTCATTAGCTCAAGGTGTATAACTTAACACGGGCAAGATAACCCCTAATGGCGTGAAGAAGCTTGTCCTTGGATCAAACTTAGTTATACATCCTAGGCAAGTGCACTAGATTGAGCCAAAGTGATAAATCAACTCTCTTTCCAAAATCAAATGAACTTGACTAACTATCTCTACTCCACTTAACCTTTTTGAGCAATTGTTGACAAAGGGGGAGAGAAAGTTACAAAAGAAAGAGAATGAGCGATGAACCATCATTAGGCCGATGATGGGAGAGCAATAGGCCAAAGGAAAGGGGGTAATTAAAATTTTGAAACACACAAGTAGGGGGAGCAATCACATACGCAAGTTGTTGCATTTGGATGTGCATTAATCATATGATTGCTCATTGCATTTGTATTTACTTTCTTATACATGCTTGTGTGGTGTATTGCTAGTAGTAGGATTTGAATAATGATTTGAACAACTAGCATGTGTAGGGTAACTAGTTGGTCATATTTCTTCAAATGATAACTAGAGCTTGCTTATAATGTGATCTCACGGTATACTCTAGTATTTGAGACCTTCTAGTTACTAAGGTGCTAAAGATGGTATACATGGCAACTCCGATGGTATCACGCTTCAAAGGTCCATTCTATACATCTTTAGCACAATTTTGGTAGAATTACTCTCTATTCAATACATATGTGCTAGCTTTCAATCCAAACTCGATGCACATATGTAGGGGGAGACAATACTACCAAAATAGAACTTATGATGGTTGTCCAAATCCTTTCATGATCTACTCATGGACAAGCATGATAAGTTCAAAATCTTAATGCATATTTCTTTTGTAAAAGGTTGTCATCAATTACCAAAAAGGGGGAGATTGAAAGATCCTAGTTTGGTTTTGGTAATTGATGAAACTAAGTTACTAATCTAAGTGCTAAGTGTGTGTAGTCAAGAGTAGATTAGTAATAAGGAGGAAGATGACATGAGCTCAAGAGAAGATCAAGATGAAATGATCAAGGAGAAAGAAAAGGACTTAAAGAAGGAAAGCTAGAGGCTAAGGTATATTCAAATAGGGCTTTTCTTTTAGTGATCAAGACTCCAAGTGGGAGTGATCACATTTAGGATAGATAGCCGACTATCAAGGAGAGAACTAAACTATTGGATTACTTTCAAGTGCTCTAGGTTGCATCTCATATGCATTGATCTAACCAACCTAGAGAATCCCTTTGAAAACCCTTGAAAAATGTTTGCAAAATGCTAACACACTGTGCACAAGTGTAGAAGACCTTGAGTGTTAGCACATAGAAGCAAGGGGTGAGAAATAGACTTGTAATGGGCTATTTTCAGAGCATCGGACTGTTAGTGGGCGTAGCGTCGGACCATTGATTCGGTCTGACGCCTAAGCTGTCTGTGAGCGTCGGACGCTCATGTACCGAGCGTCGGACCATTGTGGTCTTCAGTCCGACGGTGCCGAGTAGAAGTAGAATGACGCGTGGTACACTAAGAAGCGTCGGACGCCTGAGAATAGTCCGATGGTGAGCGTCGGACGAAGTCCGACGATGTTTTAGCAATTTCAAACCTCTCTGGAAGTGTCGGACGCTGAGTTTGTTTAGTCCGACGGTGCTCACGCGATCGTCCGACGATACGCGCAAAATGAACTGAGAGAGGGCGTCGGACTCTGCGGTTTAGTCCAACGCCCCCAGTTCGACGATGTGAGAACTGGCGCAAAAACGACCGTTGAGATCGGACGAACGTCGTTTAAACCTGTTGACACGTGGCGAAGATCTAGAGCGTCGGACGCTACCGTTTGGTCCGACGCTGTCGGTCCGACGGTATAAAAACGGGGTTAACGGCTGTTTCAGTGGGTGTAACGGCTACGAGTTGGCTTGGGGGTATTTATACTCCCTCCCTGGTCACTTGGTGACCCTCTTGCACACTTGGATCATTGTCATACACCTTGTTGCATTCTAGCCTCCCACTCTCTCACTAGTTCATCATCTTGATCATCTTTTGTGAGATTGAGTGAACCTTAAGTGCATCATTGCTTGTGATTTGCATTCTAGAGCACTTGAGAGCAAGCCTCGGATTAGTTCTTATTCTCTTGGGACATTGCCGTGTCCCTAGACGGCTTGGAGGAGAAGAAGGTGTGAAGGAGCTTGGTGATTGTGCTTGCTCACACCCGTGATTGTGAGGGGTTCTTGTGCCTTCCCCGAGCGGAGTGCTCAAAGGTAACTCTAGTGGATTGCTCGTGTCTTTGAGTTACTTCCTCCGTGGTAGGTTCTTGTGGCGCCTAGTGTAGACTCGGTGTGTGATACCGATTAGCCACCGAACCACCGGTTGAAGTCGACACAACGAGGACGTAGCGTGCCGGCAAGCACGTGAACCTCGGGGATAAATCTTGGTGTCTCTATTGATTTCCTCACCTTCGAGTGAGTGACTTATTGATTGTCCCGGTGATTGGCTTCTTCACAAGGCAAAGGTTTATTCGACGATCATCTCTTTCTTATTCTTGTGCAAAGTAGCTTGTTCTTTTGTCTTGAGTAGTTGTGTAGTTGTTTAGCTTTTGCTAGCTCTCTTGTGTGGATTAGAACTAAGGTTTAACTAGAATTGTGTAGGTGGCTTGCCTAGGATAGTGGTTGCCTTAGCATTGCATTTATAGCCTCTTGTGGTTCTAATCACTTGCTTAGTGGTTTGTAGAATTTTTATTTAGGCTATTCACCCCCCCTCTAGCCATATTAGGACCTTTCATCCGCCCTGTGATTACTGATTATTATCTTTTCCTTGTCAATTGCAGGTCAAATTGACTGGCACGCCTGAGGGTTATCGGCACTCTCTGACCGGGTTTGAAGCTAGCTGGATCTTGGAAGCTCCGACGCTCTTGCGATCATATCCGGCTTCGCTGGTGTGTTGTGACGCAAGAACCACATTTTGTGCCAACACACTTTTTGGCACGCCCGGTGGGACAGTTTCACTCATGACTAAGGGAAAGGCTCCGGAGACCGTGGCGCCCAGGGACGACGGCGTCATCAGAGTCAAGCGTGAAGAGATCGACCCCGAGAATGCTGCGGTGTTGGAGCAGATCATTGAAGAGTTGATTGATGCCTGTCTGCTGTCATTTGCCAAGAATCACGATGGCCACGTGTTCAAGAAAAACCCCTACCCAAGGTGGGTCATGCCTGGCCACACCAACAAGAAGGAGCAAGAGTTCAAAGAGTTCAGCCAGTGCGCCATCTGGAACGCTTTGCACCAGGCAGTCGGGCACCATCACAATGTTTTCCTGCAGACATTCTACAACATCATGAAGACCGTCATCAAGAAGCAGGACTGGGAATCATTAGGCCCAACGTACTTCAATATTCCCCCAGAAGATACCAAATCGGATGCAGCGGCCGGAACATCCGATCCTCCGCCGCAACACCCAAAACCGTCAAAGTCAACTGATCAACATCCCAATATGACGACGGATTCGGCTCCAAAAATAGCTCCGCAGCCTAAGCTATACAGAGATTACTCTCCTGAGCAGATTGCCGCTTATATGCGTACAACTGGGAACACACCGGTCGGGAATGTGCAGACTGGGAACGTGACTTCAGCAACTCCAAACTATCACATCGGTCACACCTATGATGAGCTCACATCGGCGCCACATCCTAGTTATGCGCAGTCGCCTCAAGACGAGTTAGTAAACAAGATGAGTGCAATGCTCAGGGACCAGTTCGGCTTGCAACCGAAAGCAGGGGTATCGATCAGATACAGGCACCCCTACCCTGAATGGTTTGATCGGGTGGCACTACCACAGAGGTACCGCATGCCGGATTTCGCCAAGTTCAGTGGTCAAGACGACATATCCACCATAGAGCACATCAGCCGCTACCTGACTCAGCTTGGTGAGGCATCGTATGAGGATGCTCACAAGGTCCGTTTCTTCTCATTGTCCTTGACAGGGCCGGCTTTTAGTTGGTTCACCACTCTAGAGCCCGAGACAATCCAAAACTAGGCAGACATAGAAAGCAAGTTTCACGGTTATTTCTTCTCTTGCACGGGGGAGAAAACTATTGTTGATTTGACCAGCATGCGCCAGAAGAGTAGCGAGACCGGATCAGCCTTCATCAAGCGCTTCAGGGAGATGAAGAACATGTGCTATTCACTGAACCTGCCTGACAAGCAGCTTGCTCACTTGGTCATTGGTGGAATGCTCCCGCACATTTAGGAAAAGCTGGTAGGCATTGAATTCGATAGCATTAGCCAGGTGTTGCAGCGAGTGACGGCCTTGGAGCTGCAAGCGCAGACCTTCCGTATGGAGGAGAGATACAAACAGACGGCGTTTGTCAGTAATTCGGACTCGGAGGATGAAGATGAAGATGAAATCGCCGCTGTCGAGCTGAAGTGGGGCAAGAAGCCCATGGCTGTACCCAAAAATTGGAGCTCAGAAGATCAGTATGATTTCGATACGAATAAGTTGGACAAATTATTCGATTTGCTGGTCAGTGCTGGGCAGATCACCTTCCCTGCCGATTATGTAAGGCCCTCTCCTGAAGACTTGAAAGGGAAGACTTTCTGCCAGTACCATGGCCTCACCTCACATGACACCAATGGATGCCGCGCGCTCAGAACTCAGATACAGAGGGCTATCTCCCGCGGCTTATTGAAGTTTGACAGTCCTGCTAAAGGGAAAATGAAGATTGATAAGTTCCCATTCCCGAAGGGCCAAAATATGGTCGAGGTGTCGGCTCCTGCAGGAAAAATGAATGTTCTGACCTCCAATCAGGCTAGAAGGAGTGCGTCAGTTGATCCCGACATGCAGATATCAGCTGAGGAGCTGGCGATGATCAAGAGAAGACGGGAGCAGAACCAGAGCCAATACGAAAAGGAGGAGTCCAGCGGCACCAAGAAGACCAGGCCTACCTCCTATAACACCCAAATTTTGCATCATTTTTAAAATAGTGGGAATTGATTTAAATAGGTATTTATTGCCCATCTAAATGTAGGGGAAATAATACTTTCACCAAAAATAAAATCATGGTAGATTGAACAAATGTATGTTGCATTCATGCTGGAGCATTTCTTCTTTGTATGGTACGGAGATTATTTGCATTTTTCAAGCATTCAAAACCTAGATTTAAAATCCTTTTGAAAATCTAATTTGGAAATAGGAGGGAAATAGGAAAATGGAAAAGGAAAATAGCAAACCCTCCCCCTCCCTGTCCTGGCCCGAGAGCAGCTTGGCCTGCTCGGCCTGTCTCACCCTCTCCCCCTCTCTTCCTGTCTGGGCCCGAAGCCGAGGCCGGCCCAGCTAGAACTGAAGCCGCGGCCTCCTTCCTCTCTGCCGCTGGCAAGCCGGGCCCGCGTGGCAGCCTCCCTTCTCCCTCCTCCTTTCTTCCTCCTCTGGTTGAACCGAGAGCAGAGCACGGCCGGGCCGCCGCGGTCGAGCACGCGTGCGCGAGGCGTCCCTCTGCAGCTGACAGCCCTGGCCCGCGGGCGGTCTCACTATCGCGTGGGTCCGACTGGTCGGCGCCTCCCCCTCCAATCCTCTCTGCCGTGACTAGAGCCCGCCCCCGAAACGAACAAGCCGAATTTGGCGCTCGCCGTCCCCGATCCGATCCCCTATCTCCTAGGCGAATACGATCTCCTATGTACTCGTGCCTCGAGAGTACTTAAGCAGCACCGCACCCCGCAGCCGCCATCACAAAGCCCTAGCCGCCTCTATTCGCCACGCCCCCGCAAGAACAGAGCCGCCGCCAAGCTCAATTCATTGAGCTCATCGTCCTCTTTCCGGTGAGCCCCTACCGAACTGCACGTGATGGTGGTGAAGTTGCCGAGCCCTTTATCCTTTTGAATCTTGCACTGACTGCCCTCTCCAATCGTTTCCAGAGCGCCGCCGGCCGAGTTCCGCCCGTCGCCGCCGAACTCCTGCTCCCGAAGGATTTCCGTCGAATTGGACCGGTTCCAGAGCTTCGTATCGAGGTTTGGATTCTCCCCGACCTATTCCCTTCCATTTTCGTGCATCAAATCGCTGCCGGTCACCATACCGCCGCCATGCCACCGCCGCCAAGCGCACTGCTCTATCCGCGAGCCGTAATCGCCCGTCCCGATGCCCTAGACGCGTTCCCCATCGAGCTCTCGTCCTCCCAAACCTTTTCCCATGGCTAACGGTGCCCTGTGCGCCGTTTCCGAAAAGTGCCGCCCTACTCTGGCCATGGCGCCGCCGCCGTCGGGCTCTGTTCCGGCCGGCCGCCATCCTTACCCCCTTCCCTTTTAATCCTAACCGTCCACATGTGATCCGGCGGCCGAGAGAACCCGATACCCTTTCGGCCGGCAATTTTGCAAAACCCCCCCTGACTGTTTTTATTGTACAAACCCGCAGACCCTTTGCGTACTCGGTAGATTATGCTTTCACAGTTAGAAGGCGTATTCCCTCTTGGTAATTAGACCCTGTTTTCTAAAATTACAGTTTTGCCCCTGCTCTTATACTGGCTATAATTTCCACAGTTTAGATCTGATTCGAGTGATTCAAATTGCGTTGGATTCGTAATTTCAAGATCTAACTAATAGTACTACTGTTGTTTATATTTTCAAATTTTAAAAATCGAGTTTAGATTTAATTAATTATTATTCTATTGCAAAGCTTGTTTAATTCATAACTTCCTCGTTTTAAATCCGAATTACGCAAACTTTATATCAACGTGATCGTAGCGATGAGTAGATTAGTTTTATGAACTTTTTTATTTATTTTCTCTTTGTTGGTGTACTGTTCTATTGAAAACTCTTGTTTGTATGCATGATTGCCCCTGTATGCGTGTGTGTTGATATGATGGATCGAGTATAGACGGTGAGCTTTACATGGGTGATCAAGATCAGTACTTCGACAACCCGGATCACCAGGAGTTTGCTGATCAAAGCAAGTATTAGCATGGACCCTCCTTGTTGTCCTATTCACCAAATGCATGTGTCTTCCTTGTTAACCTTAGATGCTCCCTAGTGTTGTTATCTTATTCCTTGTCACCTATGGGTTTGTGCGTTGGGTAATTTATGCTAGCGCTCTATTGGAATCATGATCATGTAAACCAGATTAATTGGATATGCAATGTGATTAAAAGATGTCTTTTTAGCAATATGGAACTAGGGGAATCGAGTATAGTTTTGTGATGCCCTAAATCCTTCACCTTTGGTAATGATCTATAAGTATGACACCAGGATTGACAGTGCAACTATGAGGGCTATATGGCTCTGGTTTTAGTCAAGTATGAGCACTTTTTCTAGCTTGTTAGAGGTTACCGAAAGGCGTGATGGGGCCTGACGACTCGGGTATAGTGCAGCTCCTGTCCGAGTGTGTATAACCTGCGTGACCTTGTGCCACGATGAAGGGGGCCTCTACATCTGCTTGCCGGGTCCCTAGCGGCCCTAACTTGTTGGGTGGAGTACTTTGAAAGACTTCATAGTGAAACCCTGCTCTCTCACCTTGGTAGTGTTATGGGAGTAATTAACCCGAGCAAATGGGAATCACGGCTCATAGTGAAAGTGCACAACCTCTGCAGAGTGTAAAACTGATATACTAGCCGAGCTCATGGTCACGAGCAGCCTTGGACGTCTTATGGAGTAGTTATCCTTTGGGGTGATATTTACTTGTTGCTAATCTATTTATTGCTACTCATTAATTATGTTTACTATGATCATGAGAATGGGCTTATTCACTTGTTGCTATCCAACTGCATAAAAGGTGATCAATTAAAAGCAAACTGCTGTTAAACCCGTGTCGACCTTTTGAGCCTCATGAACCCATGCTAGTCTTGTTGAGTACGACATGTACTTACGCTTGTTTATTTTTCATTACTTAGTTAAAAATCCTAGTTGGGTAACAGATGGTGATAATGATGAGGACTACCCAGAGGCCTTCTAGACTTGTGCTTCACCAGTCGACGTCCCTGTGTGATGGAGCTTCCGCGAGAGTTATCTTTATTTTCCGCTGTGTAATGACCTTGATATTATTCGCTATGTATTAAACATTGGTTATGGTACAATTTATGCAATTTGTTGGCTTATGTGTGTGACTGATCTCTGGGCGCACATAAGTTTATGCATCCCATTTTATCCTTAAAATTAGGTGTGACAAATTGGTATCAATTAATCTTAATTCTTGTAGATGTCCCACACCAGGAGGAACCCAAGGGGCGATGGTACCTCTGAAGAAAATGCTAATCCACCACCGCCTCCCCCGGTCCCTAATAAGGAACAGCTGATGATGATGCAAACTCAGCTGATGCAGCAGATGGCGCAGAACATTCAGCTGCTGCAACAGAACAACAACAATGGCAACCCACCTCCTCCACCTTGTGACAAGAGAAGCAAATTTTTGAAGGGATGCCCGCCCACCTTTGACAATTCCAGTGATCCTCTCCAAGCTGATGATTGACTGCGTGCAATAGAAAGGCAGCTGGAGATCGCCCAATGCAACGACATCGAGAAGGTTCTCTATGCATCTGGGCAGTTGTAGGGAGCTGCTCTAGATTGGTGGGAGTCCTTCCGTTTTGGACGTGCCGACCCCATCTCTTGGCAGCAGTTCCGTGACGGTTTCCGCAATCATCATGTGCCTGCAGGTTTAATGAAGATGAAGAAGAAGGAGTTTCTTTCTCTAAAGTAAGGAGGCATGCTAGTTGCTGAGTACCATGACAAGTTCATCCAATTGTCGCGGTATGCACCAAAAGAGGTTGAAGATGATGCCAAGAAGCAAGAGCTCTTCTTGGAGGGACTGAATGATCATCTCCAGTACCAGTTGCTCTCCCACACTTTTGCCAACTTCCAACAGTTGGTGGACAAAGCCCTGATCATCGAGAGCAAGCACCGTGAGATGGATGAGAAGAAGAAGAAGAGGAAGTTTCAAGGGCAGTCGTCTAGAAGCAACAGCCGCTTCCGCAACAACCAGCAGTAGCCTCAGCAGCAACAGCGCTTCCAGGGACAATCTGGATTCAAGAACAATTTCTAGAACCAACAGTGTTCCCAGAACAAGCAGCGTTCCTAGTACCAGCGACAAGGTGGCAACTAGGCGCCACAACTGACTACTCCCAACAACATCCCAGTGAAGAATGGAGCCCCCAACAAGTGTTTCCGCTGTGGGAAAGAAAGACACTTGTCCTACAATTGTCCTGAGAAGCAGAACCCACAAGCCTCCCAGAAGCAGAACAACCAGCAGAGAGTGCCACCTCACACCGGGAAGGTGAACCTATGTGTCGGTTGATACGGCACAGGAGACTCCAGAGGTCATGATGGGTACGTTCAATATCGACTCCATCCCCGCTACAGTTCTTTTTAACTCTGGTGCTTCGCATACTTTCATTTCGCACACATTTGTTAGAAAGCATGGTATTCCCCTTAGTGTCATGAAACATCCTATTATGGTTTCTTCTCCGGGTTGGGTTATGCAAGCTACTCTTCAGTGTCTCCCGATTACTGTCTCATTAAGGGAGGTAGAATTCGAGATAACCCCTATTGTGCTGAACACTGCCAGAATTGATCTTATCCTGGGTATGGATTGGATGATGAAGAACGACATCAATATAAAGTGCAAGGAGAAGGTCGTGACTATCACTACACAGAAGGGAGATGAGGTCAGAGTTGAGGTTGTTTTGCAAGTTCAACAGAAAGCCACAGTGCATCAGCTCAGAGAAGAAGTGCAGCCGGATAACTCTGTAGTGGATGAGTTTGAAGATGTGTTTCTAGATGAGTTGCCAGGTATGCCGCCTGACTGTGACATTGAATTCATTATTGAGTTATTACCTGGTACTGCACCTATAGCTAAACATCCATATAGAATGGGAGTTAAAGAATTAGAAGAACCTAAGAAACAAATTAAAGAGTTGTCGGAAAAAGGTTTCATTCATCCTAGTTCTTCACTTTGGGGAGCCCCGGTTATTTTTGTTGATAAGAAGGATGGTAGTCAAAGGATGTGTGTAGATTATCGATCACTGAATGAGGTCACCGTTAAGAACAAATACCCACTACCTAGAATTGATGATTTGTTTGATCAGTTGAGAGGTGCCTGTGTGTTTTCCAAGATTGATCTCCGTTCAGGTTATCATCAGTTGAAGATTCGTGACTCTGACATACCTAAGTCTGCATTCACTACTCGGTATGGATTGTATGAGTATACAGTAATGTCCTTTGGTTTGACTAATGCACCTGCCTACTTCATGTATCTGATGAACAAGGTATTCATGGAATTCTTGGATAAGTTTGTTGTGGTGTTCATTGATGATATCTTGATCTACTCCAAGAATGAAGAAGAGCATGCCGTGCATCTGAGATTGGTTTTGCAAAAGCTCAAAGAACACAAGTTGTACGCCAAGCGAAGCAAGTGCGAGTTCTGGTTGAGAGAAGTTGCTTTCCTGGGACATATTGTGTCCAACGGTGGAATTTCTATAGACCCAAGCAAGGTGGCAGATGTATTGAATTGAAAGCCACCAACTGATGACTGGGATTCGTAGTTTTCTTGGTTTAGCTAGTTACTACAGAAGGTTCATTGAAGGATTTTCCAAGCTTGCGAAGCCAATGACTGCATTACTAGAGAAGAATGCCAAGTTTGTGTGGTCTGAGAAGTGCCAAGCTAGTTTTGAAGAGTTGAAGAAGAGATTTGTAACAGAACCGACCAATTTATACGAGCACAAGTACAGCGACAGCTGTTTTCCCAGCTATCGAGCCACACTTGAGCCAATATAAACCCGGTAGTCCGTGAAATCTCGAAGGATTTCAAACTTTTACACAGTACATACCCCAAGGATCACAGAAACTCAGCAGTACACATACACATGATATATAGATTCGCACATATTTCAAATACATCAGAGTACAAGATAAACTTTTACATAAAAGTTTAATAGCGGAAACGAAATCGTTTTACATAAGCTTAATTTCATAATACAGTGCCAAGTACCGACCAGTCACAGCAACATAGATGAGACAGATAACATGACCTTGCCCAAGGTCTAGTCTTCCTCTCCCAAAGGATAGAAGTAACTCTTTAGTCAACCAAGCATTCCTCCTGCAACATTGGGAATAAAACCCTGAGTACTCAATTGTACTCAGCTAGACTTACCCGACAGGAAGTAAATAAAAAGACTCTCAAGGATATGCAAGGCTTATTTGGAGGAGCTCAGAGGATAGCAACATTTTTGCATAAAAAGCATTACTACAATAATTCCTCAACTTATCAATTTTAGATATTATTCAGCTTCGATTTCAGTTCAGCTATTATAGCTAAGGTTTGCAGCTATACTAAGCAATCACTTGATATTATAGCAATCAATAAACCATAGCGATTTCTGATATCCACAGATATCAACCTCATCTCACCATAATCATTATGTTCAAGTTGTTAACCTCTACCTTACGAGAAGATCAGTTCAGTTTCTCACTAACCAGGAGAGATGGCGATTCGAATCGATTGTACCAGCTGGCAAATATGCCAATCACAAACCCTGTCAGCCGAGCCACTGGCTTCTTGGGTCACCGTTAAATCCTTCTGAGACACAATATGTCGCGAGTTTGGCGGGGACCATATTCTCAGAGACCAACCCACTTGCAGGATGCATCAGGTCCCTGACCTGCCCTTGGTAAAATGGTGTCTCCGCACATACTTCCTACCTCCAGAATATGTCTGCCTAGTCGCACCAAAGCTCGGCTCAGAAAGAAATACTCAGCTTCGCGGTCAGAACGACTTATCTGGCCAGCTATGTGACGACGTCCTTCAATCTCAACTGATGTCTGGTGGCCTCAGTCCTAGTCGGCCGCAAGCAGCACCGAAGTCAACATGACCCATGTCATGCAGCTCCCCGCTACCTAGCCTTGATTCTCTCATTATTTCATTGCGGCATGGTGACACATATAGCCAACCATGTGGATCTCGTCATTCACCACCTACACTCGCGGATGATAGGAAATCACCCGACTTTCTCGCGGATGACAGGAAATCACCCGACTTCTACCGGTCTAAGCAGGGCTAAGCATAAGATCGATCACCTGTCTAGTAATAGTATCAGGTTCACATATATAGTAGACAAGGTAGATATGCAGCAATGGTTTCAAACCAACTCCTATACTTAAATGCACAAACATACGATTTAATAAAGACCGGTGCATTTATAAAAAGAGATAGGTGGAGGCTTAGGGATGCTCCGGGGCTTGCCTGGGGTTCAGCACTAAGTTAGTGTTTGTTAGATGACACTTGTTCGATGAGCATTTCCCATCCAAGCACTCGATTAGTCCTTCCACCTTCGTGATTAGTCCACCATACCGTCTTGTGGTTAGTTCCATCACCATCTCCTTCACTCCACGTGTTCATCATCTATCGTACATAAATGAGATGCACAATGCACATGTATGAATAAAAGGAAGTAATACAAGGCATGTTAATCTACAGTTACTGAACCATGAGATAACAAACACACCAAGCAAAGCAACATGGAAGCAATCATAATCTCACATAGGTATTTTAAGGACAGCAGGACAGCAAGCATAAGATTTAACCATAACCCAAGCTATACACATCCAACCAGGGTGATCTAAGCTTTTCTGGAAAGCTATTGAAATTGTCTACAACTTTGGTGTTATCCTCTTCAGATGATTTAATTCATATAAAGGTCAAACAACACAAAGAAGACAGCTCTGTCCAGACTTGGACAGATTCTGTCCTCCCAACTCAAACAATCATAACTAGAGATTTAGACCACCAAAAGGGATGATCATAGACAATTTGGAAAGACATAGAAATATACTACAACTGATCTATTATCACCAAGAAGTGATTCAAAGCATAACTCAGTCAAATAATGCAATCAATCAGATCTAGACAGAAAATTGGCAAAACCTGACAGCAGTCATCCAAAAGCCATAACTCCTAAACTATTAGGCCTATGAACAAGAAATTTTAGGACAAGCTAGATATAGAAGTTGGATACAACTTTTATATATAACACATTTACATGCAACATCATTTTTCTAGGTAAATCATCATAACAACAGGGACTATGCCTGCAGCCATTTTCAGCATATAAGCAAAACATGTTTTCCCTTATTTATCACCTAAGCACACATAGGAATGAGCTATTTAGATAACTCCAAACATGATTACATGGTCATACAAGACTCATCTCAGACCAAAGCATGTTAAGGAATCACAAGAAACATATATGCATTCATTTGTCTTTAATTATTCACTCATTATTACATAAAAACTCATTATTTAATTATTTAAGTTATATGGTAAACATCTCAAATGAGTCCCAAGCTTTTATGAGAGCTAGGTGATTACAAATCATGACCAAGGTTCAAATCTTACCTGCTCAGGTTCCATAATTTAATTATTACAAAATAAACAAATCTATAATGCAATAAAGCATTGGAGAGCAAATTAAATATGAAACTCAACATTTTCTGAAACAATATGACCATATTATTGATTCTCAGGCTAACACAATATCATATAAAGGTAGTGGGACACCATTTTCCATTTTTACCACAATATATTATTTATAAAGCATTTAAATCTACTTAATAGGCATAAAACAAGATAAATCAAAAACTCAGCCATACATGCAACATAAATCATGAAATTTTAACCATACATTACACATCATTCAGACAGTATATAATTAAATTTTCATGCCATTTGGAGCAATACAACTCCAGTTACAAAAATAACAAGCAATTCAACCATTTATTTCCTATTTAAAAAGATTAATGTGAAACACCTTGAAAACAGTAAACAACATATATGTTTTATATTTTTATGAGCTAGTGCATGCCATTAGAAGCCTAACAAAATTGGAATCACACATGTTGGACTTCTATTTCTCAAAATATGACCAAAAGCAAGTTAATATATTATATAAACCACTTTTCAAAAACTATTTTATACAGCATAACAATAAACATGCATGGCACAAATGATGGATCTAACATGCAGAGCACTTCACCAGGAATCTAACAAAATAATTTTCATAATTTTTGGAGCTACCAAACTGGAGATATAAATTTCTAAAGAAAATACAAGATCTGAAGATTTGGGGCACATTTAACCAACGCGGGTCCCACTTGTCATAGACACAAAGAGATACAGAGAGCAGGCTGCTGTCCTTCTTCCCTGCAAATCGAACGAGCAGAGCAGAGGAGCGCGTCGCGGTTGTGACCGGCTCCTGCCTGTCGGCTCCAGCCAGCAGCGGCAGGGAAAGTCGGCCGCGGCCTCCCAGAGGCTTGGGGGTCCAGCGCCCGGCAGCCACCCAGCTCTGCCATGCAGCAGCGGCAGCAGCCGCGAGCAGCAGCAACGCCATTGCGACAGCGAACGCCGACGACGGAGAAAGCCAGGGAGAAAGCACAGCTCGTGCATCAGCAAGAGGAAAAAAAAGGCGATGGTGGTCACTGCTAGACGCAAGAGGGCACGGCAGCAAGGTAGCACGACGGCAGCGGAGCTCCACCGGTTGCCATGGTGGCCGTGCTCTCACCGCGCACTGAGGCCGCAGCAGAGACGAGAGAAAGCATGGAGATGGTTAGGAAAAGGAGCAGCGCGGTGGTGGCGAGCGAGGGAAAGTGGGAGAGGGAGCTCTGGTGCTTCTCCACACTGGGCAGAGGGTGAGAAACGAGGTGGGAGCTGCTGCAAATGGTGGGGGCGAGCTCTGAGCAAGGGCGCCGCGCGTCCCTGGTTGCAGCATTTCACCGAACACGTGGCGTACGCTGTTGGTCATGTTTGGACGGTGGAAAACGGCATATTCTAGTGAGATTAGGATCATGGCCCAAGAGACAAAGTTGTAGAACTCAGGCTGAGCTACGAGTTTCATTAAGGGAGCTCGGCCATTTGATAAAGAAATTAGCAGATAATTAGCTGTTAACTTGATGCTGCCAACAGCCTAATTACGATCAAAGATCGAGTGGCAACTCTTGTCAAACGAAGTCGGATTGACCTCAAATTTGAATATGCTGTGCTTCAAAGAGTTTATGACAACTTTTATATTTGGTCCAACTCAAGTTACTTAAAGAAATTTGGAGAACACGGGAAAGCCATGAAATCAACATCATTTTCAGACTTTGAATTTAATCAAGTCCTGTAATCAGATTTTTCTTCTGTCTTGTGTCCACTTTTTGAGGCACTTAGAGGTTGAATCATGACTTGGTCCAAAAATAACAATTGTTGTACTCCAAAATATCTGTAACTTTTATTTTGGGTCAAATTTCATTTCTTGCTCCAAAATAATATTTCCACTTTGGTCAAAGTAACATCATTAGAGAGCTCAATTTGGATATTTAGGCCAATTGAGGTATTTTCTTGACATTTTCTCAACATGAAACCTTCATGACTTTTGTTGTAGAGTTCAAGTAGAGTTGTTTGGTCAAGGTTGCAAGATTTGATTGACTTTGCATGCTCATCTTTCCTAAATCAATAAATCCAAACAAGTATATGATTTGCTATTTCAAGTGGATTCTTGATTTGGATCTTTATGAGACTCTTCCAATAGTCATGGTAGATGGACATGAATGTGAGACAGTGATCAAGATCATTTATTGACATAACTTGATTAGGTCCACGCTCGCTGGTTAGCTCATGACTAACACCTGGGGTGTTACAGCCTTCCCCCCTTAAAAGAATCTCGTCCCGAGATTCAGAACGTAAGAGCTTTCAAGGGTAGAGAAGCATGTCAGCCCCTTTTTTCAAGGCGGTGCTAGTACGAAGCTACTTAAAAATTCCATAGCGCTTATAGGCAAGGGTGATTACCTCATGGTTCACGATAAAGTGTGAATGGTAAAGGTTTGTTCAGTTGTCACTCTTGATAGATCATATACTTCCATTTACTTTGATGCAATTGCAAGAAAGATCATTAAGGATAGGACAAGTTTCCGATCATTCAAGAATTTTTAGAAGTTAACTCTTGGTTGAAGAATTTTCTTCATTGACTTCTATGAAGCATTGTTACTTTGGGGTGAATCCAAGATAACACTGCCAATTAATTTGGGAGGATTTCAAGACAACTCATCCCAATTAGCACTTTCAGCATGTAGGGTGTGAATTGGAGCGTCAAAGAGTAGTTTTCAAAACATCTTATTCTCTATTGAATATAGCATACACCACTATTTTCATATGGGATGGGACCATAGAAGAGGCAGACATTTGCTGAGGCTGAGAAAATTGCCTAACCAACATACAAGGTTCATGTCGGCTACAGACAAAGCAATTGGCGTCTGATGGAAAGCTACATAATATTCCATGTGTGCAGTTTTCTCTTCTCTAATGGCACACCTAATTATTTGAGTTTGTTGAGTGAACGATGAATGCGATGGCTGATTCTGTTGGCTCAGTGCTTCTGATGTCCATCCATAAGGGAACCCTCGTGTCTATGTAGCAACAGTCGTTTGGGTAGAGCCTGAGGTAACCTCTTCATAACTATTGTTGTAAGAAAAACAATGATAGCAGTCGCCATTTCTAACAAGATCCTTGAAAACAAAACACATATGCTCTCAATATGTATTTCAAGATTTGATCAATTCTTCCTGATTGGCCTGAGATATGCTATGCTGAAGATAGGACGAACTCTGGGTTAGTTTCATTATGTACACAAAGTTTTCTGTCACTCTGTGATAAAAGGCACAGAGGACATCAAGTGACAAGTGTAGGCATACAGATGCATATGGTTACACTCCATTCTCTTCCAATGCACAAGATTCTGGCAGGCATTTACTCGAGTAAGGTGATTCTTGTAAATGCTTCCAAAATGAGCTGAAAACTATAGTTCATGATCCGAGACAATGGTTTGGGGTACACCGTGCAGTAGCAAAAGTTTGTGTAATATGCAACTTGGCATACACATTTGCATGATGGTTAGTCTAGACAGACATGAATTGTGCAGTTTGATGAGACAAATCACAAATTCCTGCATAGAATCAAAAACATTTTTGTACACGAGGAAAACCGATGAGCAATCCCAAACTTATGTATTCTCATTTGCAGCCGAGAATAAACAAGATTGAAGCGGATTGGCAGGTTTAATGAGGTTGGTTGTGTAGAGTGTTTACTCACAAAGTTTTGAGAAGCAGTCCTCTACCAACAACTTGAGTACAACTTTCTTCATGATACAACCATGAATTAACAAAACCAACTTGTTGAACTACTTTTGACATTGGGTAAACCTTCTTATTTTTGCATCAGCAATCCGAGATCAGAGGGTTTCCAAATAGAAATCTGAAATATGTTGTTTGACATAATTCAACTTGTCTTCACTTCACACTCTAGGAGTTGAGTGGTAGAACACCTTGACCGATCAAGAATAAGGAACTAATTTTGATTTTTTTTAATGTCCTTTTTGTTGTCCATACCATAGAGTATCAAACAGGGCACCTGATTTCACCAAGATGTACTATGGTATTGACTTCATCTGTTGGGGTGTCTTTTGTAGCTCTTCACTAGGCTGAAACCATAGTTTGCACTACCTGAGTGATTGACAAAGATGGAATTGGCTTCATTATAGTAAGGCCTTGGAAGTGTGAGGGTACCACAAACAGTACCAATTGGCTTATAGGTTTTCTGGTATAGCATTGTTCTATAAGACATGGCCTTCAAAAACATGGTCAAACACTTCTTTATATCCCTGGAACATACTTGTTAGCATAGAACAACACTTCTTGATAGTGATCTATTTGGCTATTTCATGCATCCATTTCTTTATGTCAAACAGACTAATCCAATTGGCAATACATTGCTCACATGAGAGAGCGAATGAACAAACTTCTGCATTTCATCAGCAGAGGCAATCATCTCATCGGGCAGAAACTAATAACGGCCGGTCTTGTTCCTTCTTGATACAAGAACCAAATACACTTCAATGCTTAGCTACAGACTATTCTTCATACTGGGGTAACTAGTTAGTTGTCCCTAAAAAGGCTCTACATCTTCAGCTTCTGTAGCAAATGGTTGCAGATGATATACATGCACAAGGTCACCATCACGGTCAGCAGACATGAAGCAACACATGAGAAGATTTATTTTGACTGTATGATCTTCATGCAAATAGGTATTGAACTTGGATAGAAGCTAGTGGACTTGCAAATGACCTATCAGAAAACATATCACATCCTGTTAACTATTGCCTGACTGATACTTGTCCAACGTTAATGTTCATGTGCTCTTTCAATCCAACTATAATGGCATGTGCTGGTTGATATGCCCTAGTAGATCATGTCAGATTCTTTGTTTACCACATCTTGTAGTATGTCAATGTCGATGTCAGTGACTTGCTCTTCAAAGATCATTCTCTTTGTGACTTCTGCAGGAAGCTCTACTATACTTGATCCAACATACGTACCTTCTGATCGAACATCGGAGGATAGATTTAGTAGAGACTTTGCAAAAATAGATTAAGGAACATAGGGATAGATCAATTTAAATTAGAGACACCTTCAAAGATAGATTTAGGAAAATCCATGGAAGACAACACATTGGTATTACTTCATAATGGATTACGATTAGAGGCCGTGATACCAACGTGTGCCGAGAAGCACTACTTTATTGGGCGTCCCCACAAAGAGGTTCTTGGTTTCGTCACGGCACCATCAGTCAATAATCATAACACCACTATCAAACATGACCAACGAGAAATCTTAAGAAACATGGATAGATTGGGAGATACGAGATATTACGCATCGGTGTAGTTCTGCAATGTATCATGACCAGAGACCTTGATATTCGCACGTGCCGAGCAACATAGCCTAGTGGTTGCGATCCACAGGATGTCCTCGGTTTCGTCACAGTATCATCGATCACGGATCATAACAACATAAATGAACATACAACCAATGAGAAAATCATGCGTGGCAAGGATAGATTTGTGCAAGGATGACATTTCGCAGAGGGAAGGTAAGCTACTACAATCAATTATAGGGTTTATAGCCAACAAGAGCATGATTTGGCAATGAAAACATGAGTTAGAAGATAGAGTAGTTGCCAAAATAGCAGTACATGAGGCTTTGCTTCAGTCCCACGCGATTTCCATGTGTCTAGTATGGAGATTACCCGACCCATGATTTACAAGAGATTAAATAGAAGGAGGGAAAATCATGAGACAAAGATTGACAAGCATCTTGAGAAGAAGATAACCATAGACAACCAGATGTCTCATGAACCAACTATATACAACAATCATAGGTTGAGTCAACAAACATCATGATTCATACAGAAAGAATACAAGGAAAATAGGGAAGGAGAGATTTAACTCACACAAGATGGTTTCCTTTAAGTGAGTAACAAGGAGAGGGTCTAGATAGAAACATGGCATAAGAGAATTATAGGTTAGTTACCAAGAATAACTAACATGATATTCTATAATTCCACAAGCATCTCGCATCTATCAAGAAACCTTCAGACCATCCAATGGCGTGAGCTTGTGTACCATTAATTAGTACTAGGAGACTCTTACTGATCAACATCGCTAGGCCTTTAGAGAGATTGGGAAAACAACTTGATCATGGGATAGATTCAATGCATGATTTGTGAGATTGAATTAATAAAACCATAACATGATCCATAATGAAAAGATTACAAGGAAACTTCTGGGTAAGCTGAGAAGAGGTTCAAATCAAGGATTTGGGCAAACACTCCAATGAACATGATGTAGGCAAGCCTTGTGGAATGAAATCTAAACATTCTCTAGATATGGAGAAGACTGCTGGAAGTAAGGAACAGATTAGATCAAATCATTTGTAGGGGTGATCAATTTTGCATAACCTAATTTCCAAAGAAAAGATTATAAGATCTAATTTAACAGAGATCAAGCTATCATCATGACATCTAGAAGGACTAGAGGAGACACTCCAGATAGGATTTGGATAAGGCTTTAGATGAAAGAAAATACAGGCATGGTTTCATAGATCTTGAACAAGAACATATGACAACCATAGGCTAGCATTAAGAGAAAACTCAGGTGGGTCTATTGTGCCAAATGAAAAGCCTACAGGCAGAATTGGTTTAGCTTCTGACAAGATTTATGGTTGAGAAATACTTATAGAGGCTACTTAAAGGTTTAGCAACTCTTATGATTTCAAAATAAGCAAGGAAGAGAGGCAACACAAGTTGTAAACTTAATAAGGCTATTCAAACAACATAGAACAAGGATGAGAGAAGCATACTTATGCAACAAGCAACAATCACATGATGCAACAATCATGATGCATGCTCGTCCTATTCGTTCTCACTTAGTTGCCTATATAACATGGCAAATACGTTCTAAGTCGGTGGCATAACCTACGTACTCTCTCGGTATATAGCTGGTCGTTAACTACCATATACGCATTCGAGGTTAGCGTACCTGCAGAAGATTCATCTCAGCCTAACCCCACATGTATGCATGGCAATAAAAAGTACTTTTTGTTGGAAATGCTCCCATGAGCACTTGCGACCCCAAGAAAGTAATTACTCCATCATACTTCCATAAGTACACATATGAATCACATGTACTCACTTCAGTAACCATAAACACTCACCATAGATCGACGGTTGTTCGATCGTACACTCACATCTCACCTTACCTCATTCGACGTGGCACATTGGCCCATAAGAAGCAATAAGAAACCGACAGTTCATAATTATCCGTACGATAAAACCAAATGAACCGCAAATAGAAACATGATGCAATTTCCCCAAATTAGTACTTAAATAAGCCACCTAATAATCCTAATATGGGCTATAAGACTTGGTCCTTGGCACACTTAGTTTGTTCAAACCATTTGTTTAAAACACCTATATATAGCTATAAGTTGGTAATTAGTTTTGCAAACTCAAAACTTTTTATTTTTAAATACTCATGTGATGGTACATGCTGAATTTTTGCTCTGGTACCAACTGTAATAGAACCGACCAATTTATACGAGCACAAGTACAGCGACAGCTGTTTTCCCAGCTATCGAGCCACACTTGAGCCAATATAAACCCGGTAGTCCGTGAAATCTCGAAGGATTTCAAACTTTTACACAGTACATACCCCAAGGATCACAGAAACTCAGCAGTACACATACACATGATATATAGATTCACACATATTTCAAATACATCAGAGTACAAGATAAACTTTTACATAAAAGTTTAATAGCGGAAACGAAATCGTTTTACATAAGCTTAATTTCATAATACAGTGCCAAGTACCGACCAGTCACAGCAACATAGATGAGACAGATAACATGACCTTGCCAAGGTCTAGTCATCCTCTCCCGAAGGATAGAAGTAACTCTTTAGTCAACCAAGCATTCCTCCTGCAACATTGGGAATAAAACCCTGAGTACTCAATTGTACTCAGCTAGACTTACCCGACAGGAAGTAAATAAAAAGACTCTCAAGAATATGCAAGGCTTATTTAGTGGAGCTCAGAGGATAGCAACATTTTTGCATAAAAAGCATTACTACAATAATTCCTCAACTTATCAATTTTAGATATTATTCAGCTTCGATTTCAGTTCAGCTATTATAGCTAAGTTTTGCAGCTATACTAAGCAATCACTTGATATTATAGCAATCAATAAACCATAGCGATTTCTGATATCCACAGATATCAACCTCATCTCACCATAATCATTATGTTCAAGTTGTTAACCTCTACCTCACCAGAAGATCAGTTCAGTTTCTCACTAACCAGGAGAGATGGCGATTCGAATCGATTGTACCAGCTGGCAAATATGCCAATCACAAACCCTGTCAGCCGAGCCACTGGCTTCTTGGGTCACCGTTAAATCCTTCTGAGACACAATATGTCACGAGTTTGGCGGGGACCATATTCTCAGAGACCAACCCACTTGCAGGATGCATCAGGTCCCTGACCTGCCCTTGGTAAAATGGTGTCTCCGCACATACTTCCTACCTCCAGAATATGTCTGCCTAGTCGCACCAAAGCTCGGCTCAGAAAGAAATACTCGGCTTCGCGGTCAGAACGACTTATCTGGCCAGCTATGTGACGACGTCCTTCAATCTCAACTGATGCCTGGTGGCCTCAGTCCTAGTCGGCCGCAAGCAGCACCGAAGTCAACATGACCCATGTCATGCAGCTCCCTGCTACCTAGCCTTGATTCTCTCATTATTTCATTGCGGCATGGTGACACATATAGCCAACCATGTGGATCTCGTCAGTCACCACCTACACTCGCGGATGATAGGAAATCACCCGACTTTCTCGCGGATGACAGGAAATCACCCGACTTCTACCGGTCTAAGCAGGGCTAAGCATAAGATCGATCACCTGTCTAGTAATAGTATCAGGTTCACATATATAGTAGACAAGGTAGATATGCAGCAATGGTTTCAAACCAACTCCTATACTTAAATGCACAAACATACGATTTAATAAAGACCGGTGCATTTATAAAAAGAGATAGGTGGAGGCTTAGGGATGCTCCGGGGCTTGCCTGGGGTTCAGCACTAAGTTAGTGTTTGTTAGATGACACTTGTTCGACGAGCATTTCCCATCCAAGCACTCGATTAGTCCTTCCACCTTTGTGATTAGTCCACCACACCGTCTTGTGGTTAGTTCCATCACCATGTCCTTCACTCCACGTGTTCATCATCTATCGTACCTAAATGAGATGCACAATGCACATGTATGAATAAAAGGAAGTAATACAAGGCATGTTAATCTACAGTTACTGAACCATGAGATAACAAACACACCAAGCAAAGCAACATGGAAGCAATCATAATCTCACAAAGGCATTTTAAGGACAGCAGGACAGCAAGCATAAGATTTAACCATAACCCAAGCTATACACATCCAACCAGGGTGATCTAAACTTTTCTGGAAAGCTATTGAAATTGTCTAGAACTTTGGTGTTATCCTCTTCAGATGATTTAATTCATATAAAGGTCAAACAACACAAAGAAGACAGCTCTGTCCAGACTTGGACAGATTCTGTCCTCCCAACTCAAACAATCATAACTAGAGATTTAGACCACCAAAAGGATGATCATAGACAATTTGGAAAGACATAGAAATATACTACAACTGATCTATTATCACCAAGAAGTGATTCAAAGCATAACTCGGTCAAATAATGCAATCAATCAGATCTAGACAGAAAATTGGCAAAACCTGACAGCAGTCATCCAAAAGCCATAACTCCTAAACTATTAGGCCTATGAACAAGAAATTTTAGTACAAGCTAGATATAGAAGTTGGATACAACTTTTATATATAACACATTTACATGCAACATCATTTTCCTAGGTAAATCATCATAACAACAGGGACTATGCCTGCAGCCATTTTCAGCATATAAGCAAAACATGTTTTCCCTTATTTATCACCTAAGCACACATAGGAATGAGCTATTTAGATAACTCCAAACATGATTACATGGTCATACAAGACTCATCTCAGACCAAAGCATGTTAAGGAATCACAAGAAACATATATGCATTCATTTGTCTTTAATTATTCACTCATTATTACATAAAAACTCATTATTTAATTATTTAAGTTATATGGTAAACATCTCAAATGAGTCCCAAGCTTTTATGAGAGCTAGGTGATTACAAATCATGACCAAGGTTCAAATCTTACCTGCTCAGGTTCCATAATTTAATTATTACAAAATAAACAAATCTATAATGCAATAAAGCATTGGAGAGCAAATTAAATATGAAACTCAACATTTTCTGAAACAACATGACCATATTATTGATTTTCAGGCTAACACAATATCATATAAAGGTAGTGGAACACCATTTTCCATTTTTACCACAATATATTATTTATAAAGCATTTAAATCTACTTAATAGGCATAAAACAAGATAAATCAAAAACTCAGCAATACATGCAACATAAATCATGAAATTTTAACCATACATTACACATCATTCAGAGAGTCTATAATTAAATTTTCCTGCCATTTGGAGCAATACAACTCCAGTTACAAAAATAACAAGCAATTCAACCATTTATTTCCTATTTAAAAAGATTAATGTGGAACACCTTGAAAACAGTAAACAACATATATGTTTTATATTTTTATGAGCTAGTGCATGACATTAGAAGCCTAACAAAATTGGAATCACACATGTTGGACTTCTATTTCTCAAAATATGACCAAAAGCATGTTAATATATTATATAAACCACTTTTCAAAAACTATTTTATACAGCATAACAATAAACATGCATGGCACAAATGATGGATCTAACATGCAGAGCACTTCACCAGGAATCTAACAAAACAAGTTTCACAATTTTTGGAGCTACCAAACTGGAGATATAAATTTCTAAAGAAAATACAAGATCTGAAGATTTGGGGCACATTTAACCAACGCGGGTCCTACTTGTCATAGACACAAAGAGATACAGAGAGCAGGCTGCTGTTCTTCTTCTTCCCTGCTAATCGAACGAGCAGAGCAGAGGAGCGCGTCGCGGTTGTGACCGGCTCCTGCCTGCCGGCTCCAGCCAGCAGCGGTAGGGAACCGTCGGCCGCGGCCTCCCAGAGGCTAGGGGGTCCAGCGCCCGGCAGCCACCCAGCTCTGCCATGCAGCAGCGGCAGCAGCCGCGAGCAGCAGCAACGCCATTGCGACAGCGAACGCCGACGACGGAGGATGCCAGGGAGAAAGCACAGCTCGTGCATCAGCAAGAGGAAAAAAAGGCGATGGTGGTCACTGCTAGACGCAAGAGGGCACGGCAGCAAGGTAGCACAATGGCAGCGGAGCTCCACCGGTTGCCATGGTGGCCGTGCTCTCACCGCGCACTGAGGCCGCAGCAGAAACGAGAGAAAGCAAGGAGATGGTTAGGAAAAGGAGCAGCGCGGTGGTGGCGAGCGAGGGAAAGTGGGAGAGGGAGCTCTGGTGCTTCTCCACACTGGGCAGAGGGTGAGAAACGAGGTGGGAGCGGCTGCAAATGGTGGGGGCGAGCTCTGAGCAAGGGCGCCGCGCGTCCCTGGTTGCAGCATTTCACCGAACACGTGGCGTACGCTGTCGGTCGTGTTTGGACGGTGGAAAACGGCATATTCTAGTGAGATTAGGATCATGGCCCAAGAGACAAAGTTGTAGAACTCAGGCTGAGCTACGAGTTTCATTAAGGGAGCTCGGCCATTTGATAAAGAAATTAGCAGATAATTAGCTGTTAACTTGATGCTGTCAACAGCCTAATTACGATCAAAGATCGAGTGGCAACTCTTGTCAAACGAAGTCGGATTGACCTCAAATTTGAATATGCTGTGATTCAAAGAGTTTATGACAACTTTTATATTTGGTCCAACTCAAGTTACTTAAAGAAATTTGGAGAACACGGGAAAGCCATGAAATCAACCTCATTTTCAGACTTTGAATTTAATCAAGTCCTGTAATCAGATTTTTCTTCTGTCTTGTGTCCACTTTTTGAGGCACTTAGAGGTTGAATCATGACTTGGTCCAAAAATAACAATTGTTGTACTCCAAAATATCTGTAACTTTTATTTTGGGTCAAACTTCTTTTCTTGCTCCAAAATAATATTTCCATTTTGGTCAAAGTAACATCATTAGAGAGCTCAATTTGGATATTTAGGCCAATTGAGGTATTTTCTTGACATTTTCTCAACATGAAACCTTCATGACTTTTGTTGTAGAGTTCAAGTAGAGTTGTTTGGTCAAGGTTGCAAGATTTGATTGACTTTGCATGCTCATCTTTCCTAAATCAATAAATCCAAACAAGCATATGATTTGCTATTTCAAGTGGATTCTTGATTTGGATCTTTATGAGACTCTTCCAATAGTCATGGTAGATGGACATGAATGTGAAACAGTGATCAAGATCATTTATTGACATAACTTGATTAGGTCCACGCTCGCTGGTTAGCTCATGGCTAACACCTGGGGTGTTACAAGATTGACAACAGCCCCTGTGTTAGTTTTGCCAGACCTGAATAAGAAGTTCTTGATCTATTGTGATGCTTCCCGCTTAGGTCATGGTTGTGTCCTCATGCAAGAAGGAAGAGTTGTAGCATATGCATCAAGGCAGCTGAGGAAGCATGAGTTGAATTATCCTACTCATGATTTGGAGCTAGCAGCTGTGGTTCACGCTCTGAAGATATGGAGGCATTATCTGATTGGTCATAAGTGCGATATTTATACTAATCATAAGAGCTTGAAGTATATCTTCACCCAGTCAGAGTTGAATTTGAGGCAACGCCGTTGGTTGGAATTGATAAAGGATTATGATTTAGAAGTGCACTATCATCCTGGCAAAGCAAATGTTGTAGCCGATGCTCTTAGTAGGAAGAGTTATGCTAATGAGATTTGAGCAACCACTATACCAGCAGAGTTGTGTGCAGAGATGGAGCGTCTCAACTTGCGAATTGTGATCAATGCTGTTGAGATGGAGGTTGAACCCACATTGGAGCAAGAGATACGCAAGGCTCAGTTGGAGGATGAGAAGTTCAAAGAGATAGCAGAGAATATTGTGGTTGGAAAGTCACCCGGATTCAGGCTAGATGAGAATGGAACCTTATGGTTTAGAAAGAGGCTCTGTGTACCTGAAGTGAAATCCATCCGTGACGCTATACTGCATGAAGCTCATGAGTCAGCATATTCTATACACCCAGGAAGTACCAAGATGTATTTGGATCTGAAGGAAAATATTGGTGGGTTGGACTGAAGCGTGATGTAGCAGAATATGTGGCTATCTGTGATACCTGTCAGAGAGTTAAAGCTGAACACCAGAGGCCTGCAGGATTGCTACAACCGCTAAAGATACCTGAGTGGAAGTGGGAAGAAGTCGGTATGGACTTCATAGTTGGATTGCCACGTACTCAGAGAGGTTATGATTCAATCTGAGTAATTGTGGATCGACTGACTAAAGTTGCTCATTTCCTTTCAGTCAAGACCACTTATGGAGGTCCAAAACTAGCAGAGTTGTAATTGGAGAGAATAGTGTGTCTGCATGAGTTCCAAAGAAAATTGTGTCTGATAGGGGTACTCAATTCACCTCACATTTTTGGCAGAAGATACATGAGTCTCTAGGTACTAAGCTAAATTTTAGTTCTGCATATCATCCTCAGACTGATGGTCAAACTAAACGGATTAACCAGATTCTGGAAGATATGTTGAGAGCTTGTGCTTTGCAATATGGAACTAGTTGGGACAAGAGTCTGCCGTATGCGGAGTTCTCTTATAATAACAGTTACCAGAAGAGTCTCAAGATGGCACCTTTCGAAGCATTGTATGGATGCAAGTGCAGGACACCCTTGTTTTGGAATCAGACAGGAGAAAGTCAAGTGTTCGGACCGGATGTGTTAAGAGACGTAGAAGAGCAGGTCCAGACGATAAGAGAGAATTTGAGAATAGCATAATCTAGACAGAAGAGCTATGCGGATACACGGAGAAGAGAACTAGCTTTTAATGTTGGAGACTATGTGTATCTTAAAGTGTCCCCAATGAGAAGTGTGAAAAGGTTCAACAGCAAAGGAAAATTGGCACCAAGGTATATTGGTCCTTTCAAGATTCTAGAAAGACGTGGAGAAGTGGATTATCAGCTTCAACTTCCAGCAAGTTTGTCCGGGGTGCATGATGTGTTTCACGTATCCCAGCTAAGAAAGTGTTTGAGGGTACCAGAGGAGCAGGTGCTTGTTGAGGAAATAGTGTTCAAGGAGAATCTTACTTATGAGGAACATCCAGTGAAGATTTTGGAAACCGCAGAAAGAGTTACAAGAAGTCGAGTTATAAAAATGTGCAAGGTGCAGTGGCATTGGTATTTAGAAGAAGAGGCAACCTGGGAAAGAGAGGAAGATCTCAGAGAAAAATATCCTGAGTTGTTTGAGTAAGCACCAACCGAATCTCGAGGACGAGATTAATCTTAAGGCGGGGTAGAATTGTAACACCCAAATTTTGCATCATTTTTAAAATAGTGGGAATTGATTTAAATAGGTATTTATTGCCCATCTAAATGTAGGGGAAATATACTTTTCACCAAAAATAAAATCATTGTAGATTGAACAAATGTATGTTGCATTCATGCTGGAGCATTTCTAATTTGTATGGTATGGAGATTATTTGCATTTTTCAAGCATTCAAAACCTACATTTAAAATCCTTTTGAAAATCTAATTTGGAAATAGGAGGGAAATAGGAAAATGGAAAAGGAAAATAGCAAACCCTCCCCATCCCTGTCCTGGCCCGAGAGGAGCTTGGCCTGCTCGGCCTATCTCACCCTCTCCCCCTCTCTTCCTGTCTGGGCCCGAAGCCGAGGCCGGCCTAGCTAGAACTGAAGCCGCGGCCACCTTCCTCTCTGCCGCTGGCAAGCCGGGCCCGCGTGGCAGCCTCAATTCTCCCTCTTCCTTTCTTCCTCCTCTGGTTGAACCGAGAGCAGAGCACGGCCGGGCCGCCGCGGCCGAGCACGCGCGCGCGAGGCGTCCTTCTGCATCTGACAGCCCTGGCCCGCGCGCGGTCTTGCTGTCGCGTGGGTCCCACTGGTCGGCGCCTCCCCCTCCAATCCTCTCTGTCGTGACCAGAGCGCGCCCCCGAAACGAACAAGTCGAATTCGGCGCTCGCCGTCCCTGATCCGATCCCATATCTCCTAGGCGAATACAATCTCCTATCTACTCGTGCCTCGGGAGTACTTAAGCAGCACTGCACCCCGCAGCCGCAATCACAAAGCCCTAGCCGCCTCTATTCGCCACGCCCCCGCAAGAACAGAGCCGCCGCCAAGCTCAATTCATCAAGCTCGTCGTCGTTCTCTTTCCGGTGAGCCCTTACCGAACTGCACGTGATGGTGGTGAAGTTGCCGAGCCCTTTATCCTTTTGAATCTTGCACTGACTGCCCTCTCCAATCGTTTCCAGAGCGCCGCCGGCCGAGTTCCGCCCGTCGCCGTCGAACTCCTGCTCCCAGAGGATTTCCGTCGAATTGGACCGGTTCCAGAGCTTCGTACCGAGGTTAGGATCCTCCCCAACCTATTCCCTTCCGTTTTCGTGCACCAAATCGCTGCCGGTCACCATACCGCCGCCATGCCACCGCCGCCGAGCGCGCTGCTCTCTCCTCGAGCCGTAATCGCCCGTCCCGATGCCCTAGACGCGTTCCCCATCGAGGTCTCGTCCCCCCAAACCTTTTCCCATGGCTAACGGTGCCCTATGCGCCATTTCCGAAAAGCGCCGCCCTACTCTGGCCATGGCACCGCCGCCGTCGGGCTCTGTTCCGGCCGGCCGCCATCCTTACCCCCTTCCCTTTTAATCCTAACCGTCCACGTGTGATCTGGCGGCCGAGAGAACCCGATACCCTTTCGGCCGGGAATTTTGCAAAAACCCCCCCGACGTTTTTAATGTACAAACCCGTAGTCCCTTGGCGTACTCGGTAGATTATGTTTTCACACTTAGAAGGCGTATTCCCTCTCGGTAATTAGAAAACCCTGTTTTCTGAAATTACAGTTTTGCCCCTGCTCTTATACTGGCTATAATTTTCACGTTTTAGATCCGATTCGAGTGATTCAAATTGCGTTGGATTCATAATTTCAAGATCTAACTAATAGTACTACTGTTGTTTATATTTTCAAATTTTAAAATTTGAGTTTAGATTTAATTAATTATTATTCTATTGCAAAGCTTGTTTAATTCATAACTTCCCGTTTTAAATCCGAATTGCGCAAACTTTATATCAACGTTATCGTAGCGATGAGTAGATTAGTTTTATAAACTTTTTTATTTATTTTCTCTCTGTTGGTGTACTGTTCTATTGAAAACTCTTGTTTGTATGCATGATTGCCCCTGTATGCGTGTGTGTTGATATGATGGATCGAGTATAGACGGTGAGCTTTACATGGGTGATCAAGATCAGTACTTCGATAACCCGGATCACCAGGAGTTTGCTGATCAAAGCAAGTATTAGCATGGACCCTCCTTGTTTTCCTATTCACCAAATGCATGTGTCTTCCTTGTTAACCTTAGATGCTCCCTAGTGTTGTTATCTTATTCCTTGTCACCTATGGGTTTGTGCGTTGGGTAATTTATGCTAGCGCTCTATTGGAATCATGATCATGTAAACCAGATTAATTGGATATGCAATGTGATTAAAAGATGTCTTTTTAGCAACATGGAACTAGGGGAATCGAGCATAGTTTTATGATGCTCTAAATCCTTCACCTTTGCTAATGATCTATAAGTATGACACCAGGATTGACAGTGCAACTATGAGGGCTATATGGCTCTAGTTTTAGTCAAGTATGAGCACTTTTTCTAGCTTGTTAGAGGTTACCGAAAGGCGTGATGGGGCCTGACGACTCGGGTATAGTGCGGCTCCTGTCCGAGTGTGTATAACCTGCGTGACCTTGTGCCACGACGAAGGGGGCCTCTACATCTGCTTACCGGGTCCCTAGCGGCCCTAACTTGTTGGGTGGAGTACTTTGAAAGACTTCATAGTGAAACCCTGCTCTCTCACGTTGGTAGTGTTATGGGAGTAATTAACCCGAGCAAATGGGAATCACGGCTCATAGTGAAAGTGCACAACCTCTACAGAGTGTAAAACTGATATACTAGCCGAGCTCACGGTCACGAGCAGCCTTGGATGTCTTATGGAGTAGTTATCCTTTGGGGTGATGTTTACTTGTTGCTAATCTATTTATTGCTACTCATTAATTATGTTTACTATGATCATGAGAATGGGCTTATTCACTTGTTGCTATCCAACTGCATAAAAGGTGATCAATTAAAAGCAAACTGCTGTTAAACCCGTGTCGACCTTTTGAGCCTCATGAACCCATGCTAGTCTTGTTGAGTACGACATGTACTTATGCTTGTTTATTTTTCATTGCTTGGTTAAAAATCCCAGATGGGTAACAGATGGTGATAATGATGAGGACTACCCAGAGGCCTTCTAGACTTGTGCTTCACCAGTCGACGTCCCTGTGTGATGGAGCTTCCGCGAGAGTTATCTTTATTTTCCGCTGTGTAATGACTTTGATATTATTCGCTATGTATTAAACATTGGTTATGGTACAATTTATGCAATTTGTTGGCTTATGTGTGTGACTGATCTCTGGGCGCACATAAGTTTATGCATCCCATTTTATCCTTAAAATTGGGTGTGACACCTCCCGCGATCTGCTGAACAAATGGCGTCGAGAGAAGGAGAAGGCCCACCGGAAGCAGCTCGAAGAGGAAGAATATCGAAGATGGGTTCGTGATGAGGAGGAGGCCCACTTCCAGGAAGAACTGGGTCGCCGCTGGGAGGAACAAGAAAGTCACTGGCATTGCCTTTTTTTTTTAGGCATTGTTGGAATGAAGGTCTGAGATTGCCGACTCTGCGCAATTGCCTGGAGTGCAGCGATCAATACCGAGAGTACAGACACTCTCAGACCAACCGCCGGTCTGTGCATAAGAGGCTTGGGCGTCCACATGATATGCAGGATCGGCGCGAAAAAAGAGACCTGCGCGATCGGCTCAGCGAAGCGGTAGTTGATCACCAAGAGCCGGTTTGGCAGGGGAATCAATGGTGCCCTGGGGACTTGACCAAGAGCCAGAGGCGCCGCGTGTAATGCCTCAGGAATAGGGAGCTCAAAGCAGAAGGCCGCACGAAGCAAATCTGGTGGGAGAAGCTTCCTCAGTACAAAGGGAAGGCAACAGCCGATGCGCAGATGGTGTTTGTGTTTCCGGCTGAATTCAGGGCGTCTCGAGCCAAGAAGATTGAGGTTCTCTCTGATTCTGATGAGTCAGAGTCTGAGCAGGCCACTCCAAGCTGGTTTTCAGTGTAGCAGGCTGCATTTGGCAAGCCGCCCAAGCACCGGCACCTGAAGGCCCTGTATCTCAAAGGATATGTCGATGGGATGCCCATGACCAAGATGCTAGTCGATGGTGGCGCCACCATCAATCTCATGCCCTACACCACATTCCGCAAGCTGGGCAAGGGCCCTGATGATTTGATCGAGACTGACATGATGCTCAAAGATTTCGGGGGCAACTCTTCAAATACCCGGGGGGCAATCAATGTTGAACTGACAGTCGGGAAGAAGACACTGCTCACCACCTTCTTCGTGATTGACAGCAAGGGTTCTTACAGTCTGCTACTTGGGCGTGATTGGATTCATGCTAACTGCTGCGTGCCATTCACCATGCACCAATGTGTGATGCAGTGGCATGGTGAGGAGGTCGAAGTGGTCCCGGCCGACGACTCGGTGAGTATAGCCGCAGCGGATGCTGCCTACTGGGAAGCCGAGGATCATGATTGTTTCTCTGGCAAGACTTGGGAAGAAGGCTCCATCAAGGTCAGCGATGAGAGTCGACAGCCAGTTAGGGCAATCGGCTCTGAGTCTTTTTATTAATGGACAATCCGATCGATGGCACCGAGGGCAAGCTTGGACAGGGCTTTACGTCGGCCGACAAACTTGAAGAAGTGGACATTGGATCTGGTGATAGGCCAAGGCTAACGTATATTGCTGCCAATCTTGATCCTGAGTTTAGGCGAGAGCTGATTGACTTATTGAAGGAATACAAAGACTGCTTCGCCTGGGAGTACTACGAGATGCCCGGCTTAGACAAATCGATTGTCGAACACAGATTACCTATCAAGCCCGGGTTTCGGCCTTTCAAGCAGCCGCCATGACGATTCAAGCAGGATTCATTACATGACATCAAGGCTGAGATTGAAAGGTTGCTGGAAGCCAAGTTCATTTGAGCTTGCCGATACGCCGAGTGGGTATCGAATATTGTCCCTGTGTACAAGAAGAATGGCAAGTTGCGGGTCTGCATCGATTTAAGGGATTTAAACAAAGCTACCCCAATGGACGGTTACCCAATGCCGATAGCCGATATGTTAGTCGATTCGGCTGCAGGGCACCAGGTCATCAGCTTCATGGATGGTAATGCTGGCTACAATCAAATTTTTATGGCTGATGAAGATATTCCTAAGACTGCTTTTAGGTGTCTTGCTGCTATCGGTTTGTTTGAGTGGGTTGTAATGACGTTTGGTTTGAAAAATGCCGGTGCAACTTATCAAAGGGCTATGAATTATATTTTTCATAAGTTGATCGGCAATTGTGGAAATTTACATCGATGATGTAGTTGTGAAGTCCAAAAGCTACAAGGAGCACTTAGCCGATTTGAAGGCTACACTGGAGTGTACTCGGAAGCATGGCTTGAAGATGAATCCTAATAAATGTGCTTTTGGGGTGTCAGCAGGCGAGTTTCTGGGTTTCATGGTACATCGCAAGGGAATCGAGGTCGGCAGCAAGAGCAGGAAGGCCATCGATCAGCTTGTGCCGCCGACTAACAAGAAGGAATTGCAGTCCTTACTTGGCAAGATTAATTTCATCAGGAGATTCATTGCCAATCTGTCAGAGAAGGTGCTGCCGTTCTCACCACTGTTGAAGCTAAAGGATACTCAGGAGTTCAAATGGAGTGACGTACAGCAAAAAGCTTTCGATGAAATCAAGCAATATATGAAGTCTCCACCTATTCTGGTACCGCCACAGGCAGGTAAGCCATTCAAGCTGTACGTGACAGCCGAAGACCATACAATTGGATCGGCCCTTTTTTAGGAATTTGAAGGAAAGGAGAGTGAAGTTTTCTATCTGAGCAGAAGGCTTTTGGATCCTGAAACAAGATACACACCAACAGAGAAGCTGTGCTTGTGCTTATTCTACTCGTGCACTAAGCTGAGACATTATTTGCTATCGGCCGAATGTGTGGTAGTTTCCAAGGCCGATGTAATCAAGCATATGTTGTCGATGCCTATCCTGAATGGATGGATCGGGAAGTGGATCTTGGCTCTTTCTGAGTTTGAGTTGAGGTTCGAGTCGGCTAAGGCAGTCAAAGGTCAGGCAATAGCCGATTTCATCACCCAGCCTCATGAGGGCGCCGTCGGTATAGTTGATGTGGCGCCGTGGACCATGTTCTTTGATGGATCATCTTGCAAGCAAGGCGGAGGTGCTGGGGTAATACTGATATCACCTCGAGGTCAACGGTTTGAATACGCTTTCCAGATCGGGCCAACGGTGACAAACAAACAGGCTGAGTATGAGGCGATTTGGAAGGGGTTTCAGCTTCTGCATGAAGCAAAGGCCGACGTAGTTGAAGTTTTTGGAGATTCACAACTAGTCATCAACCAATTGCTTGGCCTATTTGAGTGTAAAGACGACGTACTTCGAGGTTATTATGATCAGTGCCAAGCCTTGATCAGAGGGTTCTTTGTAATACCTCTGGTATTGCAACTTAATTAATCTGCCATGTCATCATATTTAAGTTAAGCATTTGCTTATGATTGTGCTTAGGGCCTAGAGTGATTTATTTTCAGCTAGTGATTGATTGTGTAATTAAGTCCTTAATCAAATTCAGAATAAAAATTAAATAGAAATCAAATTAAGCCCTAGAGTTGGCCTAAAACCCTAATTCAAAATCTATAATGAATCTGATGAAAGTGTCTTAATAAAAGTTGTAGAGCTTTTAAATTGGAACAACTTTTATTTTTGGAGATTTTGAAGTTATATTATAAAAACTCAAATTACTATATTGAAATTTACATTTGAAACTTCAATTTCAAAAATATTAAGAATCTTCAAAAACTTCCTTAATAGAAGTTGTCAAGCTCACTGAGTAGAACAACTTTCATGTTTACCAATTTTCAAGTTGTTGAGAAGAATCAAAAGTAATTTTTAAATTTCAGTTTAAAATTTAAAACCTAATTCTACCCCCTTTTGTATAAATTCAAATTGGTGCAGAATTTGAACATGGTGTAAAAAGCAAAGATGTTCTAAATAAAGTTTGGCACAACTTTTATTTTTGGAGCACCTACTGTAGCTGCACGGTTTGGGAGGAATTCAAAATTTTTAGCTGTTGACCCCTGTCTGAGCTACAGTACCGGGCCCCCCTCCCTGTTCCGGCCGCGTGGCCGCGAGTACGCGCGCGTGCTGCGCCGTACGCCGGCGATGTCTGGCCGGGGCATGGCCCCGTCGCCATCGAGCCACGACCGCCTGAGGGCCCCGGACCTATCCCGGCCTTATCCCCAAGCTCCGGCTGTATAAAGGCGACGGTCGCGTCCGTTTTCCCCCTCCCACCCCGTTCGGTCGCCGGCCAATTCGTCACCTCTACGACCATCTCCACCTTTTCCCTCATGCAGTAGTCCGATTAGGTTCATTGCGCATCTCCTGAGCCGTTTGTGTTGGTCGATTGTAGTCGGAGTCCGCCACGCGTTTCGGTTTCTTCCTCTGCTCCGGCCGAGCACCGCCGTGGGCGGCATCGACGCGGCTAACCCATCTAGGTGAGTTCCTCTCCAATTCGGCTGGTGTTTTGTGCTCCATTCGGTGTCGTGATGCTCATGTCCCCGCGGGTTCCGTGTTTGGGGCCTTAGGTACCTCGGAACAGGACCTCCCCGTGGAGTTCGCGCCGCCCCGTCAACCTTCATTGGCGTTCTCGCCTCCCCGTACCATCGCGGGTCGAGCCTCCTAGCCAGACCAAACCGCGGTGAGCCCCTGAAGCCTTAACACGATTAATCTTGGTCGCTTCTAGCTTGAGCTCGCCGGCGTGTGGTTTGCCGCCGTCGCCGAGCCACCATTGTTCCCGACGAGCTCGTCGCCGGGCGTATTTAGTCTTCTGGGAGTCTTTGAGTAGTGTCCTAGGGCCGTTCGCATCGTTCGGTGGTGTTTCCCTCACCGGAGGGGCCGTCGGCGGCGAGCCGCGGTGCTCGCACGCGCGCGGGCGCCGGGAGGAAGAAGGGGGCGGGGGAGTGAGAGACTGACGGGTGGGGTCACCTCGTCAGCGGCTCGGGAAGGCGCGGGCACGCGGGCACGCGCGCGCGGCCGCGGCTGGGCCGTGCTGGGCCTGCTCGTTTGATTGGGCCGAATGGCCGTTTTTTTTTCCCGGCCGATTATTTAGAGCTTTTCTCTTTTTAATTAAAATGAATAGTGTTAGCTTTTAATCTTTTTGTGTGGATTAATCTACTGCACCAAAAATTATGAAAATATTTATGGATACTCTCTGTGATGTGTAGAATTTAATAAAAATATTAAAGTTGGGGTTTAAGTGCTTTCTGTATTAATTAAAAACCAGCACATTAAATGATAAATGAAACTTTGGTGATTTTTAATAATTTCTGTGTTGTTCCAAAAATCAAGAAATTTATTGTGCCACTGTTTGGTACTGAAATCTATCTGTTGGTGAAATTTGGCATCAAATGGAAATAGTTAAATATTTATTAAACTATATGTTAGTTTAAATGATTAATAATAGGAATAGGAAATGGCATAATTATTGAATGGTATGATTTTTGGATTGATTGAGATTCTAGGTCAATCACCTTTATGACCTAGGGCATTGTGAATTAGAGTAATCATGGCTAGCCTATGGTAGGATCTTGATCACGTGTGTGCATTACTTATTATTTAATTTTTATCTGTCATTTCATGTGCATCGCATTCATACATTCATTCATTGCAAACGTGTAGTGACCGAGAATCCGGAGGTAAAGTCTGAGGGTCCATCTGAGGAGACTGCTCAGGAAGCTGTGCAAGGATTTGATATTTGTGGTACTGACCCGGACCCGACACTCTACACAATCCAAGGCAAGCCCCGGTGCATTTGCCCTCTCCTTGTTATTTAAAAAAAAAATTATTTATTGCCTGAGTTAATTAAGTGCATTAGGTCAATAGGAGTTGAGTGATAACCAATTGATGCATTTCCATCCTTGAATACCTGACAATACTTGAAAACCTGATTTATTAAAAAGTATTGCAAAAATGCTTAGTCATGCTCAAGGATTAGTTTTGCGAAAATGCTATTTTGAACTGTGATGAGATTAATCGAATGAATCACTTTATGGGAATGGTATGTCCTCGTTGGTTGGCAGTGTTCCTAGCTAGTTCATTGTCAATCACCGGGATGGGTTGTTCCGTTTGGTCGACCATCTGTTGGGTTAGAGTCCCAACGATCCTCACCATCGGAAAGGGATGTGAAAACCGGGTAGTTACCAGCGTATTTGGGTTAGAGTCCCAATGCATGGTTTCTAACGGAAAAATATTAGGGATCGTTCGTTGTCAGGCCTGCTGTGATCAAGATTTTGCAACTAGCCACATACTACGGAAAGCCTCTGACTCCGGTGGCTCTACTGCTGGAACCGACAACCACGCACTGGGAGTGGAGAGATGGCGAGAGTAGCGTGTACCCTCGTGGCCATCGTGCCTGGAGACGAGAGGAGTACTGTGCTCTCGGGTGGCGCAGGACCGGTTCCGGGGTATGAAAAGCCATGGTAGGCGGGGTTGGCGTATGCATGCTTAAGTGCTACATACGCAGTGTGGATAGGGATCCCCAGCTGGGTATTAATCGATTCGAATCATCGTTGCTCCTCGGTTATGGAGACTTGATCCTCACCCCTACATCGGATAGTGGTTCGGAACTAGGATTGTTTTTGAATGGATAAAGCAAATGAAAGAATGATGATATATGAGAAAGAACTTGGAGATATGTTTAATGATGAATTGTATTATTAAAATAAAATATTGAGATAGGACTAGTAATGCTTTTCCGCAAAATTCTTGAACTCTTGCTAAAGCCTTACCTTGACTCCCCTCAGCCTGCATTCCTGAGTCTAATTTTACACTTTTAGTCGGGTAAGTCTTGCGGAGTACCCCATGTACTCAGGGTTTGCTAACCCCGTTGCAGGAGGGCAGCAGGAGACCGAAGTTTGTCTCGCTCCGTGCTGCGTCACCATTGTCCAGGAGAGTGAAGAAGAATAAGGTTGAATCCTTGGGCAGGGTTTGTGTAATATTTATCTATCTGTCATACTGTTGCTCCTACCGCTACTGCTACACTTTTAATTTATGGTCTGTAATTACTGCACCTAATTCTATTCGAACACTGGTCTGTAATATTAAGTAGTATTTACTCTTCCGCAAATTTTACTCTGATGTATTTTGTTATGAAATGTTGTAACTCTGTAATGGCTTCGCAATGGGATCCTGTCGGAGAACGGGTGCTTATGTAGCCCGGCACAGCCCGCCTAGGTCATCTGGAACATGGGCCCGGCTGTCAGATGTCATTAGTGACGTTGACAGGTGCCTGTGGGCCACGTGATGTAGGCGGTTCTGTTACAGCTGGTATCAGAGGATTCAATTGCAAAATCATTGCAAGTTACCTTTCGAAAACTTCAAAATGTTTTGGATCATAAAAACTTAAACTGTTATTTTGAGTCCAAACTGCTTACAATCTTACCTTACTCAGTAGTTCTTATCTTGTTCTGTAATTTATCTTATTATGGTTATGGTAGCAGGTGGAATAACATTATTAACACTAGCCCTATGTTCAAACTAATTATGCTTTGATTTGTATTGCATGATTTAAAATTCGTAAGTACGTGCATGCATCATGATAATCACCCATGTTAATATCTTCCTCCTTAAAAGTGGGTATATGGGTTAGGAATTATCACACCTATTCTTGCTAGCCTATTATAACTTCACTAATTCAAACTTACTTTTCCAACTGGCACGATCTAAGTTGACGGCGTGCAAGATGACTGGCCCTCGCGGAGTCCCGTGCCACCAGTTGGCACCCCGTGATAGTGAAGAGGCGTCCGGCAGCCGTCCACCCCGCCGCAGCCGCAAGGAATTGAAGAAAGAAATCAAGGAGCTGCACCGAGAGATAAACCTCATGAGGGAGGACTTCCAAGTGGCCCGGGCTGATCATTACTGGGATGTGAGGACCAACAGAGACCTACGACGGGAGATCGACCGCCTGACTCAAGAGAGGGATCAGGCTTTGGAGCAAGAGGGCGTGGCACGTGATCGGGTTGAGGAGCTGGAGGGGTACGTTGAGAACCTTGAGTGGAACAACGGCATGCTGCACGAGGAGGTGCATAGGCTGAACGATCAGCTTAACCCAATTCTGATTCCACGAGAGGAGGAGCCTAAGGAGGGTGTGGTCATAGGACCCGATGAGGAGTATTATGACAGTGAGGCTTCAGAGGACGGTTACCTTGAGGCAGTCGACCCAATGGAGGATGTAGTCATCGAGGAGGACGACGAGGAGGAGGTTGTCGTTATCGACTAAGCTAGTCTTAGGACTAGTAAGGTTTAGTCTTCTGTATCCGAATGTCGTAATCGTAGTGCCAAGAACCGTAGTCTGGGTGGAACTGGTTGTGATTTGTGTGTGTTGAACCTTGTTATATTTGGTGTTTTAAGTTGTAATGCTACTATATGTTTAATTATGCAATGTGAGTCCTTAGTGGTTGTCTTAAAACAGATGGTCAACACTCGCTCGACTGGTGCTGGTACTTCTGACGAAGGAGCTGCTCCCTATCCACCACCCATTCCACCAACCTTAGCAGATGCCATCGTGGCCCTGGCTAATGCAGCCAACGTCATGGCCCAAAACCGAGAAAATCGTGGCGGGCGTCGAGGCCGCCGCGAAGATGAGGAAACCACCTATGTGGACTTCACTGAAACCCATCCACCAATATTCACAAAAGCCGAAGAACCCTTGGAGGCTAATGATTGGCTCTGTACTATGGAGCAGAAATTCAGCTTGATCCGCTGCACGGAAATCCAAAAGCCACTATTCGCGGCTCAGCAGCTGCGTGGTCCGGCCAGTGCCTGGTACGCCAACTTGTTGTCTGCACAGCCCGAGGGGCATTAGCTTACTTGGGCAGAGTTCCGCGAAGCCTTCCGCGCACATTACATCCCAGCGGGTGTTGAAAATAAAACTTGGCCAGTTCTTAGCTCTGCAGCAGAAGGATTCTTCTGTGATGCAATATGTGAACCAATTCAACCATCTTGCCCAGCATGCTCCCGAACACACCAATACTGACCAAAAGAAGAAAGATTGCTTTGTCAGGGGCCTAAACTTCAAGATCCAGCGTAGCTTATCTAACAACCTCAACTGCTCTTACCACGAAGCTGTAAACAGCGCCATTGCTTACGAAGAAAGTGATCGTAAGCATCAGGATGAGAAGAAGAAAAAGAAATCAGGATTCTCTAGCGGTCAAAAACACCAAAAGATCATCTATCATCCTGCGCACCACAACCGCCCAGCTTACCCTCAGCAGCAGGTCGTGGTACGCACCGCGGCTACCTCTCATACCTCAAACCAACAGAACACCACTCAGCCGAATGCCCCAGGCGTTCGTATCAATACACCTCAGACCATCTATAATCACCCTTGCTACAACTGTGGCAAATTGGGACATTGGGCTCGTGACTGTCCATATCCCAAGAAGTACAATCAAAATGCCCAGAAAGGCCCTAGACAGCAGCATCAGAATCAGCACCGTGGCCAGCAGCACCAGGCTCAAAAGGTCAAACTTGTCAAGAAGGCAGGACATGTCTATTATACTCATGTGGATGACATCCCTGCAGGAGAACCCATCATGATGGGTAGGTTTCCTGTCGCCAGCCACCCTGCTATTACACTTTTTGATTCTGGTGCATCACATTCATTCATCAATCGTACATTTGTGGTAAAACATGAGATTCCAATTGGAGAAATAAAGGAAAACTTCCTTATACATTCGCCCGGAGGGCGTATAAATACTAAGGAGGTAGTGCATCGAGTACCTATCGAGTTGGGCGGGCATATATTCCCAACCACCATGATAGTACTCAAGGATCAGGACATAGATGTCATATTAGGTTTGAATTGGATGTATCAGCACAAGGCACTGATAGATGTGCTGAATAGAACCATAAAGGTCAGCATACCTGGTAGTCAATATCAACTTCTTATCCAACTGCCACTACCCGTGAGAATGATTGAGAAGACAGTGCAGAGATTGTGTGCCACCTCAGTCCAAGAAATCCAAAATATTCCGGTAGTCTGTGAATTTCCGGATGTATTTCCTGATGATCTACCCGGTCTGCCACCTGACCGTGACGTGGAGTTAGCTATTGAGTTGAAGCCAGGAACTGCACCTATATCCCCCAGAGCCTATAGGATGCCTCCCAAGGAATTGGCTGAGCTTAAAATTCAACTGCAAGATCTGCTTGATAAGGATTTTATCAGACCTAGTTCATCTCCTTGGGGTTGTCCTGCTATATTCGTGAAAAAGAAGGACAAGTCACTCAGACTCTGCGTCGATTATCGCCCACTCAACGAGGTCACCATTAAAAATAAGTATCCTTTACCTCATATTGACCTACTCTTTGACCAGTTAGCTGGAGCCAAGGTTTTTTCCAAAATTGACCTTAGGTCTGGTTACCACCAAATAAAAATCTGTCCCGAAGATGTCCCCAAAACTGCATTCACCACCAGATACGGCCTTTACGAGTATCTGGTCATGTCTTTTGGCTTAACCAACGCACCTGCCTATTTCATGTACTTCATGAACTCTGTCTTCATGCCTGAGCTTGACAAGTTTGTAGTCGTGTTGATCGATGACATCCTTGTTTATTCCAAAACCCCTGATGAACATGCCAACCACCTTCGTATTGTCCTAACCCGTTTGAGGGAACACCAACTATATGCCAAGTTTAGCAAATGTGAGTTTTGGCTAGATCGAGTTCCTTTTCTTGGTCACATTTTATCAGCTGAAGGTGTATCCGTGGATCCGAGCAAGGTGGAGGAAATCTTAAATTGGAAGCCACCAACCACAGTTCATCAAGTCCGTAGTTTTATGGGAATGGCGGGGTATTACCGTTGGTTTATTTCAGACTTCTCAAGAATAGCCAAGCCCATTACCAATCCTGTTAAAGAAGCAAGTCAAATTCGTCTGGTCGCCAGAATGTGAGAAGGCATTTCAAACCTTGAAAAAGTTGTTGACCACTACACCAGTACTAGCTCAACCAGACATAGAAAAGCCCTTTGATGTGTACTGTGATGCTTCTGGTACCGGACTTGGTTGTGTCTTGATGCAAGATGGAAGAGTCATTGCTTATGCCTCACGGCAACTCAAGCGTCATGAGGAGAACTAACCCACTCATGATTTGGAGTTAGCAGCTGTGGTACATGCCTTGAAGATATGGCGTCACTATTTGCTGGGCAGTACCTGCAATGTATATACAGATCATAAGAGTCTGAAATACATTTTCACCCAAGAAGAGTTGAACATGAGACAGCGAAGATTGCTCGAGCTAATCAAGGATTATGATATTGAAGTGCATTATCACCCTGGCAAGGCGAATGTGGTCGCCGATGCACTCAGTCGGAAGGTGCACTGCAATTGTTTGACAGTCAATCCGTATGATCTATCCTTGTGCTATGAGTTGGAAAAATTAGGGATAGAAATAATTCCACAAGGCAGTCTGACCAATATTAGCATTGAAACACCCATCCGAGATGAGGTTATTGCTGCTCAGCGGGAAAGTAAAGGAATCAAGCACATCAAGGAAAAGGTTCAAGCTGGCAATTCAGATTGCTTCCAGATTGATGATGATGGTGTCGTGTGGTTCAAGGATCGTCTGGTAGTTCCAAAGATGCCGGAGTTGTGACAAAAGATCCTTGACGAAGCACATTTGACAAAGTTTTCCATCGATCCTGGCAGCAACAAGATGTATCAGGATTTAAGGCAAAAATTCTGGTGGACAAAAATGAAGATAGAGATTGCTCGGTATGTCGCGAGATGTGACACCTTGCCAGAAGGTGAAAGCTGTCCATATGAAACTTGGAGGAGAATTGCAACCATTGCCTGTCCCTGCATGGAAGTGGGAAGACATCAGCATGGATTTCATCGTCGGATTACCTAAGACTTCAAGAGGTTTTGATTCCATCTGGGTTATTGTGGATCGCCTCACCAAACAAGCTCATTTTCTACCTGTCAAGAAGAAGTACAGGGCACTGGCATATGCAAAGCTTTATATTGAAAACTTAGTGAAGTTGCATGGTGTACCGAGGACCATCATTTCTAATCGGGGTACCCAGTTCGTCTCCAAGTTTTGGCGAGCTTTCCACAAGTCCTTAGGTACAAAGCTTCTGCATAGCACTGCCTACCATCCGCAGACGGATGGGCAGACGGAAAGAGTCAACCAAGTACTGGAGGATATGTTGAGGGCTTGTGCGCTCAATTACCCTGACAAGTGGGATGACTGTCTGGCATTGGCAGAATTCTCGTACAACAACAGTTATCAAGAAAGCATCAAGATGGCTCCATTTGAGGCAGTCTACGGTCGAAGGTGCCGAACCTCACTGAATTGGTCTGAACCTGGAGAAAGATGGTTTTATGGCGTGGATTTGGTCAACGAAGCCGAAGAAAAGGTTAGGCAGATCCAAGAAAATTTGAAAGTAGCACAGTCTCGACATAAAAGTTATGTCGATAAAAGGCGTCGACCTTTGGCATTCAAGATAGGAGACTGTGTATTTGAAGGTATCGCCAATGAAAGGAGTCAGTCGATTTGGCGTCAAGGGCTAGTTGGCCCCGCGTTATGTTGGACCCTTCTTAATCATAGAACGCGTGGGAAAAGTAGCTTATAAGCTGCAGTTGCCAGAGCATCTTTCGGAGGTACACAATGTATTCCATGTGTCACAACTCAAGAAATGTCTTCGAGTACCTGATCAAGTCATCGAAGTGGAAGGAGTGGAACTTGAACCTGAGCTGACATACTCGGAGTATCCTATTCGAGTTTTGGACATAAAAGATCATGTCATGCGAAGGAATACAACCAGATGGTACAAGATCCAGAGGAGTGCACATTCCGAAGAAGAAGCCACTTGGGAATTGGAAGACTACCTCGCAGAAAATTTCCCCGAGTTCTTTGCTACCTTGTAGAATGTAAACTTCCTAGTCTCAACATATGTAAACGTTCCTCTGTTTTTTAGCAGATAGTTTAGAACTAGTTAGTTGAGACCTGTTCTTTTCCATTACTTTGTTTCGGTTAAAATTTCTATTAAATCTCGGGACGAGATTTCTTTTAGGGGGGAGGCTGTAATACCTCTGGTATTGCAACTTAATTAATCTGCCATGTCATCATATTTAAGTTAAGCATCTGCATATGATTGTGCTTAGGGCCTAGAGTGATTTATTTTCAGCTAGTGATTGATTGTGTAATTAAGTCCTTAATCAAATTCAGAATAAAAATTAAATAGAAATCAAATTAAGCCCTAGAGTTGGCCTAAAACCCTAATTCAAAATCTATAATGAATCTGATGAAAGTGTCTTAATAAAAGTTGTAGAGCTTTTAAATTGGAACAACTTTTATTTTTGGAGATTTTGAAGTTATATTATAAAAACTCAAATTACTATATTGAAATTTACATTTGAAACTTCAATTTCAAAAATATTAAGAATCTTCAAAAACTTCCTTAATAGAAGTTGTCAAGCTCACTGAGTAGAACAACTTTCATGTTTACCAATTTTCAAGTTGTTGAGAAGAATCAAAAGTAATTTTAAAATTTCAGTTTGAAATTCAAAACCTAATTCTACCCCCTTTTGTATAAATTCAAATTGGTGCAGAATTTGAACATGGTGTAAAAAGCAAAGATGTTCTAAATAAAGTTTGGCACAACTTTTATTTTTGGAGCACCTACTGTAGCTGCACGGTTTGGGAGGAATTCAAAATTTTTAGCTGTTGACCCTTGTCTGAGCTACAGTACCGGGGCCCCCTCCCTGTTCCGGCCGCGTGGCCGCGAGTACACGTGCGTGCTGCACCGCACGCCGGCGATGTCCGGCCGGGGCATGGCAACGTCACCATCGAGCCACGACCGCCTGAGGGCCCCGGACCTATCCCGGCCTTATCCCAAGCTCCGGCTGTATAAAGGCGACGGTCGCGTCCATTTTTCCCCTCCCACCCCCGTTCGGTCGCCGGCCAATTCGTCACCTCTCCGACCATCTCCACCTTTTCTCTCGTGCAGTAGTCCGATTAGGTTCATTGCGCATCTCCCGAGCCGTTTGTGTTGGTCGATTGTAGTCGGAGTCCGCCGCGCGTTTCGGTTTCTTCCTCTGCTCCGGCCGAGCACCGCCGTGGGCGGCATCGACGCGGCTAACCCGTCTCGGTGAGTTCCTCTCCGATTCGGCTGGTGTTTTGTGCTCCATTCGGTGTCGTGATGCTCATGTCCCCGTGGGTTTCGTGTTTGGGGCCTTAGGTACCTCGGAACAGGACCTCGCCGTGGAGTTCGCGCCACCCCGTCAAACTTCGTCGCCGTTCTCGCCTCCCCGTACCGTTGCAGGTCGAGCCTCCTAGCCAGACCAAACCGCGGTGAGCTCCTGAAGCCTTAACACGATTAATCTTGGTCGCTTCTAGCTTGAGCTCGCCGGCGTGTGGTTTGCCGCCGCCGCCGAGCCGCCATTGTTCCGGACGAGCTCGTCGCCGGGCGTATTTAGTCTTCTGGGAGTCTTTGAGTAGTGTCCTAGGGCCGTTCGTGTCGTTCGGTGGTGTTTCCCTCACCGGAGGGGCCGTCGGCGGCGAGCCGCCGTGCTCGCATGCGCGCGGGCGCCGGGAGGAAGAAGGGGGTGGGGGAGTGAGAGACTGACGGGTGGGGTCACCTCGTCAGCGGCTTGGGAAGGCGCGGGCACGCTGGCACGCGCGCGCGGCCGTGGCTGGGCCGTGCTGGGCCTGCTCGTTTGATTGGGCCGAATGGCCGTTTTCTTTTTCCCGGCCGATTATTTAGAGCTTTTCTCTTTTTAATTAAAATGAATAGAGTTAGCTTTTAATCTTTTTGTGTGGATTAATCTACTGCACCAAAAATTATGAAAATATTTATGGATACTCTCTGTGATGTGTAGAATTTAATAAAAATATTAAAGTTGGGGTTTAAGTGCCTTCTGTATTAATTAAAAACCAGCACATTAAATGATAAATGAAACTTTGGTGATTTTTAATAATTTCTGTGTTGTTCCAAAAATCATGAAATTTATTGTGCCACTGTTTGGTACTGAAATCTATCTGTTGGTGAAATTTGGCATCAAATGGAAATAGTTAAATATTTATTAAACTATATGTTAGTTTAAATGATTAATAATAGGAATAGGAAATGGCATAATTATTGAATGGTGTGATTTTTGGATTGATGGAGATTCTAGGTCAATCACCTTTATGACCTAGGGCATTGTGAATTAGAGTAATCATGGCTTGCCTATGGTAGGATCTTGATCACGTGTGTGCATTACTTATTATTTAATTTTTATCTGTCATTTCATGTGCATCACATTCATACATTCATTCATTGCAAACGTGTAGTGACCGAGAATCCGGAGGTAAAGTCTGAGGGTCCATCTGAGGAGACTGCTCAGGAAGCTGTGCAAGGATTTGATATTTGTGGTACTGACCCGGACCCGACACTCTACACAATCCAAGGCAAGCCCCGGTGCATTTGCCCTCTCCTTGTTATTTAAAAAAAATTATTTATTGCCTGAGTTAATAAAGTGCATTAGGTCAATAGGAGTTGAGTGATAACCAATTGATGCATTTCCATCCTTGAATACCTGACAATACTTGAAAACCTGATTTATTAAAAAGTATTGCAAAAATGCTTAGTCATGCTCAAGGATTAGTTTTGCGAAAATGCTATTTTGAACTGTGATGAGATTAATCGAATGAATCACTTTATGGGAATGGTATGTCCTCGTTGGTTGGCAGTGTTCCTAGCTAGTTCATTGTCAATCACCGGGATGGGTTGTTCCGTTTGGTCGACCATCTGTTGGGTTAGAGTCCCAACGATCCTCACCATCGGAAAGGGATGTGAAAACCGGGTAGTTACCAGCGTATTTGGGTTAGAGTCTCAATGCATGGTTTCTAACGGAAAAATATTAGGGATCGTTCGTTGTCAGGCCTGCTGTGATCAAGACTTTGCAACTAGCCATATACTACGGAAAGCCTCGGACTCCGGTGGCTCTACTGCTGGAACCGACAACCACGCACTGGGAGTGGAGAGATGGCGAGAGTAGCGTGTACCCTCATGGCCATCGTGCCTGGAGACGAGAGGAGTACTGTGCTCTCGGGTGGCGCAGGACCGGTTCCGGGGTATGAAAAGCCGTGGTAGGCAGGGTTGGCGTATGCATGCTTAAGTGCTACATACGCAGTGTGGATAGGGATCCCCAGCTGGGTATTAATCGATTCGAATCGTCGTTGCTCCTCGGTTATGGAGACTTGATCCTCACCCCTACATCGGATAGTGGTTCGGAACTAGGATTATTTTTGAATGGATAAAGCAAATGAAAGAATGATGATATATGAGAAAGAACTTGGAGATATGTTTAATGATGAATTGTATTATTGAAATAAAATATTGAGATAGGACTAGTAATGCTTTTCCGCAAAACTCTTGAACTCTTGCTAAAGCCTTACCTTGACTCCCCTCAGCCTGCATTCCTGAGTCTAATTTTACACTTTTAGTCAGGTAAGTCTTGCGGAGTACCCCATGTACTCAGGGTTTGTTAACCCCGTTGCAGGAGGGCATCAGGAGACCGAAGTTTGTCTCGCTCCGTGCTGCGTCACCATCGTCCAGGAGAGTGAAGAAGAATAAGGTTGAATCCTTGGGTAGGGTTCGTGTAATATTTATCTATCTGTCGTACTGTTGCTTCTACCGCTACTGCTACACTTTTAATTTGTGGTCTGTAATAACTGCACCTAATTTTATTCGAACACTGGTCTGTAATATTAAGTACTATTTACTCTTCCGTAAATTTTACTCAGATGTATTTTGTTATGAAATGTTGTAACTCTGTAATGGCTTCGCAATGGGATCCTGTCGGAGATAACGGGTGCTTATGTAGCCCGGCAGAGCCCGCCTAGGTCATCTGGAACACGGGCCCAGGCTGTCAGATGTCATTAGTGACGTTGACAGGTGCCTGTGGGCCACGTGATTTAGGTGGTTCTGTTACATTCTTAGCAGTTTCACTATATCATGTTCCCAGAGCTCAGAATCAGGAAGCTAATCGGCTAGCGCAGAGTGCTTTGGGTTACAGATCGATGCAGGAAATCCTCAATACTGAGCAATCGGCTGATGACTGGCGGGGCAAGATAGCAAGGTACCTTGCAAATCCTTCACAGAAAGTTAGTAGAAAGCTGAGGTACAAAGCCATCAAGTATGTGCTGCTAGACGGCCAGTTGTATTATAAGACTGTCGAGGGGGTACTGCTGAGATGCCTCGGGGCCGAAGAATTGATGAAACTGATGAGTGAGGTTCATGAAGGAGTCTGTGGTTCTCACCAATTGGCTCTTAAGATGAAATGGATTATCAGAACGACTGGTTATTATTGGCCAACAATGCTCGAAGATTGTTTCAGGTATTAAAAGGGTTGCCAAGAGTGCCAGAGATTCGGGAATGTGCAGAAATCTCCTACCTCAGCTATGAATCCTATTATCAAGCCATGGCCATTCAGAGGTTGGGGAATCGATCTGATCGGCCAAATCTATCCACCGTCCAGTAAAGGTCACAAATGGATTTTGGTTGCAACAGACTACTTTACTAAGTGGGTAGAAGCTATTCCTTTGAAGAACGCCACATCCATAGATGTAGTCGAATTTATAAAGGAACATATCATTTATAGATTTGGTATACCACAGACTATCACGACAGATCAAGGGACGATGTTCACTTCGGATGAGTTTTTGACCTTTGCTGACTGACATGGGCAATAAAGTTTATAATTCATCACCTTATTATGCTCAAGCCAATGGTCAGGCTGAAACGTGAAATCAAATTTTAATCAAGATCATTAAGAAGAAGATTGAGCAGACTCGCAGGAGGTGGTACTTGACACTTAGTGAAGCTTTGTGGGCGTACCGAATGGTTCAGCATGGATCAACTAAAGTCACGCCCTATGAGTTGGTCTATGGGCACGCTGCTATTCTTCCTTAGGAAATTCAGTCCGAACCACGGCGTGTCAAGTTACAGAATGAGCTTACAGCCGGTGAGTACAAGGATATCATGATGGACAGTCTGAAAGATCTATATTGTCTTCGGCTCAAGGCCTTGAAGTGCATCGAAGCCAATAAGATACGGGTGGCTAAGTACTACAACACTAAAGTGAGAGGAAAGAGCTTTGCCGAATCGGAGCTGGTATGGAAGACTATTCTACCCATCGGAACCAAAGATAGCCGATTCGGGAAGTGGTTGCCAAATTGGGAAGGCCCGTATCGGATTATTGAATGTGCGCCTGGCAATGCCTATATACTCGAGGATATGGAAGGAAGGAGATTTGCCAGAGCGATCAACGGCAAGTACCTGAAGAAATACTATCCCAGTATCCTAGTTGGGGGATGATAGCCGATCGATGCAAGATCTGGCTCATACAGCTGATTCTATGTAGAGGATCGCCTTCAGAACAAAAAATAAGAATCTGTAACAGCTGATTTCGTTCCAACGGATCGCCTTTAGCACAAAAAAGAAATGTGGTGTAACAGCCGATGTCATTGCATCGCCTTTAGAGCAAAAAATAAAAATAATAAAGACAGATTGATGATTATCAATACATTTTTTCATTTCTGCTTCGTGTTTACAGAGGAGCCCTATTACATTCTAATTTGGATTATGAGTAGCTCTATCTATGATGTCCTGGGCGTCGGTGACGGCCGCCACCTCGTCGGCGTGAGGGAAGAAGTTCGCCAGTTGGGCGCTGGCCACCTCCATGTCCTGGCCCTCCGGAAACCTGGGCTCGATGGCCTCCAAGGCTATGCCAGAGCGGAGGCGTGCGGCCATGAGAGCCCTGGTGGCGCCGTGACGAATGCCGGCCATGGCTACCTGGCGGATGCGGTGGTCAACATCCAATAGCCGTTCCGCCTGCGTGTTGCCACGGGTGTTGACTGCGTTGGTGTAACACCCGAAAAATTGCATTCTTTTAAATAGTGGGAATTTATTTAATTATGCAATTAGTTGATCATTCCAATATAGGGAAATGATAATTTTTCTTAAATATAAAATCAAACTTAGGTCATACACATGTATGATACATTCATGCTGGAGCATTTCTTCTTTGTACTGTTGTAGCTTATTTGAATTTTTCAAATATTTCAAAACCCAATTTGGAAATCCTTTTGGAAAATGAAATTAGAAAATAGAAAAGGGAAATAGGAAAACCTTCCCTCTCTGATTTTGGCCCAAGGGCCCAGTCCTCCTTTTCCTTTCGGCCTGCCCCCTCCCTTGCTAACTTGGGCCGAGGCCCAGCTAACTAGCCAGCCAGCCGGCGCAGCAAGCTGAGCGCCCCCTCTTCCCATCTTTGGATGACAGGCGGGCCCCACAGGGCAGTCCCTCTTCTCCTCCTTACTTTCTTCTCCCCGGGGCGCCCAAAGCAGAGAGCCACGCCGCGACCGAGCACGCACGCGCGGAGCATCCCTCTGCCGTGACTGCCAGCCCGACCCCAGCGCTCGGTGCTACCGACCTGTGGGACCCACAGGACAGCCCCTCCCCTGTTTCCCTCTGCTGCTCGCCGAGAGTCCGACGCGAGAACGAACAGAGCGAGTTCGTCGCTCGCCGCCCTCGATTCGATCTCCTATATCCGAGGCGAACTCAACTCCCCTATCCCCATCGCCTCGGGACTATATAAGTCCAGGCGGGCCCCTATTTGCCGCCATCCAGCCCTAGCGGCATTGCCTCTTCCTGCCCTCGCGCGAACAGAGCCGCCGTTGCTCGAAGCTTTCCGCCGCCGGGATCCTCGGACGAGTCCGGATCTCCTACACCTCCCTCGCGCCCCTATATAGGTCGGCCGAGCTCTACCGTCCCTTCCCACAAGTTCCCGAGCAAGCCACACCCTCCAATCTTGCCCTAGCCGCCTCTTCTCGCCGCCACTGCCGAGCTCCCGCGAGAACCGAGCAGCCGCCGCCGCGAGCAATTAGCTCGATTCGCCACCAATTTCCTCTCGGTAAGCCTCTGAGGAGCTTCGCTGTGATCTTGTGAAGCTCCCGAGCACTTTCCCCCTTCGATTTGTGCACTGACACGCCTCCGCCGCCGTTGCAGAGAGCCACCGTTCGCCGGGTCACGTCGCGAGCTATCTCCGAGTCGATTTCCGACCTTCCCATCACCCTAGGTGAGCTTGCGATGCTCTTCCCGATCTATGGGTACCCTTCCCGACCTATTTCATGCACCGAAGGCTGAGTTCGCCTTCTCCGGCGGCCCTCCGACCATGGCGCCGCCGCGGTCGGCTCTGTTTTTCGGCCGAGAGCACCGCCACCCCTTCCCTCTTTTAATCTGATCCGCCGATTTTGAATCGGACGGCCGAGAGCAGCCCATACCGATTCGGCCGGCGTTTTTGCGAATAACCCCCTACAGTTTTTAATGCTTAACCCACAGCCCTTAGCATATTCAGTAGATTGCGTTTTCTGTATTTGAAGGCGTATTTATTTTCGGTATATATGAAAATGTGTTTTCAGATTTGAAATCAAAACTATTTTGTTCATAGTTTCTCCGTTTTAATTCCGATTTAAACGATTCAAATTGCGTTAGATTTATAATTTGATGATCTACCAGTTAGTACCACTGTTTCATATGTTATTAACTTTTAAAATTCGAGATTATATTTAATCTATTATTATTCTATTATAAATCTTGTAAAATTCATATCTTACTCGTTTTAAATCCGATTTGCGCAAACTTTATATCGTTGGAATCGTAGCGACGTGTAGATTATTTTTATAAAATTTTCAATCTGCTTTTCTACTGTTGATGTACTATTTCTAATCTAAATCTTGTTTGCTTCGTGTATGTTTGCCTCGATGATTGTGTGGTGATTTTATGATCATGTCCAGTCGGTAAGATTTACGTGGTGATCAAGAAGCATTTCATTGAAGGTTTTGGATCAGAGAAAATGATCTCAAGTCTAAGGCAAGTATAGCATGGGATCTTCCTTGTTGTCCTATTCACCAAATAAATAATTGCATTTGCATGTGTCTTTCTTGTTAACCATAGTTATTTCCTAGCATTGTTACCCTGTTCCTTGCCACCTATGGGATTATGCATATGGTAAATGTTGCTAGCGCGCTACTGGAATCATGATCATGTAAACTGATTAATTGAATATGCAATAAAGATTAAAAGATGCCTTTTAGCAACATGGAACTAGGGGATTCGAGCATAGTTTTGTGATGCTCAAAATCCTTCACCTTTGATAATGATCTGTAAGTATGACACCGGGATTGACAGTGCAACTATGAGGGCTACATGGCTCTGGTTTTAGCTCAGTATGAGGCCCTTTTCTAGCTTGTTAGAGGTTACCGAAAGGCGCAAGAGGGGCTTTGACGACTCGGGTATAGTGCGGCCTCTGTCCATATGTGTATAACCTGCGTGACCTTGTGCCATATGGAAGGGGGGCTCTACATCTGCTTGCCAAGGAAACCTCGCGGCCCTAACATGTTAGACGAACCTTTGAAAGACTTCATAGTGAAACCCTGCTCGCTCACCTTGGTAGTGTTATGGGGCTAGCTACCCCGAGCAAATGGGAATCACGGCTCATAGTGAAAGTGCACAACCTCTGCAGAGTGTAAAACTGGTATACTAGCCGAACCCACGGTCAAGAGCGGCCTTGGACGTCTTACGGAGTAGTTATCTTTTGGGGTGATGCTTACTTATTGCTAAATCTATTTATTGCTACTCATTAATTATGTTTACTATGATCATGAGAATGGGCTTATTCATTTGTTGCTATCCAACTGCATAAAAGGATGCTTAATTAAAAGCAAACCGCTGTAAACCCGTGTCTATCCTGTTTGAGCCTCATAAACCCCATGTTATATTTGCTGAGTTCGACATGAACTCACTCTTGCTATTTCCCCCCACACCTCAGGAGAAGTTTAGGCTTGTAGTCAACTAGTCAGTTGTGTCCCTGTGGAGTTGGCGTCTACACGCGAAGATCGGAGTGTCTTTCCGCTGTTTGCTTCTTAAAGGTTATATTCTAATTATTACTACGTTATGTATTTGATCATTGTCTTTTGATATTACCTTGTATTTGTCGGCTTATGTGTGTGACTGATCCTGGGGCGCACATAAGGTTATGCATTCAATTTTATCCTTAAAATTGGGTGTGACAAAGTGGTATCAGAGCAATGCTGACTGTAGGACGCAAGCCTAGTAAGAATTAGACCATCTTAAGTTTTATAACTTCCTATGGAGTCCTTGTTCCATAACCCTTGATAATTTCTGCTTTGCTATACCCCTTACCTTGATATTCATCTCCTCCTTTTTGCTATAAATCTTTTATCCACCCGTTGGCTTGAAATTCTTGTAGAACTATCTCTTACCTCATTCTTTCATAACATGAAGTTGAAGCCTTAGAGATGAACCCTTGATAGAGATAGAACGCGCGATAGCATCGCAAGTTGGGTACCAATGATTGTTGTGCCTTGTCGAATTGTTATTATGAACTTGCTTGATTTGAATCTTTGTAATGAGTGCAATGATTTTATGGAGATGTTCATAATTTCATTTAGTTTATATGCCCAAGGTATAAGGATTAATGGAATACATAGTTAGGTTTTCTTTCTCTCTTGTTTCCTTTATTCTGTCTTCTCAGAGCAATCTGTCTTCATCAGCTTATACCTCTGTTTTTGGAAGAGCAAAAATCATGGAAAAATTTTGGATATAAGTAGACTTCAAGATCGCTCTATGGGAATAAGAGTCACCCTGATAGCTATTATGGTTTGGGAGTTATGACAATCACAAGACGATGCAACTGTGCTGTCTGGAATCTGAAAATATTTTGGTTGTGCCCTGTTTTCGACCATTATAACTACAGAATCTGGAAAAGTGCTCTACATCAAAGTTGTAGGAAATTTCAGCAGATTTCCAATGGTATGTGCTGCGACTTATTTGGAAAAACAGAGCTGGAGTTATAACTGATTTATTGTGCTGTTGTTTTTCTGCTCGCGAATAACTTTAGATTACCTAACCTTACCTATGCTCATGGGTATTGTTGGGATGTTAGAAGTACATGATGGTAGTTAATCAACCCACTCGAAAGAGGATGTGAGCTATCCTTGGTACCCCAAGTTAATTTCTTTTAAGGGGGGGTAGCCAAGGTAAAGAGTAACAAGACGAAGATTTCTGAGCTTCGGTGATTTTACTTGGAAGAATCAGATACCTCCACGTTTGGAGAGGAAACTATCAGGCACAAGATTCAGAAATATCAATTCATGTATGAAGTTGAGAAATATTTCCTGATCGGACACAAGTGTAGTGGTTGGATGGAATATCAGAGTAGCGCAGCGGAAGCGTGATGGACCCATAAACATTGGAATCACTTGAGATATTATATGGAACATTAGATGCGTATCACATATGCGATTGGATGAGTTATTAATGACAAAGGATCTTACCATACTGGGTACCCATCAATGTATGGAAATATTATCTGGAGTATCTATATAGAGGTGGTGACAATAGGAAATGAGCATCAGAATTATTATCATGAAAGAGGAGGTACCCGAGAAAACAAAGAAGATTCAATGGTAGAGTATCTGAATCTCCTCAAACATCTAAACTTCATTCTTTTGATCTTGCTCTCTCGAATCTCGGGACGAGATTCCTTTTAAGGGGGGTAGAATTGTAACACCCGAAAAATTGCATTCTTTTAAATAGTGGGAATTTATTTAATTATGCAATTAGTTGATCATTCCAATATAGGGAAATGATAATTTTTCTTAAATATAAAATCAAACTTAGGTCATACACATGTATGATGCATTCATGCTGGAGCATTTCTTCTTTGTACTATTGTAGCTTATTTGAATTTTTCAAATATTTCAAAACCCAATTTGGAAAACCTTTTGGAAAATGAAATTAGAAAATAGAAAAGGGAAATAGGAAAACCTTCCCTCTCTGATTTTGGCCCGAGGGCCCAGTCCTCCTTTTCCTTTCGGCCTGCCCCCTCCCTTGCTAACTTGGGCCGAGGCCCAGCTAACTAGCCAGCCAGCCGGCGCAGCAAGCTGAGCGCCCCCTCTTCCCATCTTTGGATGACAGGCGGGCCCCATAGGGCAGTCCCTCTTCTCCTCCTTCCTTTCTTCTCCCCGGGGCGCCCAAAGCAGAGAGCCACGCCGCGACCGAGCACGCACGCGCGGAGCATCCCTCTGCCGTGACTGCCAGCCCGACCCCAGCGCTCGGTGCTACCGACCTGTGGGACCCACAGGACAGCCCCTCCCCTGTTTCCCTCTGCTGCTCGCCGAGAGTCCGACGCGAGAACGAACAGAGCGAGTTCGTCGCTCGCCGCCCTCGATTCGATCTCCTATATCCGAGGCGAACTCAACTCCCCTATCCCCATCGCCTCGGGACTATATAAGTCCAGGCGGGCCCCTATTTGCCGCCATCCAGCCCTAGCGGCATTGCCTCTTCCTGCCCTCGCGCGAACAGAGCCACCGCTGCTCGAAGCTTTCCGCCGCCGAGATCCTCGGACGAGTCCGGATCTCCTACACCTCCCTCGCGCCCCTATATAGGTCGGCCGAGCTCTACCGTCCCTCCCCACAAGTTCCCGAGCAAGCCACGCCCTCCAATCTTGCCCTAGCCGCCTCTTCTCGCCGCCACTGCCGAGCTCCCGCGAGAACCGAGCAACCGCCGCCGCGAGCAATTAGCTCGATTCGCCACCAATTTCCTCTCGGTAAGCCTCTGAGGAGCTTCGCTGTGATCTTGTGAAGCTCCCGAGCACTTTCCCCCTTCGATTTGTGCACTGACACGCCTCCGCCGCTGTTGCAGAGAGCCACCGTCCGCCGGGTCACGTCGCGAGCTATCTCCAAGTCGATTTCCGACCTTCCCATCACCCTAGGTGAGCTTGCGATGCTCTTCCCGATCTATGGGTACCCTTCCCGACCTATTTCATGCACCGAAGGCCGAGTTCGCCTTCTCCGGCGGCCCTCCGACCATGGCGCCGCCGCGGTCGGCTCTGTTTTCCGGCCGAGAGCACCGCCACCCCTCCCCTCTTTTAATCTGATCCGCCGATTTTGAATCGGACGGCCGAGAGCAGCCCATACCGATTCGGCCGGCGTTTTTGCGAATAACCCCCTGCAGTTTTTAATGCTTAACCCGCAGCCCTTAGCGTATTCAGTAGATTGCGTTTTCTGTATTTGAAGGCGTATTTATTTTCGGTATATATGAAAATGTGTTTTCAGATTTGAAATCAAAACTATTTTGTTCATAGTTTCTCCGTTTTAATTCTGATTTGAACGATTCAAATTGCGTTAGATTTATAATTTGATGATCTACCAGTTAGTACCACTGTTTCATATGTTATTAACTTTTAAAATTCGAGATTATATTTAATCTATTATTATTCTATTATAAATCTTGTAAAATTCATATCTTCCTCGTTTTAAATCCGATTTGCGCAAACTTTATATCGTTGGAATCGTAGCGACGTGTAGATTATTTTTATAAACTTTTCAATCTGCTTTTCTACTGTTGGTGTACTGTTTCTAATCTAAATCTTGTTTGCTTCGTGTATGTTTGCCTCGATGATTGTGTGGTGATTTTATGATCATGTCCAGTCGGTAAGATTTACGTGGTGATCAAGAAGCAATTCATTGAAGGTTTTGGATCAGAGAAAATGATCTCAAGTCTAAGGCAAGTATAGCATGGGATCTTCCTTGTTGTCCTATTCACCAAATAAATAATTGCATTTGCATGTGTCTTTCTTGTTAACCATAGTTATTTCCTAGCATTGTTACCCTGTTCCTTGCCACCTATGGGATTATGCATATGGTAAATGTTGCTAGCGCGCTACTGGAATCATGATCATGTAAACTGATTAATTGAATATGCAATAAAGATTAAAAGATGCCTTTTAGCAACATGGAACTAGGGGATTCGAGCATAGTTTTGTGATGCTCAAAATCCTTCACCTTTGATAATGATCTGTAAGTATGACACCGGGATTGACAGTGCAACTATGAGGGCTACATGGCTCTGGTTTTAGCTCAGTATGAGGCCCTTTTCTAGCTTGTTAGAGGTTACCGAAACGCGCAAGAGGGGCTTTGATGACTCAGGTATAGTGCGGCCTCTGTCCATATGTGTATAACCTGCGTGACCTTGTGCCATATGGAAGGGGGGCTCTACATCTGCTTGCCGAGGAAACCTCGCGGCCCTAACATGTTAGACGAACCTTTGAAAGACTTCACAGTGAAACCCTGCTCGCTCACCTTGGTAGTGTTATGGGGCTAGCTACCCCGAGCAAATGGGAATCGCGGCTCATAGTGAAAGTGCACAACCTCTGCAGAGTGTAAAACTGGTATACTAGCCGAGCTCACGGTCAAGAGCGGCCTTGGACGTCTTACGGAGTAGTTATCTTTTGGGGTGATGCTTACTTATTGCTAAATCTATTTATTGCTACTCATTAATTATGTTTACTATGATCATGAGAATGGGCTTATTCATTTGTTGCTATCCAACTACATAAAAGGATGCTTAATTAAAAGCAAACCGCTGTAAACCCGTGTCTATCCTGTTTGAGCCTCATAAACCCCATGTTATATTTGCTGAGTTCGACATGAACTCACTCTTGCTATTTCCCCCCACACCTCAGGAGAAGTTTAGGCTTGTGGTCAACCAGTCAGTTGTGTCCCTGTGGAGTTGGCGTCTACACGCGAAGATCGGAGTGTCTTTCCGCTGTTTGCTTCTTAAAGGTTATATTCTAATTATTACTACGTTATGTATTTGATCATTGTCTTTTGATATTACCTTGTATTTGTCGGCTTATGTGTGTGACTGATCCTGGGGCGCACATAAGGTTATGCATTCAATTTTATCCTTAAAATTGGGTGTGACAGTTGGCGGCGGTCTCGGCAGCGATGCGCAGCTCCTCCAGCTGTGCGGTCAGGGCTACAAGAACAGGAAAGGTCAGCGCAAGAGTGGCCATCAGTACAACGTGAAGCAGTTTCAAGATATGATCACCTGCCACTGCGGTGTCTGATTCGGCGAGCTGGGCTTGCACCCTGGTCACCTCGGCCTCGGCAGTGGCAAGGGCAGCGGCTTGGGCTTCGTTGATGCCCTGCAGCCGGCCATTCTCGTTCGTAGCCTCTGAATAGAGGTTTCGGTATTCCACCATTTGGTGGTGGAAGCGGCGACCGTCGGCGGCGGTGTAGGATCCGTCAGAGTCTGCAGAAGACCCCGAATCAGATCCAGCGCTCAGAGCCGGAGCTTGTGGCAGGTCCTGGAGAGGTGCAGTCTGGCGAACCCGAGAGTCAGGGCCAATCGGCGCGCCCAAAGAAAAAGGGATCAGGCGAGCCTGACCGAAAATGACAGAGAAGCAGATGTATCAGAATCGAAAGAGATCAATGCCATGGACACAAACTTATTTACCTGCTATGAATGGCCAACTGCCGGGGCATCACCCAGCGATGGCGGCCGTGAGACGGGCTAGCGGTAGAACCTGCATCGGGGGTGGCTCCAGCGGCTGCAGTGGTGGCCTGAGACGGCCCGGTAGCAGTTCCTGAACCTCCAGCACCGGAGGCTCCCGCATCACTGCGCAAGACGTTGGTGGTCAGATTAGATCGGATCAATGTGTCAAGAAGTGAACAGTAGTCTTACCCTAACCAAACTTGCAGACGTTGCCTCTGTTCACCCACGGCCCGCAAGCTCCGGCTGAAGTTGTCGCCTTTAGCGGAACTCGAAGCTGGTCGCTTGCCGTGGTCTCCTTTGCCAGCCATGGGATTGGTTTCGAAGGTTTGCTTTTCTCTGTTTGAGGAGAAGAGGCGAAGAGCAAAAGGCTGGGTGAGCAAAGGTTATGGTGTTTGCGGTTGCTCGCTCAGGGCAGGCGTCTATTTATAAAGACGGAGGGACCAAGACGGTTTTCCCCTCGGGAGACAAGGTCACACGGCGGAATTTATGCTGGAGTTTACCTACATTTCTTGAATTCAGAACCGACGTGGCGCTTTGGAAGTGGAACGGACTGATCGGCTATTTTGGTCGGTTGCCTTGAATCGGCTGTTTGGGCCCGATGTTCAGAATCGGTTATTCAGGCGAGTTGTTTAAAACAGCCGATTCGTTCAGTGATGGTATTGAGGATCAGGCTATGAGAAGCCGATTCAGAGACAGAACAAAAGAGAAGGCTGATTTTTTCAGTCTGGCCAAAAAGCATTACATGATCATTCAGGTATACAGAGCAAGTGTAGGATTACAAGCCCAGAAAGGACCGGACAATGGTGATACATTCAGTAAGAAGAGCATGGCCGGTCTGTAGCAGTTCCTAGTCCTCATCGGCTCCTGACTTCAGGATGTTCAGGCGCTGTTTTATTTGTTGGCCCTCAATGACCCTGGCGCTGACCTCCTTCTTCTTCGTGGCCAAATCAATGGTGCTCGTCGATATGGAGATTTCACGCAGAGTAATGGCCGCGTTGACCTCTTCCAGCTCCTTCATCAGCTGCTCACATCTGATCTTCAAAGTGTCTAGCTCTGACTCGGCGGAGTTGATTGTGGCTTTCAGCAACTTTACTTGATCGGCTAACCCACCGGCTTCTTGTCTGTTGGTCAGCCTGTTGCTCATCAGTTGCTCAAGCTCGGTCAAGTTTTCATGGGCAGTCTTGATCCTTGGAGCAGCCCTCTTGAGTTTGACAAATTGTGGTAGGGAGCTGAGCATGGCCGGACACGTCTGTTGCTGGATTAATTCAATAACCTGATCAATAGGTTCAGGATGCTCGGCCAGGTCAGTCAGGGCCACCTCCAGCTGAGAAGGAAGTTCGCTCAGTCATTTCTTGAGGTTTGGCTCTGGTAGTGATGAAGACTTGGAGCTCAGTTTATTTTCGTCACAGCATTCCTCCAGGTCGAAGGAGTAGCTGGGGGAGGAAGGCTGCAGTGCCTGGGTTCACATATTAAAATGGTGATGACATAAAGACTTTGGATCAGTTAGGGGATGAATGCTTCACCTGAATAAAGCTTGAAGGGAGTGGAGCTGATGAAGTGCCCGGTTGATCTGTTATGGTGATCTCTTTTCTGGCAGTGGGGATGGCCTCAGCTTGTGTTTCTGCAGTCAGTTGAAGCTCTGAAGGAGAAAAGTGAGTTAGAAATAGAGCAAGCATGATAAGTGTTAACAGCTGAAGAGCCTTACCTGGATGTTCGGGAGACGGTGTTTTCTCTTCTTCAAGTTCATTCCACGAAGGAGGGCTGTTCGGCTGCATTTTTAGAAGGGGTCAAAAAATATTCAGTAAGGAAGGATTGTGTGCTTACAGATTTGGTTGATACCTGAGTTCCTTCTCCTTCTTGCTGGATAGCAATGCTTTTCTTCGTTCCCAGAAAGCCTTCAGCCGTATCTTGGTGGCCTGTTGTTTCTAGATGGGTTTCGGCCTGAATATTTTCAGAAGGTGCCTGGATCGGCTGAATGCTCACCTATTGTATAGCCGATTCAGTCAGGTATGCTGAGTAAGTGATGCAGAGAGTATTTCAAGACATCCAAGTACCTGGGCAGGCTTCCTCTTGGATCTCTTCTTGGTGGTCCTCTTTTGAAGACTTGATGAGGCTTTTCTTTTTGAAGCCGGAGCAGTTGCCATACTAGCAGGGGCCTTCATCATCTTCTTCAAGGATGGGGCCTGAGAGCCTAGCCTGGCAGTTGGGCAAGAAGGATAATAGTTGATCTGCTCTGGTGGGTTGGATTCTGGGTCCTGCGTTAACAAAAGTTAGAACACAATTTGCAGCCGGTTTGAATGGAATCGGTTAAAGTACTTACTGCCGAGATAGAGTTGAAGCTTGGGTCCAGGGCTCTACATCTATCATGGATCCCTTGACAAAAAAGGTGTGCATGCCATTATTGCCACCAGTGATCAAAGGTCTCATGGGACATTGAAATTTGGCTCCAATGCTCTACAGTATGGACTGGCAAGTCTGCTCCCAATGAAAAGACCCTGTCGGCTTCTAACATCTCAGTGATTTCATCTCTAGGCCTCAGAAGGTGTAGAAATGGAAGCTTGGGGGCAGTTGGTCAAATCCAGTTGTCTTGCCGCAACGTTGGGGTGATAAAATTCATATGAAGGCCAGCTGGGTTCAGTGCTACTAGTGCCACGAAGATGCTTCAAGTCAATTGGCAGTGTGCAGGGCTTTATGATGATATTGATGATTTCAGTTGCTCCAGCATCAGAGCATCCTGTACTGAACCTGAAGGTATAGGGCATTGGGAATTCAACATCATCTGCATATAGGAACCAAATCAAGGTGTCTGGTCCCAAGCCTCCATAGAGTTTCTCAAGTAAGTTCCCTCGGTTCATGTTAATAGTGACGGCTGAGGCAGCTTCTCCAAAATTCTGACAGCCCCTGGTGATCTGGTTGCTGTTCTCTTCTGCATAGTTGATAGAAGGGTAATTGAGGTTGTTGAGGTTTGGCCTGACCATCTTGTGCAAATACAAGTTGAGCCATAGTTGGATTAACCACCATGGACCTGTTATGCATCGTACTTCTTCCCCTTTCAACAGATAGTCGGCAACTCGGTTCATTAACCTGTAGGCAGATCCCAGCAATATTTTACCTAAGGGGATTGAATTGCCTTGAGCTAGTTTTTCTGCAAGGGCCTTGAAGGGATAGGCCAGCCCCAAGGAAGCACCATAGAAGATGAACCTTTCCAGCCACAAGATCAAGAAGGCTATGTATTCCTTGTCGCTAATGCTTGAGGTCGTTTGCTGTTGGGTTTTGATGTAGCCAGTCCAGCCTTTGTACTCGTTCAGTTTGGGGAACTTCTTTTCGCCACCTGAAAGAAAATCCCACACTTGGAAAGACCCGGTGATTTGAAGGCTAGTCAGCATATGGATATCACCTAAGGTGATGCTCATTGGCCCATCTCCAAATACAAAGGCGTTCAGAGAGTTGGACCAGAAGTAACTTGCAGCAATCAGGGGGGTTCATTCTTTTTCATATCACACAGAGAAAGGTCAAGGCACTAGCTCAGATTGCGCAGCTCCCAGTCTCCCCTTTTCCTTTCTGAGATGCGGCGGAACCAATTTCTCCATCTGCTAGGCATGCTTGGCCAATTCCTGAAGGGCTGCCTAGACCATGAAGATGCATCCACTAGCAGGCCTCTAAAAGGGATTTGGTTGGTCTCTTTATTGATGAATTCCACGGGGTTGGAGTCGCCCATCGGGCCTAGGAAGAAAGCGGTCGGAGCATCCCTCAGCGGAATCAAGATTTCATTTTTTAGGTCCTGAGACAGATGGATGATAGATGTGACCAATCGAGTGGAGATTCATGAATGGAAGACAGGTTGGTAAGATTCATACCTCAGGAATCTCAGAAGGAGTCGCCATTGCTTGCAGATTTCTTGAAGACGGCGGATCGAGGTCGGAGATACAACAGAGGATCTTTTCGAAGATAGGGTTTCAGTTCGCCGTCGGAGTTTAAAGCGATGAGCGGGAGGTTGCGATTTTGGCTCAAGAGTAGACTGAATCGAGACTCAATGCTAATTTAGGAATAAAACTATTTTATCTCAAAATTGGGGGGCATGTGTTTACACCAAAATCTGGACTGAGTGCGGATAACCGATACCGTATATAGATAGCCCATTTTCGGGGATAGAGGCCAAGGCAGAGATAGTCGATCGGGTCCCGGAATCGATTGTGGGCTGGAGGTGAAGACGGCGCGAATAGCCGATTTGATGACGTCAGCATGGATCTTCGGCCAGGAAAGCGATCACGTTCGGAGTCTGTTAAGGAAAGGAAAGATTAGGCTCCAAGTTACCTTTAATTTACGAAAGTTTGTTAGTTTCCATATTTATCTTGAGTTGCAACTCAAATAGGACTCTATCAAAGCCCTGGGTATAAATATAAGCCCCGGCCATTGTAATACGACACACATCAATACAACACATCTTTCGGCTCCGGCCAAAACTTAGGAGTAGGAGTAACGTAGATCTCGGCGAGTTCTTCAATCGGGCTGAGTGTCATCCGGTGGACGCAGGCTTGCTTGTAAGTACCGTCATGCCTCGCTAAGCTTTGTCTCTTTAATGTCATTCGGTGGACATGGAAGCATCGTAGATCGGGGTTGATTCTTATTTGATATAAGCTTAGCGTCATCCGGTGGATGTGGGTTTATATCAAATAAGGGTTAGTTATCGATTCATGTTTGTTTTCTTGTTTAATCTATGTTTAACGTCATCCGGCGGACGAAGGCTTAGGTTAAGCTTGATTATGTGCATGGATTAGTTATCGGCTCTAACTAATTTGGCATCTTAGTTAGATTCATTAAGTTATCAAGATGTTATTTGTCATTCATTGTTTATTTATTAATATAACATCTTTCTGTCCGATCAAGATTGCGTAGTATTGGCCTTAAATCCACATGAAAAATGTCATTTATGTCTCGATTCATGTTTATGCTTTGTTATGATATCACTCGATTCGGCCAGTATTATCGTAATCTTGCTCGTACGTGCTGCGGATGCTTGACAAGAGCCGATCTGAATGAACACAGAGCCACCGGCCTTCTAGACTAGCTCTGTATTCCTTCTAAATTTGCTTGTGATTATTTTCAAGAATATATCTAAACTGATACAAAGCCGCAGGCCTTCTAGACCAGCTTCGTATTAGTGCTCGATTTATACTTGGAACTAATCACCGCCAAGTTTTCTGCTTCACGGACCCCGAATCGGCTAATCAGCCGATATAGTTATGCTTTCTCGAGAGAAACCAATTAACCGATCGCATTCTGCCAAATCGGCTAAATAACCGATTTCTGCCTGTCTGACGTTCAGACAGCCAGAACTGAATGATTTGACCTGTTTACAGCAATCGATTATGCTTTAATATGTTACAACTATCTACATAGATTTGTTTAATGTAGATTGTTCTATTTGATCATGCATATCAATCGATTATGTATCAGTTCAATATCTGTTTCTATAACAAAACATGCATATATGCCGGAATCGACTCTTTAGTCGATTTCCGATTGAATCGGCTCTCAGAGCCACATAGTTGGAACTACCTGGACACACCGGTTAGTTCCGCCCTGTGATTACTGATTATTATTTTTTCCTTGTCAATTGCAGGTTAAATAGACTGGCACGTCTGAGGGTTATCGGCACTCTCTGACCGGGTTTGAAGCTAGCTGGATCTTGGAAGCTCCGACGCTCTTGAGATCATATCCGGCTTCACTGGTGTGTTGTGATGCAAGAACCACATTTTGTGCCAACAGAAACCTTCATCACATTTCTTTTCAAACTTACTCAATCTTGTGCCTTTCTTGAGAATGTAGCATTTGCAACCGAAAACCCGAAAATATGCAATGTTGCTCTTTCTACCATTCAAAAGCTCATACGCAGTCTTTGCAAGCATACCATGACAATATAACCGGTTGATGTAGTAGCATGCGGTGTTGATTACCTTGGCCCAAAAAAAACTAACATTGTATTCACTTAGCATTGATCTTGCCATATCAATCAAGGTTCTATTCTTTCTTTCAACAATTCCATTTGATTGTGGTGTATACTTGGGTAAGAATTGATGTCCAATGCCATACTCATCACACAACTCATCAATCTTGGTGTTCATGAATTCACTACCATTGTCACTTCTAACTTTCTTGATGGTTGTTTCAAACTCATTTTGGCTTCTCTTGACAAAAGACTTGAATAGATCATAAACTTCACTCTTGTCAATTAGAAAGAATACCCATGTATATCTAGTGTAGTCATCCACAATCACAAATCTATACTTGTTCCCACCAATGCTAGTATATGTGGTTGGTCTAAACAAGTCCATATGTAAGAGCTCAAAAGCTTTACTAGTACTCATCATGCTCTTCTTAGGATATGTGTTTCCAACTTGTTTGCCGGCTTCACATGAACTACAAAGCTTATCTTTCTCAAAAGTAACATCTTTCAAGCCTCTAATTAGATCATGCTTCACTAGTTTGTTTAATTGTTTCATTCTAACATGACCAAGCCTTCTATGCCATAACCAACCCAAACTTGACTTAGTGATCAAACAAGTTGACAATTGAGCTTCACTTGCATTGAAATCCACAAGATATAGGTTGTCATATATAAAGCCTTTGAATATCAAATTTGAGTCATCAACACTAACAATTTCCACATCATCAACCCCAAATATGCACTTGAACCCGAGATCACAAAGTTGTGCAACCGAGAGCAAATTGAAGTTCAAGCTTTCAACTAGCAACACATTTGAGATGGACATGTCATTGGATATTGCTATCTTACCAAGTCCTTTCACTTTCCCTTTCTTGTTATCACCAAATATAATTGCATCACAGCCACTATTTGCACTTGTGTTGAGAGAACCAAACATACTAGAATCCCCGATCATATGTTGAGTGCATCCACTATCAAGCACCCAATGCCTTCCTCCGGCTTTGTAATTGACCTAAAAAAAGAGATCAATTCATTTTAGGTATCCAATGTTGCTTGGGTCCATGGCGGTTAGTGACTAAGCTCTTTGGAACCCAAATGGTCTTCTTATTTGGACCCAACATGGATGTACCAACAAAATTAGCGTTCACACCATTTGAGCCCTTAGTAAGAATGTAGCAAGAATCAAATTTAATTGAGGATATATGAGTGTTGGATTTCTTGCTTTGGCGATCTTGCTCTAAATGACCAACTTGCTTGCATTTTGTGCGAATACCGGCCATTTCTCTTCACAAAACAAGTCTTGTGAGGAGCAAAGGTGGTTTTGCCTTTCTTGGGGGTATAGCACAATCCCTCTTTGTGGAGAGATGCCCTTTGGCTACCCAAGCACATAAGCAGGCGGTCCTCACATCCATAGGCCTTTGCTAAGGAGTAATTGAGCTTCTTAACCTCCGCCTTTAGGTTCTTGTTCTCAACTACTAGTGAAGGATCACTAGTGGATGAGGTAGTAGTGGAGGTGCTACAAGAAGGGTTAGTGGTAGCAACAACAATAGGTTCACATGATATAAGTTACACCTATGTTGCAAGTTTTAATTTCCTTCTTTTGTAATTGACTTTGCAAGTCCTCATGTTGAGCCACTAGAGAGGAATGAGCTTCATCAAGCTTAGTGTAAGACTTTTGAAGCTTCTTATGGTCTTCATTTAGACTCTCTTAAGATGCTCTAAGCTCCTCAAGTTCTTGCTCAAGGGATCGTTTGTCCTTGCGCAAGCCCTTGCATTCCTTTCTAAGTGAATCAAAGTGAAGACGTGCATCATCAAGCATGTCAATTAATTCTTCTTTTGGTAGGTCATCATCACTATCATCATCACTAGATTCACTATCGAATGATACCTTTGAGCCCTTGGCCATGAAGCATGAAGGAGTATCGAAGATGGAAGGCTTGTCATGAATATCAATGCTTGCATGTGCCTTCTTCTTGCACTTCTTCTCATCATCACTATCTTCATCACTTGAAGATGCATCACTATCCCATGTCACAACATGAGAGTAGTTCTTCTTATTTTTGTATGAAGATTCTTTCTTTTCTTTTTTCTCCTTCTTCTCATGCTTGTTCTTCTTCTTGCCCTTGTGCTCATCATCACTAGAGTGTGGGCAATTGGCCACCAAGTGATCCTTGCTTCCACAATTGAAGCATCTTCTTGGCCCATCAAACTTTCTTGCATTCTTCTTTCTTCTTGCCCGGTAGCCCTTCTTCTTCATTAATTTGCCAAATCTTCTTACTAGAAGGGCCATTTCTTCATCACTTTCACTTGTGCTTGAAGGGTCTTCACTTGATTCAATCTTTGCCTTGCCCTTGCCCTTTGATGATGATGTGGCTTTGAATGCCATGGTCTTCTTTTTCTCATCCTTGTCATCTTCATCTTTCTTTTTGCTCTTGTTGACCAACTCTTCTTTGTCATCATCATCTCTATAAGCATCATCGGTCATCACCTCCGCTAGAACTTGATTTGGTGTTAAGTCACTCGAGGTGGTCTTCACTAGCACGGTGATCAATGTGGCAAACCTCTTGGGCAAGCACCTTAGAAACTTCATGGAGAATTCACTATCCTTCACTTACTCACCAAGTGCTTTGAGCTCATTGACTATTACTTGCATTCTATGAAACATTTCCGGCACACTTTCATCATCTTTCATCTTGAAACTATCAAACTTCTCTTTGTAGATGTATGCCTTGGCGGTCTTCACACCCTTAGTGCCCTCATATGATTCCTCAAGTTTCTTCCAAGCTTCATGAGCACTTTCAATGTTCTTGATTTGCTCAAAGACTTTCTCATCTACGGCCTCATGAATAGCACACACCGCAATGTTATTGAGTTGAAGTAGCTTCTCTTCGGCGGTTGTGGGGTTGGCCGCATTGGCAATCTCAATCTTGGTCTCCACCACCTTCCAAACCTCTTTATTGATTGACTTGATGCATGAGGTCATCTTGCTCTTCCAATATGCATAATTTGTGCCATCAAATTGGGGTGGCTTTTTAGTGTTATTGATGTGAATGTTGAGTTGAGCCATTTTGTGACCATAGGTTGTTAAGCCTCAAATCAACGGTGCATCGGCTTCGATACCACTTGAAAGGTCCTAAATGGCTAGAGGGGCGTGAATAGCCTGGAAAAATTCTACAAACAACACTTAAGACAAAAAGGATAGACAATTAAGCGGCGAAGCGAATTTTGCGCTAGCCTACTAAAAGGGCAAGCTGCCTAACCGTTCTACGCTATAGTCTCTAAGAACACACACAAGAAGCTAGATCACTACTTTACACTACTCCTAGGTGAGCAACTACAACAAGTATGCTACTATGAAAGTAAGTGCTCAAATGTAAAGAGAGGGAGAAGATTATACCGCCGATGAAGTGATGATATGAAAACCAATGCAATCAATCACAATAACAATAAAGATCCTCGGTAGAGAGATGACACACGATTTTTACCGAGGTTCACTTGCTTGCCAACAAGCTACTCCTCGTTGTAGCGATTCACCCACTTGGAGGTTCACGAGCTAATTGGCATCACACGCCAAACCCTTCTCAAGGGTGCCGCACAACCAACACAAGATGGGATCCACAAGCTACGAGCAATCCACTAAGTAGCCTTTTGCGATCTCCCACGGGGGAAGGCTCAAGAACCCCTCACAACTTCACCGATCAGAGGCGGAGACAATCACCAACTCCCCTCAATGATCTTCGCAGCTCCAAGCCGTCTAGGAGTCGGCAAACTCCAAGAGTAACAAGAGAAACCGCTGCGAAAGACAACTACCAAGAACCTCTAGATGATCTCAAGCAATGCAATGCACTTGATGCTCTCCAAACTCACCAAAGGATGATCACAATCAAGTAGGATGAGTGAGTGGAGTGGGAAGGCTCACAAGCAAGTAGGAGTGATTAGAGTGGCCAAGAGAGAGAGCTCAAACCAGCCAAAGGTCTATTTATAAGCTCCCCTCAAAGATGTAGCCATTTGAGCCTTTCTGCGTGGCGTCCGACGCTGAGCGTCGGACACCTGCGCGCGCAGCATCGGACCAATACCCTTGGTCCGACGCCCCTGATGAGCGCCTCGTGTCAGTAGCCGTTTGAAGATGAACGTTGGATCACAACGGCTCTTTTCTCGCGCCAAATCGACCGTCGGACGGAGCACCGTCGGACTAAAGCCCACGGTCCGACGCTCCTTAGTTAGTCACTGTCGGACTCTGTCGACACAGGCCGTCGGACTAAGCGAAACCACGGTCCGACGTTTTCAAAGAGATTCCCAAGCGCTAAAAACCGTCGGACTGTTGTCCGACGCTCGCCATCGGACCAACGGAGTGCGTCCGATGCACCACAGCTTGCCACGTGTCGCTTTACCATTGCTCTGCACCGTTGGACCGAACGGGAATGGTCCGACGCCCTCAAACGCAGCGTCCGACGCTCTCAGAATGAGCAGGACAAGTATTAGCCGTCGGACCGAGGCTAATGGTTCGACACTCTGTGACAGCACGGACCGACGCTCAGATTCAGAGGTTTTTCACCTCAACTTCTCACCCTTTGTTCCCTAGAACTAACACCAAGTGTTCTTCACCTTGTGCACTTGTGTTAGCCTTTTTAAAACAGTTTTTCAAAGGGTTTGTTAGTGTCACTAGCATCTATATGCAATGCAATATTCATGAACACCTAGTGGCACTTGATAACCGTATTTCATCAACGATTTTGCCCCTCTTGATAGTACGGCTATCTATCCTAAATGTGATCACTCCCTCTATGGAGTCTTGATCACCAAAAGCAAAGAACTCCTATTTATTATACCTTTGCCTTGAGCTCCTAGCCTTTCACCATCTTCATTCTCATCACTTGATGAGGCTTGTGGACACATTTGATGATGGACTTATACCATTTGCATGGATGCCATCATTAGGGCTTTCTCCTTTGTTGATGGGCTTACACCATTTTCATGGACGCCGTCATTGCCCTACACTTGCGGCCTCCACCGACGCGGTCCTTTGCTCCATTTTGTTGTTTGCTAATTAATCTCATGAAACACTTAGAGCAAACATTACCAAACTAGGTTTCATCAATTAACCAAAACCTAACATGGGCTTTCAATCGTTAGTGACCATCAACAGGCGCGGCGGTTGGGTACGCGGGATGGGCGTCGTGGCGGTAGCACGGGGTGGCATGGGACGAGGCGGCACGTGGGCGGTTCGAGTGACAGAGTGAGCGCGTGTGGTTTGCCGGGTGTCAGCCTATCTGGCACTCGGGAAATACTTTTTTATTTTTCTATTTTTTTACTTTTCTCATGAACTGTTAATGGTTTAATTACTTTTTAATAGTATTGCTTTCCTCCCTTTTCAATTTCACTCAAATTCAATATAAATTCCATTATTTCATGTAGTTTTTTGCCAACATAATTTAAAATTAACCATAATTTAAGTTGAAAAAATTTAAAAATATCATATGGTTCCAAAAAACCAAAATTTGACAAGAAGCAAACTATGTTGTCGTTTGCCTACACAAAAAGTTTTGAACTCAAACTCAAACTCGACCGTTAATTTGACCACAAATCACACGGAATCCTTCTCAATATTTCAATTCTTATTTGGAGATGTTTCGATTTGTAAGTGTTGTACATATGTACTTGTGCAAAACTTTCTCAATTTTTTCACAATATCCACAAGAGAATCTGATAAATCTCAAGATTTTCAAACTTAATTTCCTTTTTATACATTTTTGAAACAACTCGGGCACACGTTTTTAGGCACTTTTTCATGAACAAGATGTTCCAAATTACATTTCATTTTCTGGATTAGGATTCACACTACTCTCATCCACAAGTATGTCATTTTTTAAAACATTTTCTTCTATTATCCGAAACACTTCCAGTTCAAACTTGAATTTTCACAAAAATTGCATGAAATGATACAAATCTACTAAATATCCCAAAAAAAAGAGAAATATACCAAATTGTAAAATAGGGTACCACAAAGAGTATGTAGTCACCACAAAAAATTTCGAGGGAAAGATAAAAAACAAATTTTGCCGAGTGCATTGTAAAAACACGGCAAATACGGAATTTTGTTGAGTGCTGGCCCAGGACACTCCGCAAAAAGGGATGTTTATCGAGTGCTTGCATAGGACACTCGACAAAATGGGATGTTGGCTGAGTGCTAACGGCCAGCACTCAGCAAATGTGCAACGGCAGCCGACGGTGGGTAACCAGTAGGATCTGTGCCGAGAGTGGAATTTTGTTGAATGCTGGTTATTGGTTCTTTACCGAGTGTGTGCTTCAAGACACTTGGCAAAATGTATGTTTGTCGAGTGTTTTTGTTGTGCCGTGTGTCTATCTAGCGACACTCGGCAAACGACGTCTTTGCCAAGTGCCCGACAAAAAGCACTCGGCAAAGCGTCAGACACTCGGCAACGAGGCTGTCTCCGGTAGTGCTGGGTATATGCACTCTTAATTATATTTCTTTCTGGCTGTTAGATATCTCAGACCCATGGACTCACTAGTAGAGAACGGACCTTTGATCCGAGGCCGTGAATGGGCTTTAGTCCCGGCTAATTTTGTGTTCGGGAGTAAAGAGACCTTTAGTCCCGGTTCCAGCCACGAACCGGGACTAAAGGTCGCAGCCCAACAATCAATGGGAACTGACGTTATGTCAGGTGACCTTTAGTCCCGATTAGTGAAACGAACTGGGACTAAAGGTTTGTCTTTAGTCCCGGTGCTTGATACCGACCGGGACTAAAAGTTTTACTCCCGGCTGTAGATACCGGCCGGGACGAAAAGCTCACTTTTAATCCCGGTAAGTAAGTCTAACCGGGACTAAAAGTCCCTGTATATAAAGGCCAGCAGCTCCCTTCTTTCTCCTCTAGTCCGAGAGCTAGCTGTTCTTCCTCTCCATTGTGTTCTTGCTCTATTCTTCGGCCAGCACCCCCATTTGTTGCAGAACTCCATCGATTTTTGAAGGTAACTAACTTCATTTTCACACCTCAATATTATATGTTATTGCATTGTCTAAAAATAGCCAAGGATGTAACATGTTGTCTTTTGTGTCCATTTCTTGATTTGTTGCCATTTAAGTTTATATTCTCTTCAAATCTATATTTTTGGATGAAGAAAGCTTATAGTTGTTGTATTTTAGAATGCCCTTCAAATCTGTGTCCATTTTAGAATGCCCTTTTTATTAGTTTTTAACTAGAATGCACCTTTTATTGGATGAAGACAGCTTGTTTTTTCATATATAGCTTTTTTAATTGTTATGAGAATTAGAGGAATTTAGTGGTTATGCAAATATCCTTGTTTAGAAACTGAGAAAAAATAAATAACAATAGCAGTGTTTTTAAAATGAATTTATGGGTTGACATTATGTTTTGTTTGTGATTGTGCATGACAACTGCCGTTGGGGCCTCAATCGGCGTACCTCAGCAACCCAAAGATATGGCGGACTTCAATCGCAACTACATGACAATCTTTGACGCACATTTGGTCAATTTACATACTAATGATATGCTAGACAGCTTAATACTTATGAAGGTCCCCGTGCAAGCTATCCCTGAAGAGTACCCGTATTTCGCGAGTCGCACCACGATATAAGAAGCACTAGTGCAGCAGTGTCAGGTCTTTGTCCCGCTAAAAAATATCTTGCATTATCTTCGGGACTACCTGGTGCTACCCTCATCTCCAAATGATTTGAATGCCATCATGTCTATATCACATATCGATGTTGGTGTTCATGAGCTTGTCATCCTTCCATGGACATCCGACTATGGTGCCACTACAGTTGGCTTGCATCCCACCTTACCGCCGCCTCCATGGTACAAGTAGAACCAGCATCACCGTCAGAATTGGCCGAACCACTCAACCTTGTCATTTATGGAATGCCACCTCATCTTTTTGTGCAACCGGCCGTAGTACCTAGAATGTTCATGAGCATATGTCAAGTTCGCGACGTCCAGTACAATAGCAATGATCTCGCAATCCACATGATCACATATGCTCGAAGATCAACTATACCCAGGGTTGCACATATCGGAGTCCGCAAACAGTCACCTTCCGGGGATGCCATGATGCACATATGGCCAGTTTGGATTACTGTGGACCCACTACCACCGGGTGATCAACAGGAGTCCCGTCGTCCCATGACTGGTAGGTGCACTTATAAGAGAATTAACCATGTTGCGTGTATGTTACATTGTTCCTTTCTAACAATTGTCACTCTTACTACAGCCCCGCCTCCTTATCGAATCCGATACACACAGTACCCACACATGGATCGTGGAGCTGCGGGGACTTCTGGACATGGAGGTGCGGGGTCTTCTAGACATGGAGGAACAGGTCATCGGCAAGCAGGCATGGGTACAAACAGTTCATACATGGGTTTACATATATACAAAAATCCTGAATTACGTGATACACAGGTTACTTAATTGAGGGACCCAGTGATCCTTCATCAGAAGAAGGTTCGCCTGCACGCACCACAATGGAAGCACCGGGAGACACCACGGAAGTTCCGGAGACACCATCTTCTTCAGAAGATGGTTCACTGCTTCTGGACCCGGGTGTTGGATCACAGGAAGCAGCCCCACAGGATGACCTCGAAGGTTCGACCCAACCATTTTCACGAGAATGGTACATTATATTTATAGTTCAGCTACAATTGTTATTTATGCAACTGGGTGGTAAATTATACATGTAAATTATACCTAATACATCACATTTAAATATGTAGGTACGAAGAATACTGAAACCAAGGATGACGAGGCACATGTGGCAAAGAAAGCGCGAACCACTGAATCCAAGGATACTTCATCCAAGGATGACGGTGCTTGATGCATATGTGATCCTCCCTTCAGTCCTTGTTTGTCGGATTTGTGAACTTGATGTGTATTTGAACTTGTTGTTGTGAACATGTATTTGTGAACCTCTGTAACTATGATTCTGTGAACTCGCTGTGGTATTTATAAACCTCTTTTGTACTGAATTATGAGTCTGTGAACTTAGTTGCTGCGGTTGCAAGTCTATGAACTATGTTCGGGCAGCTTTAGTCCCGGTTCCAGACACCAACCGGGACTAAAGGTCCATGCGCAACGGCTAGTGCCTCGGGCATTCAATTGTGTAGGGGTACCAACCGGGAGTAAAGGTCTGTATTTAGTCCCGGTTAGTGGCTCCAACCGGGAGTAAAGGTCTAATCCCGGTTGGTAATACCAGCCGGGGCTAAAAACAGGCATTTATTCCCGGTTGGTATTACCAACCCAGAGTAAAAGTGCCCACCTATATTAGCTCAAATTCTCCTTCTTCCACCTCCACCCCAAGCACACTCTGTTCTTACTCTTGCTTCTGTGTTCTTCCTGTGTTCTTCGGCCACCACACGATTTCTTCCACTTCTACATCGATTCTTTGGTTTCAGAGGTTACTAACTTCATTCTCACACCTTCATTACTTGTATATCTCATTTCATAGTCATTTATACTTGATTTTAGAGGTTATCTAGCTAATTTCACACCTTTGGTTGATTTCTTGATTTGTGAGCATTTATACTTGTATTCACTTGATCGTTTGTATGTTTAGATTGTGAAAGCTTGTAGTTTTTTGTTCCAACTAGTATGCACCTTTTATTTGTTTTCATATATGTAGCTTATAGTTATTTGTTTAAAATTGCTATTAGAACTAGTATTCATATATGTAGTTTAATTATCATATTATTATTGAATATTCATAGCAATTTATGTAGTTTATTTTTTAATTGTGGGCCTTTAAGGTTAAATTTATAGCAATTTTAAAAATGAATATAGAGAGTAGATGGCGACTCCTTCTGGGTCCTCGAACTCTCATCGGGTCTTTAAACGACTTAGGCCGCACCTCCCTCTCATTGCATGTGGTTTATAAAGTGAGTTCTTTGCATTTCATGTGGTTTTACCATCATCATCCGCCTCCTCCGGCACGGGTACATCGTCCGCCTCGCGCAGGAGATGTAAGGTTAGCATCAGCCGTCAGCCAGAGGCTCGTGTCGCGATGACTAGGGGGGTGGCTGTTGACGGTATTTATACCTATTTTCTACCATCATAACCGTCAACAAAACACTCTTTTCGGGGAAGAAGAAACAAGCAAACACATAGTGACTCAAGTGCAAATAACTTGGTTCCACATGTACATGTCATTATTTGCTTGCAGGTGCTCAGAACAGGTTCTTTCAGGGTCCGGAAGC